>OY015314.1:11809023-12256141 GCA_955612985.1 Cheilosia scutellata | reverse complement strand
GTGATCGGCTCGGTTGGATTTTTTGTTTATCATTCGTTTTAAAGCAAGAAAAATTAATTTAAATTGTAATTTCCTTGTTTTCAATAATAATTTCACTATTTTCATAAAGTTAATAGCATTCGGTTTTTTAGTTAATGTGTTTTAAAGTGATTTCCCTTCGCAAAAAGTGAATTTTAGCATTTGAAATGTGATAAATTGTGAAGCAGTGTTTCGTTTGTTCTTGTCTTTTCTTGCTCTCGCGAGTGTTCCGTTATTCGTTTCGCATAGTATTTTAACGTTCTTTGCTAATTTGAATTAAAATCGTTTTTCTTTGGTGAGTTTGTTTCTTTATATTTTTTTTCAAAAATTAATTTGAATTGGGGATATCTTACGTTGAGTACTGACATAAGATTTGGCTTGAATCCTTGTGTACCTAGTAGTGAATATTGTTTGTCGTCTCCTTAATATGGATTCTGGAATAGGTGTTTAATTTTTGTTTGTCAGGCTGAGTTATCTCCTTTGGTTCCTAAATACTCATATAGATTCTGTTGAACTGACTCTATTTAGTCTCTAGACTGGAGTCTCTTATGTAAAGGCAGATACGTCTACCAATAATAACTGAATACTTGACATTCGGACATGTTCACCTTAAGATCAACAGCTGGAGCAAAGAGACACTATCTAAACTTGGGTGCATGCATATCTAATCGTAACGTGTAAATGACTAGCAGTATTGGGACTTGAGGGTGGTATATTGGGAAACCAAAAAGTGGTAGAAAGTATGGTAGATTTTTAAAACATACCATAAATGCAGCTATCATGCTATCATTACCCAAAATATGATGAATAATTGTTTGCAAACATTCAAAACAAAAATTTTCTTGAGCTCTATAAACGTCACCTCACAAAGCATCACAGATATTTTACCAAAGTTCAGTACCAGTATATGTACCAATTTTCCAGTGCACAAAAATTATTCAACCACTCGGTTTCTATTATGTGGATGATGGAAAATAAGTCTTATATTGTATGCGTTATTGTTCTATTTTTCCCCATCTGAAAAAGTGGTAGATTTGGATTTTGTGGCTGTTTGAATTTTGGGTTGAGCAAAAAGTGGTAGAAGTCCCATCCCATCACTGATGACCAGGAATGCTATAATGTCGTTGCAGAAAGAAGAATTAGATTGTCAAAAACTGGGATATGTAGCAAATTAACTAAATTACTGAAGTAGGTACTGACACTGAGGCAATATCTTACGTCCCTTATATTGGGCACCAGCACCACAAACCGACAACTTCAGTAAATTTGTCTTAAAAAGTTAAAACAGGAGCGTAATCAACGGTCACACGTAATCACATTACAGATAGACAAAGGGATAGCGCGCAATAAAGGATTTTACTTCAAAATTTGCGGTAAAATGTATAGAGTATAGGAGGTCCACAGAAGCTGGCTGTCTATATTTAAGTTGTAGTTTGTGAACGAATCTTTAAAACCGTACTCTGCGGCATGCTTTTAATGTTCCAAGGTCAATACTTTTTTCATTAAGAACTTCCGATCGTACTGAAAGAAATCTCCTTGGTAGGTAATCACAATTTATGTATAGGTAGGTACTTCGAATTTCATTTTCGTCTTTGCACATGCATTTAAAAAGGAGGTCTTCTCACAAGGACATTCGTTAGCAATTGGTTGGTGAGTGAGTTGGTGATTTTTTTCTTTGCGATTTTGGTAGGCTGGCTGTGTGGTGATGTCATCTGCAAACAGAATATAGACTTTGATACAGAAATCTTTGGAATATAGACAAATATTTATTTTTAATGCAAGCACAGTAGTCCCTCGATAATGTGAACTAATTGAAACAAGGCGTTTTCGGATTTTAGAGGGATTCACATTACTGGAACTTTTTTCAGTACTTACTAAACTTATTGAAACAATTTTCAAATGCATAAAAAACAGCACAACATGGTTTTTTCAAGCACAGTTTCAATATTTATTAATTTAAAAGAAAAACGAAAATAAAATAATTTTATTCATTTCAAAAAAAAAAAATACAAAAAAAAACATTTAGGTATATCGGCATAGATACCTCCTACCTATTGATATTATAAATTTTTGATAAATTCTGTTTAAAATTCGGTTTGAAAAGGTCCAACAGCTTCTTCGAATTTAATTTTATTCCTGTAATTGTTGACATTGACACACCGTACTTTTCAGCTAATGCAAATACAGAATGTTCAGCATCTAGTTCGCGTAAAATTGTCACTTATCTTCAATCGATAAAAATCGATGCAATTTTTGTTTAGATGCCATTAAGTACCAATTGAGCTTATTTTACACACAAAACGAAAAAAGATACACGAACCACACAAGACATAAGCTAGTTAAAAAAATTTAACCACGAACGGCAGCTCTATAAATAACAGTTGTTTAGTCCTTAATATCGAACGCAAAACGAGCAAGAGAAATAAGAGAAATATAAAAACTTACAAAAAAATTCACATTTTAGAGGTTGAACATTTCGGAAGTTCACATTATAGAGATGACAATGTAAAGTTTTGTCGATTCACATTTTAAAGAAATTCACATTATCGGTAATTCACATTATCGAGGGACTACTGTATTATGTTTCTGAAAGCATAAAAGCGGACAAGATCGCGTAATAAAATGTGGAAAAGGGTAGATTTCAATAATTGTTAGCACGAATTTGCCCGAATGTAATGAATCGTTCGCAAAATTCTTCTCGTCACTGATGTTGTTTTTTCGCAATCATTTTGTTAACAAATTAAAAAATAATTCCATCTTGCTTTGATAACAATTTCGTTGCTTAATCCAGCTACCAACGAGCTCAGTCTCAGTGTGAGCAACGTTGTCTGCGGATCAGTCGTCACTAAACCAGGGTATTGATTGATTAACCAACAAATCAGAATACTAATGTAGAGCTTCGTGCACGAAGGGCCTTACATTTTAATGAAACAACATTTTAAAACTGTCATTTATGTTAGTTGAGTGTTCTTTATAATCTTCTCGCATGTTTGTGATGTTTTCTTAGGGTCCCTTCACATACTAAACGAATCCGAATCAATCCCAATCACCTGCAAAATGTAGACTTGTGAGAGTTACGAACTCAATTAGTAGGTACACTTACCACACACTCTATTTCTATATCGCTGTTCTGTTTCTTTTAAAAACAGCAAAAAGAAAACTTTCAAGACGAACTTTCTTTGAGCAGTTTTAACACTTGAAGTGATTTCAGTCTGCTCAACACCTAGCAACTTCCTCAAAGCATTCTTACTCCTATTTTCTGGGGCACTTGCTGCTTCTTTTCAAAGTGAGCTGCCCCACAGTTATATCCAGTAACCGACATTTGCAAGACCAATTAAATCACCGCAACACATGATGCCACAATGAATCAAAGAACCTCTTGAACTGTTACCAGAGTCATAAATTGTCCTTTGTGTACCTACACTGTACAACACTACGTCTAGGACAATTGCAGCTAAAACCGCCCATCCAGTTCTTTTGCAACACCAAAGACATAAACCTTCCTTAGTCCTCCGACAAGTGGCAATTACTTTTAGTTATTCACCTTGACAGTATGTGAGTGCAAATTTGTCTGTCAAATGTCAATGCTGTGCGTCAGATATAATGTTATACCCCACCGCTTACCGCCTATACCCGCTAGGCGTTTGACAAGTAACCCACTGTAAATAAAACGAAAAATAGTTGCGAAGCAAATCCACGCATCAGCTGTGTCTCCTGACACGTATTCGGCAGAGTGTAAACAAGAAACCAAACTCACAGTCACAAACAACCGTCTAGACTGAGAAAGTTTACTTAGTTGCCAACAACTGGCAATGGCAACTGAAAATGCCTCCAAACGATTTACATTTCAATTAAAAATTCCAACTGAAACGTCACTCATATATGGTTTTCATAGCTTTTTCGCGTTCTTTGGTGCGCCACCAAACAGGAGTGCGAAGGTGGGCCGGCCCGGCAGCCTACCGCTTTAGTTTGCTTTAATCCTCGGAATATTGCGTTTTCGAAAATATTCATAACGTGAAGCTGATATTATAAATTTTGAATCAGTCTACCCTTTCGGGAGTTGTTTGGTTCATGCAAGTAAATCCCTTTGCAATCGCCTAGCATCCGTCTTTCAAGGGAAAACCAATTAACTACGCAGCGATATATATATAATCAAAACAAAAGGAGATGTTCTAAGTGATGTATACATACGAGTACCTATGAGCACGCATTGAATTTAAATTCGAACCCTATGCGAGTACTGGTGCTGTGCACAGGGATAAAGTACGATGGAGAAGCCATCACGTATTCATTTGCTCCAGCCAATTGAGATTTCACTTAAAGATGAATCTCTCTTGGGGCAATTAGATACACCGCGGCACAGTACGCGACTTAATTATAGATAGATTTCACATCGCACAGTTGTTAGACAAACACTTATTGATTTTGAATCGCATCAGGCGCAGATAAACATCCAAGACTAGAGTTTGGAAGGAGTGGGTATCTGTATACTTGATGACGGAAGCATTTTCAGTTGATTGTGTTTGTCTTATCTTTTCCTTGAAGGTTTTATCACCTAATTAAGGAAATAGAAAGAATGAAAATAGTGCCTAATAATGATCGTTTCGATGTCGGATTTCAAGAAGGGTTTTCAGGATGGGTTCACTATTTCTTCACAATGCCAGTGGCATTGACTAATGGCCCCATTGAAAGGGCCTAGAACTTGATGCTTACAAAAAACAGCGGCGCGTGGATCGCTTATTCTTACCCGTTTGCTTCTTGTCTTGACACTGAGTCTTTGGGTCGTTGGGGCACACAGAAATCGCAAAGGACCCATTATGGTGCCAAATGTTGTGTGAGTCGTGTCCTTGTACCCTGTTTAAGCTAAAAGAACTGATGTGGCACCTCCTTCATGTGTTTAAATCCGGTGACCAAATATTTTTTACTGTGAAAATATGTTCGGAAGTTTCATTTTGTTATGTCCTGGCATTTCGTCTGATATTTCAGGACTCATTCGCATGTAAGAGTGAGCACCAAAGCTTCCTTAAATATAGCGTTTTTTGGGCCGTTTTTGAATCGTTTTTTTGAAGCATGGTTTGAAGCGTTTTTCTGGGCATTGTTTAAGGCTGTTTTGGGGCGTTTTTTCGGAGCGTATTTGACTGAGTTTCCCAGGGCCCTTTTTGTTTTTTTTTTTCGGTTTTCTGCGGTTTTTTTTTTGGTTCATTCTCTGATAAATTTTTTGAGGTATTTTTTGAGTTATTTATAATAGGGTTTTTGGGCCGTCTTCGAGTTAGTTAGTTTTTAGGCGTTCTTCGAGTGTTTTTCCGCCTTTATTTTTACGGCTGTGGCATGTTTTGCCGCTAAGAGGCGTCATTATCCACATCTCAGATGAAGCGAAATATTTGAGAGTGATCCTGGATAAGAAACTTCTTTGGACATGTCAAGTCTAAGACATCCAACTTGCTCTCAGTTTTCTGGTAGTGATAACCCCACGTGGGGTTACCGGATCTATATGGCTATGATAAGGATTTTTCTAGTCTATGCGTTTGTTGAAGAGGGCTTTCTCGAAAGTATTTGACTACCTCCAAACAACGGTCTGTTTTTGCTGCATGGGTGCTTTCCTGAGTACCCCGGACTCTGCTCTAGATGCTCTGCTTGATTAATCACCCTTGATACCTTTATGACGGGTTCTACTATCAAAGACCGTCTAAGGCGGGATGGTCTTTGATATAATCCATGCTGGAGTTTCAATTTTCCTACGACCCTATAGTTTCATGGATATGACTTCTGATGCAATGTCACCGTAACTTCGGCTGTTGTGAGTCAACTTCCTTGCATTCAGAACTGACTTCAGTCAGAGTTTGAGCATGTTTTGGGATGTAGTCAATTTTTTACGGATGGCTCAAAAAGTATAGTCAAGGGTTCGGTGCTGGTGTTTTCGTGGAAATCGATAACAATAGAATTTAGGTACTATACTTGTTAGGCAGGCATGTCTCTGTTTTTCAAGCCGAGATGCTATCTATCCTAATGGCTGCCGAATATGTTCCAAAATGTTCCAAAATAGTTCGAGAACGCAAAAACTCTTTGAACTCGTTCGCAAGGCTGAGCTCTTTGGCCCTTGTTTGGGTCCCAGGTCGCAATGGGATAGCGGGAAACGAGATATGCGATTAGGTTGCTAAGCAAGGCTCAGAGGATAATTTCTCGGGACCACAACCTGCGTTGCGTCTTCCGGCGTCCTCGGTAACGGTCTTCATTGACGACTGCGTGTTTAACGAACTCAATTGTGTATGGCAAGGCTCACCAGGATATGGATAGACTAAATGCATGCTCCCGAAAGTTAGTAGATAAGAAGTCTGCGGTATTCCTGCTGTCTCTTAGCAGAATAGAATGTAGACCACTTATTGGCGATCTTAGGGGACACTTTGCTTTTGCTAAGCATTTTTGGGAATTATTTTTTGGCTTGAGTTTGTCGGCGCTATTTTTAGCTCGCTTTCAGCGGAGTTTTTCGGGGAATTTTTGACGCGATTCTAGGGTTGGGGGTTTTGGTCTGTAGCATGTAGCATTCTTACGCACTTTACGGGCGTTTCTTGACACCATTTTACGCGCTGTTTTAGTTTTTTTTTTTTAATTTATAGAATCTGAGTAGTTAAGCGCATTAACCACTGAGCCACTGCGCCCACCATATAGTTACTAGAATCTGTTCAAAGAAACGTATGTGATATACTGAAGGACATTTTTTAGAACTCCAAAGTGCTCTGCTGGACCCATTTTTATTTTGAAATACTTCACATAGTCACTCGTCCGAAAATTACTGCTAGGTACTATACGTGCAATTGCATTCTATTCACGTTTTTTAATGAATTTACGTTAAACTACAGCTGAATGGATGAATAAATAAATAGAAAATAAATAAAATGAATGAATAAATATATAAATGAATGAATTACTATAATAATGAACGAACGAATAATTGCAGTAGTTCTCTTGTGAAGGCATTTAAAATTTACAAAGAAATAAATACATCACTGAATGGATAAATGAATAGAAGAGGTGATGAATGAATGAATGAATGAATGAATTATGGGTGGATGAATAACTATATAAAAATATTCATGAATAATTGCGCAACAAAAAAAAATGGGAACAAATGTTCTTAGTTTGACGAGTGAATGAATTGATGGACGAATAAATAAATGGATGAATTGATCAGTTGTGGGTGAATCAATGCCTACAAATAATTAGATGAACTAATGACTAGACGGTGGGGAATAAATGAATAATTGCGTAATATAGATGCAGGCATAAATGTTTGTAATTTGATGAGTAAATGAATAGATGGATGAATGAACAAATGAATGAATTGATCTGTTACTGATGAATCAATCCAAATAATTAGATGAACTAATGAATAGACGGTGGGGAATAAATGAATAATTGCGTAATATAGATGCAGGCATAAATGTTTGTAATTTGATGAGTAAATGAATAGATGGATGAATGAACAAATGGATGAATTGATCAGTTGTGGATGAATGAATTCCTACAAATAAATAGATGAACTGATGAATAAACGGTGGGGAATAAATGAATAAGTACGTATTATAGATGCAGGCATTGTTCGTAATTTGATGAGTGAATGAATTGATGGACGAATAAATAAATGGATGAATTGATCAGTTGTGGATGAATCAATGCCTACAAATAATTAGATGAACTAATGACTAGACGGTGGGGAATAAATGAATAATTGCGTAATATTGATGCAGGCATAAATGTTTGTAATTTGATGAGTGAATGAATAGATGGATGAATGAACAAATGGATGAATTGATCAGTTATTGATGAATCAATCCAAATAATTAGATGAACTAATGAATAGACGGTGGGGAATAAATGAATAATTGCGTAATATAGATGCAGGCATAAATGTTTGTAATTTGATGAGTAAATGAATAGATGGATGAATGAACAAATGGATGAATTGATCAGTTGTGGATGAATGAATTCCTACAAATAAATAGATGAACTGATGAATAAACGGTGGGGAATAAATGAATAAGTACGTATTATAGATGCAGGCATTGTTCGTAATTTGATGAGTGAATGAATTGATGGACGAATAAATAAATGGATGAATTGATCAGTTGTGGATGAATCAATGCCTACAAATAATTAGATGAACTAATGACTAGACGGTGGGGAATAAATGAATTAGTTGCGTAATATTGATGCAGGCATAAATGTTTGTAATTTGATGAGTAAATGAATAGATGGATGAATGAACAAATGGATGAATTGATCAGTTGTGGATGAATGAATTCCTACAAATAAATAGATGAACTGATGAATAAACGGTGGGGAATAAATGAATAATTGCGTATTATAGATGCAGGCATTGTTCGTAATTTGATGAGTGAATGAATAGATGGATGAATGAACAAATGGATGAATTGATCAGTTATTGATGAATCAATCCAAATAATTAGATGAACTAATGAATAGACGGTGGGGAATAAATGAATAAATGAATGAGTGAATGAATAGATGGATGAATGAACAAATGGATGAATTGATCAGTTATCGTTGAAAAAATGACTCCAAATAATTAGATGAACTAATGAATAGACGGTGGGGAATAAATGAATAGTTGCGTAACTTAGAATGGATCGATGAATATATAGAATGGTTAATGGAACAATTCAATGGTTTTATTGCAAAGTTCTTGCAAATACTCAGATTGGATGGATAATTTAATGAATGAATGAATACTTTAGTAAATGAATCAACGGATGAATGAATGAATGATTTTAGATAAATGAGCGAATAATAATAAATGAATGAATTATGATTTAGAGAAAGTGGGCACGCATATTTAGTCACAAAGAGACTTTAAAGCTGTTAAATATACCTCCAACCCTTATCAAAGCATATCTAATCCATTCCATAAACTTATTACGTTGTTGACTGTCGAAAACTATACTTTTCCCATGAGTCTTATTTATCTCTGCTAAAACGCAATATTCTAGTCAATAATAACCAACATCTACCCAACGATCAATAACGAAGTAAAAAAATGGGTTTCACCCCCACTCGTGCAGACACTTGAAGCGCAATCAACAAAAGAGTATCAACATTGCCAGCAATTAAATGCTTCTCGTAAAGAGCAACTATCGGTACATTATTTCCCCGCTCCACATCATTATGTTGCTCCGTCTTGAAAAGCGAAAAACAATTCCAAATAGTCACGCAGGCATCGCGCGCGCACATTTTTACTATTTTAGACGACGACAGGTGGCAGACAAAAATAAAACCTTAAGTTTATTACTATTTCGGTCCAGGACTTGCAGCTGCTCCCAGGCAGTGGATAGACAAGAACACTGCAACTGGAAGCTTTCGAACGTTTGCTGCGTTCAATGGTTGATTGCATCAGCCCACCGACACCCACCCACCCTTTAAAACCACTTACCTTTACATGCAACAATGGAGAAAGTTTGCAGAAGTAGTAGAGGTGTTGTGTGTATGAACGAACGACGACGACGACGACGGATGAAGGACCAATTTGTGTGGAGGAGGTTAATATGCCATGCGCTGTGTGGATAGGTTCTCAGATATTGATTTTGATGTGAAACACTAGAGATCCTGTAAATAAAGTACAAAATGTACACAAACGAACGAATTTTGAATGTTTTTGTCGATGGGTGGCATAGGCGCAGTCAATGGATGGTGCACAGAGGGTGAACATTTTTCGGCAGAGTTATTACGTTAAACCCAGGTAGCAGTGGCATCAGTGGTGAAAGTGAGCTTGTGTGCGAAAACGAGAGAGGAAACGTTGTGAAGTGAAGTTTCGAGGGATGTTGGCATTTGGCATATGCATGGGAACTTATTAACTTTTGTGTGCTTTGAACCGCTCTGACATTATGCTTATCATCTGCAGGATACGAGAGTTTAACTAAGTTTGCATTAGTACTAAAAAACAAAAACAAAAAACGGGTATATGTAGGTAGGTACTTGCATGAATCGCTTACGCTGTTATGGGTTTTGAACCAACATTCAGTGATTTGGAATCGATTGACAGGTGGGTCATTGAACCGTGAATGAATACTACTCGAATACACTTACAAAGGTTATGATGATGGCATTTGGGAGTTTATGTAAATGTTTTGTTGTAGGAATGCTGAACGTGATGGTTGATGCATAAATAAAAATTCTTCCGGAAACAGCTATGCGAATGCATATGTATGAAGTTGCGATTTTGTAATATAGTTTTGAACAATTTACTGATGTCAGAGTCACTACATGTTTTTTATAGTAGAAAAAATAATTTAAGGAAATGTGGTTGATTTAATTTTGGGCCCGTAGGTGTAGGCAACACTTGAGGTTATCATTTCAATTCTGTTGAATGTGTAAATAAATTGTATAAGCCAGAGGTTCCCTAACTGACGCTCTGGCGCTATTTTCACTGCTGTAAGACTCCGAACAAAAGAAAAGCATTACGTTTCTCTTTACGAATAACAAGAGCAAGGTCGAAGCGAAATCCAATAGTTACATTGCAGTCGAAGATTAAGTGCGTTTGTGCGTTTCTCGCATTTCCAATCAGACTTGCTTCGTGGCTGCACTCATATATTTGCCTGGCACTCAAAATTAAATGAATAGCTTTTACTTGGCACGGGTCGTTGCCAGCCATATTGGTCGGAAGGATTACCGCCCTCCATGAAAGTATACAGGAGAACCCGAGGCAGTCAATACCTCACCGTGCACAAGAAATCTCGGCCTTTCGCAGATTCCAACTTGGCGAATTTTGCATTGGGACTTGGGCCAAATAGGAGCTCAACGCTGTAATGACCATAGATAAAGTCGTTTGTTCGCTGACTTGGCTTCGGAGAGTTTGGAAGAGGACCTCAATTTTGAGCAAACAATAAACGAGCCGCATTTTTACAAAAAATTGCCATAAATATGGGACGACGATATTTAAAAGTCATCGATCCATCCTTATTGAAAACTCCTTTAGTGAATCTTCAGTAAGATCAGCTTCTATTCACGCATATCTGTGCGCTTTTAGAAGGGCGTCAGAAACATTTTTCAAACTCTCTACGGAGTCGTAGTATGAAAAAGATTGGGAGCCCCTGGTATAAGAAATTCCCTTCAGGTTCAGAGTTCAGAAATTTGTAGTATTTCATTCGATTATTGTGGATTCCATTCAATGCCTAAGATGGCTGCAATTTTGAACGTTTTCCAACCAAGGGCAAGATTCTTGCCCAAAACAGATTGCATCCATCTAGATCGGCCAGAAATCTGTAATACCGAAATGTTTCGTGCTACGAAAACTGATATAACGCTTAATGGCTAAATATTTCTGCAATTTGTGGAGTGAAAATCTGTACCAAGGGCCAAATCACAGAACTTTTCTGACAATCGTTACTGAAACGATTCATTTTCAAAAACAAATTGTTCATTCATTCATTTCAATATTGCCCTTATCCATCAAAGTGGGTGGCGGATGAGGTAATACTTAAGCCTCTCGTACTCTCTGTATCTGTAACTCTCGATCTTCTGCCACCGACCATAGTTCATCATGAACAATCTGTAGGGTAATAGAGGAGAGATTATGGACTGGATCTACCCATCCCAGTAGGCCCTAGAGGACGCTAGGACACGTTGTTGAATCCGAGTTTGGGGACATGCGTTTAAAGTGACCGAACCACCGAAGCATGAACCGCTCTGTTCTGGATAAGTAGTGGCTCAAAAATGACCCAGACTGACTAATCGTATACATATGACAAAATGACAAAAATCTCGAAGGCAAAAAATCTCGAAAAGTCCTTTCTTTAATATCGAATGACAAAAATCTCGAAGGCTAAAAATCTCGAAAATAAAAAGTAAATTCCAGGTTTTTTTTTTACTAGATCCCTACGTTAGGTATGCCCTTTTCGAAAATCCCTTATTGGGCTTAATTTCTCGTTTTTTTTTCTTCTCTTTTTCCAAAATCTCCCGGGACGAAATCCCCTATATGCCAAAATCTCCCAAAAGCAAACCAAACTTTGCATATACCGAATCTTGCACCTACTCCAAATCCTCCTCCCAGAGGGTTGCAGAGTATCTCATTTTTTAACACCCGTTTTAATATTAATTCGAAGTTGTTGTTACTCGAGATTATGCTTTCTAGATCTTTGCTTTCGAGATATCGTGCGGTAGACCCATGGAAACTCTTCATTGCTCCTACCATCGCTCGTGAATAAGTCAGCGAGATACCTAAACTTTTCCAGCTGTTTCAACAAGACTTTATACTATAGCTAACTATGCACAGTCCGTTGAACAAGCGCTTTGGCGACAGCCATTATTTCCGACTTGTTTACCTTCATCCCAAGCTTCAAAACGCCTAGAAACCTATCGGGTGCGCACAGATGTTCAGTCTGAAATAGCCCAAGGATGACCAAATTACCAACGAAGAGCAAATGTGCCTGTAGATCTCCCAATTCATAACTTTCTTCGCCAAGGCTGCTTTGTAACATTCAGTCCATATTTTTTTTTTTTTTTTTTTTATAATAAACACGCGCTCAAGAGGGTATGACTACTCTTTTAATGTAGGGTGAACTACACAGCGCGGGCGTTAAGGAAATGAGGATAGATATGATAGGAGATACCGATGCACATTGGTTTTAAATGTTTGTAAATTGTAACAAGGAGGAAAAACAGAGTTTGGTAAAGCATTCCACATTCGTGTTGTACGGCTTATGAATGAATCTCTATATTTCATAGTACGACCGAAGATAGGCTGAATGGTAAACTGATGAGCATTCCTAGCACGGCGAGTATTGCGGTTGAATTTCTGAAGGGGTGGAATGCAGCTGGCGATTTCGTTTGAGCACTGTTTGTTAAAAAAGCGATAAAACAGCGAGAGACACGCAACATTTCTGCGATGTTCAAGCGAATTAATAGAGTTCGCGATATTTATGTCTCCGATAAGTTTTAACGCACGATTCTGGATCCTATCCAGTAGGCGCAATATGGTTTTGGGCGCACCAGACCAGATATGAGAATTGTACTCAAGTTTTGGGCGAATGAACGCCTTGTATATTGTAGCCAGATCAGAAGGGGTAAAATATTTCTTGCACCTTTTGAGAAAACCTAGACATTTCGCAGCATTCTTGGCGACTTCGTGTACATGGTCATTCCAACGTAGGTTGTCATGAACGCACATACCGAGAATGGAAAGTCTTTCGGTTTCGGTGATGCAAGTGCCATTCATGGATAATGGCTGTAGGTCCGGGTTTCGCTTTAGAGACAGCAGACAGCATTGTGTTTTCGAAGCATTAAATTCCACTCTATTGGCTGAACCCCATTTTAAAATGCTGTCAAGGTCGAAATTTAATGAGCTTAACATACGTTGCTGTTCCAGTTCTACGGCCGAAGAGCAGGGACGTGAGTCCTGGAAAGAATATGAGAAGCTAAGTGTGCTGTCATCAGCGAAGGAATGGATTGGATTAGATGTTGCAGACAAGAGATCATTTATAAAAATGAGAAAGAGAGTCGGAGACAAAACGGAGCCTTGGGGGACACCAGCATTTATATGGTGAGTTTCAGACTTGAAACCATCCAAAACAACTTGAATTGAACGGCCAAAAAGGTAGTTTCTAATCCATTGAATAAGAGACGCATCGATCCCATAAGCACGCATTTTCGACAAAAGAGCTTGGTGCCAAACTCTGTCAAATGCCTTTGAAATATCAAGCGCAACAATCTTCGACTCACCGAAGTGATGGAGAGATTGGTTCCACTTCTCGGTGAGATATGTCATCAAATCACCAGTGGACCTGTTGCCACGAAAACCGTACTGCCGGTCATTGAGGAGTTTCCGAGATTCAAGATATTTCATAAGCTGACGATTTATCAGCGTTTCCATGACCTTAGAAAGAATGGACGTAAGTGCTATGGGTCGGTAATTGGTGGGAGAAGAAGATTCGCCTTTTTTAGGGACGGGCTGGACAAATGCTGTTTTCCACCTACTCGGAAAGAGTCCAGAAGAATAGGACAGATGAAAAAGCTTACGCAGTGGTTTTGCCAGCGTGGAAGAACACCTCTTCAGAACGATGGGGGAGATACAGTCTGGACCAGCGGATTTATTTATGTTGAGATCAATAAGTACTCTTGCAACTGTACGAGTGCGAAAATGGATTTGTCCCATGGTAAATTCGACGCTCTCGAGTACAGGTGGGGACAAAGCGCAATCTGGGAGCAACGAGCTGGCTGCGAAATGTGCAGCGAGCAGATTAGCTTTGTCTAAAGAGCTGACAGCTGGAGTGTCATTGTAAATGAGCGTTGGGATCGCTGACGAGGCCGAATTCTTGATATTTTTTACGAATGACCAAAAGTTTTTACTACCCTTGGGACATTGTAGTATTTTTTGCCTCAACTTTTGGTCATATGAGAATTTGACACGCTTTATGAGGGCATTGCAGTCATTTCTGGCTCGTTTAAACTTTTTTCGGTTTTCCTCGGATGGGTTGGCCTTGTAAGACCGAAAACTCAACTCCCTTAGTCTAATAGCCTCTTTACAGCTCGAGTCGTACCACGCGTTTTTTTTTGGTTTGATACTCTTTATCCTGTGAGGGATAAAGGATTTCATACCTAAGGTGATTATATTTGTTACCATATCAGCGGCGGCATCCACGTCGTTATCGAGGAAGCATAACGACCAGTTAAAACTCCTAAAGAAGCTGTTAAGTCCGCTCCAGTTGGCTTTCTCGTATTGCCATACGAATCTTTTCGGAGTTTTTTCTTTAACTTTGTGGTCGGAGTACGAGAAATTAGCTGATATGGTACAGTGGTCTGACGAGCCTAGAGGCGATAATACTTCAATATAGTATTTATTAGGGTGGGAGGTAAGAAACAAGTCCAGTGTGTTGGCATTTTGACCGTCAATGTCTGGTACACGTGTTGGCGCATTTACAAGCTGGGTTAATTGGTTTACCTCAGCAAAGATCTGAACATAAATTCCTTCGGGTGTTGTCTGTCCAGAATGTTGAAGCCAGTCAGAATTGTGAATATTGAAATCGCCCGCAATGACGATATCCAGGTAGATCAAATTCTGATATATCAGATTTTCCACCCACCTGGGTCTCACCCAGTGCCAAAACAGCTGGTTTATATTTGGCAACGTGGACGTACGCGGAGAAGAGATTCGATCGCAACCCACGAATGTTGCTAAAATCGACCCTGAAATTCCTCATTGTAACAAAAAACAAACACAAAAAAACACAACTCCGACGCTACTACTAAGCTGAGTTGTGAAGTGAAGATCCTGAGTTGAATTTTCCAAATCAAATTGCCGTAGGTGTTATGCCCGTACGACAATTAGCTTTGGAGTACCAACAAAATCTTCACACACAACCCGCTATCCGCCAGATGATGCACTCACTCAGTCATTGCAAACGCGCGTATGCGTAGAAAAAAAAAATCATACGGCGCTTGCAATGACCGAGAGAGGTCAACAGCAAACGAAATGGAGTGGGACAAGAGGGAAGCCCAACGCTAGTGCTTAAATCCCTGAATTGTTTTTGTTGTTTCGGGTTATTGCTTTTCCTATTGATTTTTTTTTTGTTCGCCGCACTGCACTGAACTGATTTTAATTATTTTTTTTGTATTATTATTCGCGGCGCGCGATGTTTAGTTTTTTTTTTCTGTTTTTCCAATTATTGCTCTATAATTTAGGATGGAGTGTTCTGGTTTTATTAAACTAGAGTTTGCGCGGTTTGGAAAACAACTCGGTACTGCGGGTGGGAAGCAGGTGGTTTAAGCATGCGTACGCGACGGGATGCAGATCGGAACTGATATAAATATGTAATAAAAAGTAAAGGATACAAAACGCACCGCTGTTGAAGTCCAACGCTCACGGTGAAAGGTATTGATTTAACGCCGTTTACCCGAATACACCTTTTACAGTTTGTAAGAAGAGATTGAATGACGTCAATTCCATACTCCTGTAATACACTCCAGAGTTTAACTCGAAGGACTCGGTCGTATGCCTTCTCCAAATCTACGAAGCATGCGTAAACAGGTGTAGAATACTCCCAAGCCTTCTCAAGTACCATTCTGATAACTGATCGGTTGTGCTTCTGCCGGGAAGAAAACCGCACTGCTAATCTCGACCACAGCTCTGCCACACGTTTCCAGCACCTTTGCAAAGACTTTTCCGGGGAGACTTAAAGGTGATATACCCCTGTAATTGGAGCAATCCCTTTTCACAATAACTCTAATTTGCCAATCGCTGGGAGTTTCGCCGCATTCCCAGGCCGCCCTTTAATGACACACGAGAGCCATTTAACTCCCTCTTCGCCTAAGGACTTGAGCATTTCTGGCCGGATTTCATCCACTTCGGCAGATTTGCCAGCTTTTAGCGATTTGATCGCAAAAGTGACTTCCTCTACTGTGGGACTATTTTCCGCCCTGCTCAAGGCAATGAATCTGTCATCTTCAATGCCCTGGATTGGATTGAGCAATTCAGAAGATGGCTCGCAAGATGTCCTCCTCAAGATGTACCATCTTTGGATTTGACTCCTTCAATAATGTTCCACTTCCTTCCTCTAAGACGGCGGATGGTCTGCCAGAACACCTCACCTTGCTTGCAGATCTGTAATCACGCTCTAATTTCTCACCGAACTCCTTCTATTCCAAGATTGTTCTTTGGCTACTTTAACAGCCAATTTGAAAGTTCTTTGCGCCTCAATGTACCGGCTTCGAAAAGGTGAGTCTCCCCCAAGTGAATCCACACCTTAAAAGCCTTTTTCTTCTCTCTGATGGCTTTTGGGTTTTATGAGTATTCACACTCCCGCCTTAAACAAACATTGAAAATGCCGCATAAAAAGTTTCCACCCATTCGTATATGGTCCCTGGTTCCAGAACCCCTATTCTTGTTGAGGAAACGTCAACTACATATATATCTATAGTCCATATTTGACAGCAAGCTCTTGATCTTTTCCTTTGATGGAAGGTGTATTCCATATGCCTATCCTACAAGTCGATGCCGTTGTCGAGAAACTTTATCAAATCCAATTATGACCCTACTTATGGTTAGCTCGTAGCCGTTTCCAGTTAAACTCGGGCGGTTTCGAGCAGACTTTCATAAGCTGCCACCCTTCAGGCCGGGCTATAAAGGGCGCCCTAATTCGACAGTCTTGGTAACATCTGCGACTCGCTTTGTACGTCTTGTCTTCTTCGGTGTGTGCGCTTCTAAGAGGCAAGTTAACATTCCCCGCATTATTGCCAATATACATTCCCAGCTCCTCAATAAAGTGGTCAAAAATTGGACGTCCACATTGCGCTTCATTCGGTCCAGTACATACCTGAAATAATCTTTAAGAAAAAAAAAAAAAAATAAAAGAAAAATTACGTTAATGACCATTTATTTTTTTAAGTTGCAACACTTTCCCTTTAGTTCTCCAGACTCTGAAGCACATGTGGGTCTCTTTAAAACCTCTTCCATTACTTCTCAGTCAGTATATTGCACAACCAACATCATCCGAACTTATAGTGAACATGCCTTGCTGCCTTTGCAAATTAAATACAAATTTATGCGACTACCTATACAACCATCAGGAACTGTCATATCATAGTTACCTATTTGCCGGTGCGAATCCTTTCACATTCCATTCTCATTCTATATACCTACAACTATCTATCTTAAAGTGTTAACACACACAAACGCCACAGAGGCCGGTCCATATACGACGACCCGGACCCGGCCCGACAGCAGCTCGTACGTGCGACGTTATCAGAAGCATAATTAACTTAATACCACTATGGATATTGACTGTAATTAAAATGCAAGCAAACTGTCTGCCACTTCACTACTATCCCGAGAATTTAATTTACAAATTAAAAATTTATTGAAAAACGAATGGATACATGGCCTGGCCGGTCGTGTCGTCGGCGTCGTCGTCCGGTCGACCTACCGACTGTCCGTCCTGCTCCTGGGCAAGAGTGGTGTTGTCTATACCTCTTCCATGCGGGAAATGAACATGGACCAGCCAATTTAAATTAACGAACCTGCCGTCAGTTTCATTGTAGAGTGCTCCTACTGCTGCTACTCCCTCATGCCAACACATACCGTCAATATTCACGAAAGTGTATTGATGTGCGCTTCATGCCGTGTTTTGTTCGTTTAAAACAAAAAAAAAAATTAAAAATAAATACCCAACCACCGACCGGTATATTGAATTATCTTTATTGGCACTGAGAATATGTATTGGTGATAAGCGTCGAGAACGAGGAGCAGCAAAAACAACAACAACAACAACAAAGTCCCAATCCCAAACACCGTTACGACGAGATGCATTCGATTGCATTATCTAGATAGAGTTTTTAATTTAAATCGTGATTAAATGAGGCAGCCAGCGTCCCGTCCGCCACCGCGGTATCTCTCTATTTTATATGCTGAAGTAGGACACACGAGGGTGGGCATATAATACGGGCCAGGAGACTGGCACCGGCACCGGGACATATCTGGGATTTTCTCACGGAAAATGGAAACAAAATGCATTGTGTGTTGTTGGGGTCGTGAACGACGCGAGACCGAGAGATGATCAGCGCAGTATTTATTATTAATTGATTGATTATGTTAATCGGTTTGTGATGGAGTTTCTCTTGTTTGCTTTTTTCCGCTTGTTAATTTTTTGATTAGTCCAATGAGGTAAATGCAAACAATAAATTACAAAAAAATACAACAAAAAACTCTTTTTTAATTAAATCCTTTATCGTGTTAAATTTAATGATAATATTTATGGAGGGCTTACAAAAACTCAATATGCTATGGCAAATTGCAAATATGTTGAACAATTTAATAGTATTCTATTAGTCGCCCTCGTCAGACCCGTCTTTATAATAATTGAACTTGACTGTAAACTGCTATATGAGGTTAAGTTATAAACCAATTGGATCATCTGTCGCACGCGGTCAAACGAAAAAGTCTTGAGCTTTTGTTCATACGTGTGGAAGCTGTCATTCTTGACATTTAAAAGATGGATGCATTTATTGATCTTTTGACACTTATACTAGGTTGTTTTTTTAATATCTCTATCTGAACAAATCGAGGTGTAGAACAGCCTGAAGTTATGCAATCATTTTTGATAAAGTGGTAGAAACTAGTACAATTTGGTGTATATCTCGACATTTTGAATCCCGAAGGTTCAACTTTACCTAGATAGAAAAAAATAGAACAAAATTCTACTAAAATAAAGCCTTCTAAAGCGACGTTCTTACGAAGCTTAGGTTACACAGATTTTGCTTGGATACCCAATGTTGAAGGTTTGACTGTTTAGTTCAATACCACCAATTATGGCTCGGTCGAAATTTTATTTTTCACCACATCTACGAGGCATCAAGTGGAAAAATCTACAGCATTAGTCTGACTGTGATTAGTTAGTATATCTTTAGCTTTATGGAACCGCACGTATTTGCGTTAGAAGCTATTAAGAGGTCTGCAAACCAACAATATAGCAGTGCTGTTGTTTCTACATTGATGTGACTGTCCCTTTTAGCGAGGTCTCTATGTCCTTCAAAGTGAGATTTGAAAACTATGCGGGGGCGGGCCAATGTGTCCTAGTTAGGTATATGAAATGCCCAATATTTTGTTGTTGAATCTTTTCCTTCAAACCCGACAACTTAAAAGCGGTCAAACACCTTCCGAAGAGTATCGATAGAAAATATTTCCATCCACCTTTAAATGAGTCCATGCTTTAGAGCCATGGATGATAACTCGGACTATAAAGCTTTATAAAGAGTGTCCTTGATTTTGTGGGGTATGATTGTACAGTGAAATTGTTCAACCCAAAGATTTCTAAAAAGATGTAGGTCTCAGATAGACGAGCTAATTTTGAAAGAGTTCTTATCGCCTCAAGCTGACTCTTGTCGATATCCCTGTTTGTTGACAGCAAGAAATTTTAAGTCCAAAAATCATTCAAAATTGAACGTATTCTGACAGCTTCTCTCTGTAATCCTGTCAGTGACAGCTTACTGAGTTCTGTCGACGCACGATATTAATCTCAAAAATTGCCTCTAGTGTTGGCATGTGAGCTTTATGATGAAAAACCATCACTTTGTCCAAGCCCTCTTGGACAATAAGGGTCTCGTTGAGATTGCTTCCGATCCTAATATAGGGGGCGAACGATCTTCGTGTCAATCTGCACACAACTTGACGATTTTGACGGGAATGCCAAACTAGACATGGCTCTATGTATGTAGCTCCTCTATCGTTCGAAGTATTGTTATTAAATGACGATCTTCCAACCTGATACCAATGATTTCGGCTCCACAAGTTGTAGCCATTCCCCGTATCTTGAACGATTTTTTTATATTACCTATATTGGCCTTGTTTTTTCGTGATGTTCCTAAGAGACTCTTGTCAATCGCTAATTTTTTTTACCTAAGAAGGGAATACAATTGTAATGCCTTGCAAAAAAACGCTAAAGAGACCCTATAGCAGACCTCAATCCCAGTTCTGTTGTATGGCACAGAAGTATATGGACGTTAGCGAATGCGTATTTTTATAATCTTGGTTGTTTTGAACGCTACATTTTTCCAGTGATTTTCGATCTCCTTTTGCATTGAGGGTGTTTGAACATGCAAATTTAACAGCTAACTCTACGATCTACACGTGGTTAGAAAATTCCGCGAACCAGCAGCCGTCTATAAGATGGTATACAAAGTTATACTAAAAAACTTCCATTCAAATAGGGACAACGTTTTTCAGTTATTGGCACTCATCAGCAAAAAATTGGTAACTTTTTAGTGGTACAGCTTCACGCAATAAGAACTACTCTTTTCGAATTTGTTAAAATTAACTAAGGCGACGTTATGATAAGTGACTCTGATGGATTCTGATGTCATCTTCATCGGATGTATTATTAAACCTCTCAACATAAAAACGGCCATTAAAGGTATCGTCTTAAATCCGTTAACGGTCGATGACAGAACAAAACTACGCTGAACCAGTCTCAATATATGCAGATACACAGAAGAACCATTGTCAGAGGTGAGCAAAAAAGAGCTAAATTCATGATCGGACTGAGCTGCAAAAACAGTTGCATACTTACGGAGGTTATATACTGGACTGGACTGGACTTTGTACGATAGGTATACGTGGAATAAAAAAAATCTGCTCACCTCCATCTTTACGAGTGCCGAGCCCTTAAAATTGGTAGCATATTGACGGTTCTCAACAGTTCTTTGATGAACAGGAGGATGAAAAGTTAGAGAATCTTGAATTCAAACTTATATCTGGGCGATTATATATAGATAAATGGACTGTATCTGCTCACTTACATAAGACGAACGGCAGGATCTGGATATAATAGAGCTTTCGAATAGTGCACTTCTGTGCTATAAAAAATATAGGCTTCATTTTGTTTCCGGTAGGATGGTTGCCGTTATAGATGGTCTAAATAAAGTCGTGGTCACTGTCACAAGGACACCCTCCCACTACCTACCTAGACCTACCTTCAGAATATTATGTGTCTAACTGCCTTTTGTTTTGATTCTAAAGTTAGACCTCGTATATATCCGACTACTCTTACCAGTTAAAGCATTATATTAAAAGAGAACACTTTTTTGTCGTACCGATTGCGGCGTTATCTCAAATCTGATTTTTATGAAATATTGACTAAATTAAAGTAAAAGTATGTGTTTTTGCCACAATAACAAAACACAGTTAAATTTGGCCGCGTGGGTTTCCTATTTTTATACCCGGTACCACACTGTGGTGAGGGTATATTCACTTTGTCATTCCATTTGTAACGCCCATAAGGAGGCGTTGTAGGTATGACAAACTATATATATTATTGATCAGCATCACTTTCTTAGTCGATCTAGCGATGTCCGTCTGTCTGTCTGTCTGTCCGCACGATTACGGCCGTAATTTAAGAGCTATTGACTTGAAATTTGGTACGTAAGCTTTTATCCACCAAACTGAGGCTAAGTTCGAAGATAAGTAAGATCAGATGAAAACTACTACTACCTCCCATACAAAAATATCAGATTTATATAGCTTTTTATGTTAAAAATTAAATTTAAATAGCTACAGTAAAGATAGCAAGTTTAAACTTTGCACGTATTGTTTTAATAATATTTAAAATTTTTTGACAAAAAAGGAGCTTGATCGAATAAAAACTACCCATACCTCCCATACAAATATATAATTTTTTAATACTAAAATATTTTTTTATTTTACAATAATATAGTACCGGGTATTTGAGCTTCGGCATAGTCGAAGATAATTGTCTTACTGGTTTTTAACTGAAATTGAAGACATGGATTTAGATGACCTCTGGTTCATGCAGAATGGCGCGTCATTCCACACAGCTCATGACACAATCGATCATTTGCGCACCAAATTCCCAAATCGTGTTATCAGCCGTCTTGGCGATACCAATTGGTCGCATCGGAGCTGCGATTTGACCCCTTTGGACTTTTTTTTTGTGGGGAACCGTGAAGGATCGATGTTATGCCAACAATGCAGAAACGATTCAAGCACTTAAGGCCAATATCATATAAGTAATCCGTGAGCTACATCCCGAAACCAATAAGGTCTTGGAAAATTGGATATTGGAGTGACAGAATGACTGCGAAGCCAGCCGAGGCTGACACTTGAATTTGACGTTGCCCATAATTAATGGGAATATTTTCTCTTACTAAAAAAGCCATAATACATGGAAAAAATTTAATTTTGCTAATTTTATGGAATTTTTAAAAAGAAACTTGTATTTGGCCGACCCTTATATGCAGCAATCAATAATTTACTTCTTCTTCTCATCCCAGGTAAACAATGTTACAGAATATAAATGCAAACTTAGGAGCCTAAGCAAAACTCCTCCCAAGGATATTTCTGTATAGAGATACAAAATAGTGTATGCTTGGTATCCCCAGCCAGCTGGACGTATAGTACAGAAGTTTCTAGGTTATAACTTATTCCAATCATAAATGTAAGGGCAGTATTTTATACCTCTTGCGCTGTAAATAATTATATTAATCTGTCCCGCACACACACACATACTCCGCACTGAATCATTAATAGACAAAGGAAACGCTTGGTGCCTCTACTATTGTCCATTTGGTGTTATTGCGGTGATTTACTCTAATAAATCAGAAAACTGTTTACCACTTAACCCTTGAAATAGTCAGATATATTGCGACATCATCGTCAAATAGCATCTTCAACAGAGTAAGCCTCCAACCAATTCATTTCAATTATTCAATTACGGATACGCTTATCGCGTGCGTCAACTAAATTCTGAGAAGGCACTTTATGAATAGAGATTTGCAATGTAAACTCAGACTTTTCAATGGGGTCGTCTGTTTGTTTGGTGAGCGAGTAACTGCTGGCTAATTGGTATTGCACTTGAATTTGTAATTAATATTGAAGAAGTTCCAATCTATAGTATGATTAGGACCGTTGTTTCTTGAAGCTTTAGAGGAGATATGATTTTGTAAATTTTGGAAATGGTAATAGAAAATATAGATTCCTTCTATAAGCTAGTCAGTGGCCTCCAGAGACGTTCCTCTCACCCATGAGTATCGTCCTCACTGTGTGTTGTTGTGCCCAGCAATCTATTATATTTTGCCACATGATGGATTCTATTCAAATTTACCGATGAGACCAACCCATTCCTGGCCAATTGAATAAATCCAAAAGCCCGTTTTTCAAATGCCCGTTTCCAAAAAATCCGTATTACAAAAGCCCGTAAGCCTGTAAATCAAATGCCCGTAAAACAAAAGACCGTAATTGTATGGGCCTCATGTTGCCTCCCTGGCTTATGTAATACGAGCTTTTTGCATTTACGGGCTTCTGTGATTATTGGCTAAAGTTTTACGGTCAATCGTATCATTCCGACCAGAGGAATACAGCCGCCGAAACACTCGTTTTCGAGAACCAAGTTTTGGTACTACACGGCGATACATAGATAAAGCTGGCTAAAACTTTAGCATTGATTCGTTGCCATTTACAGAATCTGTTTCTTGCTGAACCAGGTCCCCCTATCTTGGGGATATGTTTTAGTAGTTGTCATACGAAAGGCGGCAAAAGAGGCGGAAAAGGTCTTCAGGTCGATTATTGTATTCAAAAACATCAAAACATAATTTTAGACCTTGACGTGAGGTTGGGCTCAAGTGAAAGTCAGCAAAGACAGCCATGCAAAAACTTGTAGTTTGAACAATTGAGGCATCAATCTACCACCAGTTTATACCTTCTTAGAAACAGAAGGCAATTCTAATAACGTCCTTACTGAACCTATCCATGAATCTATCCATGAGCTAGATGTAGAAGGTATTATTAGTTCGTAGATTGTATCCATGTTCAGAATAAAGACCATTGAGGGAAAGCTGTCTTTCCAACCAAAACCCTTTCAAGACTCCTGTGGTTGTATTAGTTATTTGGAATGTTTCTACAATGTATAATCGATTTTGTATCTGCCTAAAGACCGCAAGTTCAGGATGTTTAGCTCAGATTTCGTTTCGGCGAGGATAGGAAACTGGTGCTTGCTCATTGCTTGCCTGGTATTTATAAAAGGCTCTGGAAACCAAAAACGTCGTTAACATTTTTTGTAAATATAGCCAACGTATTTGATAAATTTTGACAAGAATGATTAGAATATAAATATAAGAATGGGATCTCCCTGAGCAATTCTATTGCACTTACAATTCATAGTTATAGACAGATATGAAAATGAAAACATGAATCGGAAGAAATTAACGGTTGGTGTACCACAGGGCAGACTCATGGGACCAATTGTGTAAAAAGGTAGCCCTACTGATTAAAAAAAAAAATAAATAAATAGGCGGCGCAACAGGCGGTAGACACCCAAGGCCTAGCTTCTCGCAACCATTCGTTTTTGTGTGAGTTTCTATTTTTGAAACGAATGGAAGGGACCTACAATTTTATGCCGAGTCCGAACGGCTGAATTGAGAGTCATACTCTCGGATGTTTGTCAGACGTTCGCGAGAGGTGGCGCAGTAGAAAAAACCTTAAGATGTATTTTGTGTTTTTCCGGGTATCGAACCTGGGAACCTTTAGCACCCACACTCAAATGGAAGATTAAAATTCACTCTAGGTCGACCTCGGACGTTGGAGAGCCCCTGTATCTTTAAATTTTTTCAATGTTATGTGAAGTACCACAAGCTTCAATTATCAGGCCTATACTCTTTTCCAATATACGAATAAAGACAACCGAGATGCGTTGGCTCTATAATTTGCAACATCACGTACCTACACTGAAACAAACTGATCCAGAGAACACTTTAGCTGTCAGTAATTGATACTTCAACCAAACAAACGGACATTTCAATTCGTTACTCTGTTGCAGTTATACCTACTAATTTTCTATTGTCCCACGTTTAATCGATACCCATTTGAAGAAACCTTTCCTCCCCCATTATTGTCTCACCATTGAAGTGCTGCTCCCGTTCATAGTCAGATAAAGTTAATGCTACAATCTACCCAAAATCGGACAACTTAAAAACAGCAGTTATGATTTGACTTTTCTGCACTTCTGCCAAAGAGGACGACTGACTGGTGCTCTCTCCTTTCAGGTGCAAAATTCACAGTTCAACGAATCTTAGAAAATTAAGTTAAATTCAAAAGTTGCTCGTTAAACTTAGTGCAATCGAAACCTGAGTCTGCTCAACAACCAAGTCAGTGGTGGCGGTGGGCAAAAACTGCCAAAGAACGGAACCTCGATTCCAATTCATGCAGAAAAGTTCTGTTTCAAATTAGCGCTCTCTGATGGGAATTGGGCAATCTGGATATATTCGGTTCTTGGCAAGGGGATATAGGCGAATAGGGATGGCAATGATGACTACTCTACTCATTGCGATAAAAGTAAGTTTCACAGTTAAAGGCACTCGAGTATGATGTTAAAGAGAAATTTTGTAAATTTTGCACCTCACTTCACTTTAATTAAATTTCATTCTTTCTGGCGCAGCAGGACAAGAAAAAAAAAAAAGAATTAAATGAAAACGGGGAAAAAAAACACTCGAAAGGAAAATCGGACGTGTAAAGCTGGTGCTGCCAACTCAAGTGCAATTATACCGAACTGATGCATAAGGGAAATTGTAACAATTAAATGCTTCTTGTTCACAATGTGTTGAATGTGTAGTGTATATACATATATGCGCGAAGGACTTGTCATTTGACATTCATTTCATATTTCATTTTTATAGATTACTGGTGAAGTACCCGGCAAACTGTTATGTGGATTGGATGTTAAGTTGTTGTTTCAATGTGGAAGCACTTAATTGATCTGCAAGCTTAAAAAAAATGTATCATTCGATTTGATATTGTATGGTTATGGAGCATTTTTTAAGTATGACAGGTTGTTTGTCCTCGATAGACTTTGAGGATTTAAAAAAAAATATGTACATTGCTAAATAGCCCACTTGCGTTGTAAAGGTTTTGCTTTTTTGTGCAATGACACAGACAGTGTCAATTGAAATGAATCTTAACGTCAGTTACAGCTCCCAGTTGTGTTATAGGACTTTACTATAGTTCGGCAGTTATATCCCTCTCAAGTCGATCCAAAAATGCAGTGTAAACTATTGGAATAACTTCAAATGTGAGGTTAATGTGAGCAAATCATTTAGCTATCTTTTTTCACGGCTTTTGCATCAGCTGCAGGAACAGATAGGAGAATTATAGCATTTCCCACCAACTCAATAACTGTCCTGTACTTTCCCAAGGAAGAATGTTTCACCTCGAAGTCGAAGCCTTTTTGCTCGACAATCTTGGCGGATTAGAAACCAAAATTACCTCTGTAACTTTTTTTTTGTGGGGTTAGGAAACACTCAGAACTGAATTATTGTACTAGGTACTACCAGAAAGCACATCCAGTATTACCAATTTTATTTGGATTTCTTCGACTTTCGTCTGTAAAAAACGTATACCCAGGAATCCCACCCACACTTCGCGCGGTTGTTTGTTTGGACTATGCACATCAATGTCTACAATTTTCCAACTTTAGCTCCCATGAGTGACGAAAAATTGATGAGCTTCTTACTTTAACATTTTTTTTTTATTGTTTAGTGTTTATTATTTGAAATTTTGTGGAATCGGATTGCAGCGCCACCTACCGGGTCCAATTGTGAATCTAAACCATCCTTAGATCCATTCAAACACACACACAAAATTATATTAAAATTGGTCCAGCCGTTTAGGAGGAGTTCGGTTACAAACACGTACAGAAGAATATAAAGAAATGGACTCTCTCTCCTTGTTTGACAAGTTTTCTTTGGCTTTCTTTCTGAGTCTCTGGGGGTTCTGGGTTCCACCGAGAACTGGCGATCTGCAGGAGGTTCTCATATCATAATCAGGCACATCAGTTAGAAACATTTGGAAATTATACTATATTGGCTTTGAGCAGCATTATAATTTATAATCCTTCCCTTCTCGTTCTGAGTTTAGAAAGATTTGTCTAGCAAAGTAATGGTCTCTCTTTAATATAGAATGCATAGGCAATTCGAAAGTAACCCTTCCGGCCGGCGGAACACCTCAGTTTGTAAACGACTTGAAGTAAGGACTAGATAACGTCAATTGACTCTGTTCTTCATGCCGAAATAAAGGTTGGATGAGAACCCACATTCTTCTTAATGAATGACCAATGACCATCAGACGATAGTAAAATGTGTATAGGAGATGCTTTCCCCTTAAATTGCATTTAATTCTGCCCAGACTGCTATATTAGCTTCAGCAAAAGATGAGTCTTCCTTATTATTGTGTCGAGGCAAGGATACGCCAACATCTTCGCCGTCTTCCTAAATTTTTTCGGAATCCAAAAGAAGGCACGCGTCGTCTTTGAAAGCATAAACGAAGTTCTCGTAGGGCCATGGCACTATTTTATCCCATATGACGCTTTGGTAATAGGCTTTTGAGTGCGTCAAATGCTACTAGTAGCAGAGAGTGCGCAGCAGGTACACATACCCCTCATGCTCCGTCTGCTGCTCCATATTTTGTGGCCAGATAATTCTGCCTGAGAGGGAGCTTTTTTTTGGATGCGCCAATGGATGTGGTAATCTTCTAAAGATGCGGTAGCGCGTGCTACCAACATGCACGAATCCCAAACACGAATAATCGATGCCGGGAGTGCGCCTAAGCTTACTAATCCACACCCCACACAATTCAACCACTCTCCCCGCGGGACTGCCTTTAGGTATTACTTCGCGGGGTTGGTTACCATTCAAGCTAATCGTGTTGTGTCACCTGCTTCTGGTGTTTCTGCGGCCTCTGAGGCTTCTGCGGTGGCTTTTCTTAACCTTTCTATGCTCCGTAGCTCATTTTGTAGGAATGACATAATTTTGCCCAATTCTCTTCAGACTGCAACATGTGGTCGATGAATAGTGACCGGCTGGGCAAAGTATTTCTCCATGCCATGAAGAGTGGGCAATAAAATACTGCGTGCTCCGTGTCTTCATCTTCATTTACGCATTCGGGGCAAGATGGTGAGCTGTCGTGCCCAAAACGGTGCAGATACTTGCGATAGCCACCGTGGCCTGACAGGAACTGCGCAAACGCTTGTCAAATAAGGTACCGGACATATTTGAGTTTAAGGAACAACATCGGGTCGGTTCCGGTTGGAGTGCTTCAGTTGGGTGACCACCTTTATGCCGCCCAAACGATTTCTCCAAATCCTCTTTCTTAGTGGGTATCTCATCCAAGTGAGCCGTTTCGGGCGATCGTTCAGAAGGAGCTTCCCAAATCGAACAGCACTACAACCATCAGCTGTTCGGCTGTACCACAACTTTCTCCCTCCTTCCAGTTCATTCTCCCAAACGAGTCTTAAAGTGAACCGCAAGAGTCTTCAGAAACGAGCATCTGGACCGGACATGTATCACCGCCTGAAGAGATGAAGCTCGTTCTATGTTGGTGCCTCCCAAAGACTACGGGCAGAATTTGATGTTCAAGAATAGGTATACCATCTGCACTATAATAACATCCTTTGCTTTATCCGACATTCTTTTGCTGGCAGCTCTTACGTCAAAGTCAAGACGTGGATTTTAGTCACCACCTATTCCTAACCCCTATACGCGATGGCAATTCCATAACTTTTTAGCAGCCAATTTCACTTAATAAAAACAGGTTAAACAAAGAATCAGCTGCCGTCTGATTTGTAAATTAAAGCCTTTCAAAGGAAGTAGTTAGTAGGTGGACATATTCTCTACCCGCTAGTACCGATTTAAAATAATTTACTTTTCATATACCTCCGGCCAACTTTTTACGGATTTACCCATAAATAAAACAGAAAAGAAAAGAAAACAATGGTGACAACAATTTAATTAACCCCAACAGAAACAAAGAGAAAATAAAAAGGCAAAAGTATTAAGGGAAACATGACCAACCAATGGTTGCACATGAAAATATTTGTTAGCTTCAAGATTTTTATTTATTACACCATAAAGCATTTATATACGGTCCAAGGTACTACAACGTGTGGCGTCTGTTTCCTTTCTTTAATTTTTCTCTTTTATTTTTTTTTTCTTTTGCTATCTGCATTCAAAGACTTACAAGTTACAAGCTACAACCTACTCTCCATGGGAAAATGCTCGTAAATAAAACTCCGGTGAATACTCAACTCCGGTCGGTGGTGGTGCAGAGAAAGCTGGACAAATAAATGTCCTCTAAATCAAATTCTAATTTGTGAATAGGAGACAAATGGGTGACACGCGCCATCAAATGCCCAATTGTGCTGATGTTGGGCATGCGAAGGCAAGCATAATCCAAACTGTGTTTCATGTCACGTAATCCTAACAAAAGAGACTCCATTTCGACGGTCCTTTTATGGTAGAGACCAGCTTTCAAATTCGAACCTTGGCCACACTCTCTCTTGTGAGCTGTGAGCCTGAGCAGTATGTTTGTGTGGTGTGTGCGGGCAGGTAATATTCATTAAATTTATTTACTTTTTATGCTAAAGATTGTACAGCAGCCAGCTACCTACTATTTGTGTGCGTGCATGCAAAGGTCTTTACAAAAGGCGCCAATGTCAGTGCTTACGACTCCGTATGCTTAAAGGAAGAAATTATTTAACAACAAATACCTTCTGATTTGGGAAGTAAACAAAGGATCAAGGAGAAAAAAAAATTGTGTGGTAGAAAGACAAATAACCTTAGACTCTTAGATTGACCCTAATTTCATGGAATCTTGACAAGACTCACTTGATATATAAAAGGATGTGTCATTTTCTAGGCTGTAGTGTAGAGAGCTTTTCAGGGATCTAAATCGAAGGGCAGCAGATGAATTGAATGGATAATAATTTAGCAAGGTTTGGACAGGTAGATGTGGGCAAAAGCGACACCACACACTTAGACTCTTCAGACAAAATGTCTGCAAGCTCGACGCAAGGTTCAGCGTTCAAGAAGAAGACCAGACTTCCCACAATGCCTGGACACTTTCAGACTGGCAAGGCGCACACTAAATAGAACTATTAAAGAGAGCAAAACCACGTGTTTTAAACGTGAGGAAGCCGACATTAACCCATGGGGTTCGGCATACAGAATGGTAATGAATGACCAAACTGAGGGGCTACAAAACTCCTCCAATAACGTGTCCAATAATGCTTAAATCCATAGTAGAGCATCTTTTCCCTAAGTGCCAACTATACTATGTGCAATATCGTCACCCAGGAGTAGCTGCTTCAGGCATGCAGTAAGATAGGCGACAATAAGGTCCCCGGACCCTACGGCATCCCAAACAAGGCAATAAAAGTGGCTATAAAAAAAGGCCAGACCTGTTTATGATGACAATGCAGAAGTGCATCGAAGAAGGAACGTTTCCCGAAAAGTGGAAAATCCAACATTTGGTCCTGCTACCAAAAGGAAAGAAGCCTCCAGGAGAACCATCGTCCTATCGCCCAATATGCCAATTGGACAACATGGGAAAGATCCTCGAGAAGATAATCTACAATAGATTACTCGCAGTGGCAGCCAAAAAAGGGCCCTATCAGACTACCAATTTGGTTTTAGGAAAATTAGATCCACTGTTGATGCCATAAAAGCAGTAATTGATATTGCAAAAGGCGCCATCGAAGGGGAAAGATGGCTTTATGGGACAAAGGAGTTCTGTGCAGTAGTACTCCTTTGTCTTTCATTAGAAGATCCCTCGCTAGGATGGATACACCATACTACTTGCTACGTATATGACGTATGACGAGCTACTTTAACAGGAAGTTGAGATATAATACAGATGAAGGCGAAAAATATTACAACGTCACTGCCGGAGTTCCACAGGGATCAGTCTTAGGGCCGTTATTGTGCAACATTATGTACGACGGAGACTTACTGCCTGAAGGAGTGACGATAATTGGATTCGCCGATGAAATTGCCGTTGTGACAGTAGGCAAACAGATTCATACAGTGGAATCCGTTACAAACGAAGCAATTGCCCGGGTAAAGGTAAGTGGCTAGCAACCGCCAGCTAGCCGATCATAAAACAGAAGCTGTCCTCATAACCAGTCGAAAAACTGTAGAGTTTGCCAACTTTCAGGTTGGTAACCAAATAATCAGGTCCAAAGAAGCTGTTAAATACCTTGGAGTAATGCTGGACAATAGATTGCGGTTCAAAACACACGTGGAGTATTTAGCTAAGAAAGCATCGCAAATGCAGGGAGCTCTCTCGCGCATACTGCCTAACATGGATACGCAAGAAGGATCCTACTTTCCAAAGTTGTTACATCAGTTCTGTTCCAAAAGTTATACGAAAAGAGCCTTAAACCAATACGATGCCAGTGAAATCAAGAGGATTAAAATTGAAGAAAAGGCAGCGTCAATAGCTATGTGGCAACCTCGCTGGAATAGCACAACGAAAGGCAGATGGACATACAAACTTATACCGACAATCCACGAATTGATAGAGCGTAACCATGAAGACTGTAACTACAACCTTACACAGTTCCTGTCAGCCACCGTGGGCTATCGCAAGTATTTGCACCGTTTTGGGCACGACAGCTCACCATCTTGCCCCGAATGCGTAAATGAATATGAAAACACGGAGCACGCAGTATTTTATTGCCCACGCTTCATGGCAGGGAGAAATACTTTGCCCAGCCCGTCACTAATCATCGACCATATGTTGCAGTCTGAAGAGAATTGATGGGCGGAATTATGCAATTTTATAACCATCCTACAAAATGAGCTACGGAGAATAGAAAGGCTAAGAAAAGCCACAGCAGAAGCCTCAGAGGCCGCAGAAACACCACCACATCACGAATAGCTTGAAGGCTAACCAACCCCGCGAAGTAATGCCTAACGGCAGTCCCGCGGGTAGAGTGGTTGAAGTGTGTGGGGTGTGGATTAGTATTAGGCGCACTCCCGGCATCGATTATTCGGCTTTGCGAATCGTGCATGTTGGTAGCACGGGCTACCGCATCTTTAGAAGATTATCACATCCGTTGGCACAACCGAAAAAAAAAACACTTAGATCAAAATGACGTGAGTTCGACATCAACCAGGGGTCCTCACCTCATCCCATACCTAAGCATGGCAATTTAAAGAAGGGATTTACATTATTATCCATATAGAAAATCCAACTTGGGCCTACAACTGCTTGCCCAGAGATTCCACAAGTCGGTTATTATTGGCCCGCCGATTGAATAATAAAATCAGGAAAGTTTTGAGAAATAACCTACGTCAAACGTTGGTTTGGTCAATAGGCTAAATATGCGCTTCAGGCTGCAGGAAACCCGCGAATAAATTTTACTAATTTTGTCAAAAAAAAAATTGTTAGAAAAACTTAGCCCCTGCCGTATAAACTATAGCTTTCGGCTGTCAAAGTCAGATTTTTATAAGAAACGTTGATAGTTCAATTTGTAAGATACCGGACGGACTCTAAAAGGACGAATTAAAAAGACTGTTTCTTTTGAACTGCGCGTATGCAAGTTCGTAACTCAACTGCCCTCTGTTCATCGTCATCGCCACCTTGTTGCCTCCGATCGTTTAGATATATTTCGTTCCCTTGGACATATGAAAGTGGCTCTTAAGATGAGTGGCTTAAGTAAGCAATGAGGTGAAAGATTAACTAACAAAAGGACTAAGTAGTGAATATCCGTCGAATAGTGCTTGAATGTATTTTATTTTCGAAATAGTTCGCTGGCATCCTCGCAGGCTTGCGCAGTGCGTTTTATATTATGTTGACAACTTGCACACCTATCGCCGATTGAGTCGTATAGGTACTTATCGTCACTATGAGATTTTGCGTTCTAGATTTGTTGTATGCAGGACAAATCTTCTTGGAAATGGAATAATTCATTCGTCTCCTTACCCAAGTCTTTCTTTCTTTCAAGTTAACTGGAAAAATAATTCTGCTTCATATTCCTAGTGAGGCATATGTACTTCTTCGACAGACGATAGAGAAGAGAAAAATCATTTTTGGCCAGTTCGTCGGCCAATCTCAATCTCATTCCCCTCTTTATGGGAAACCTAGAGAAAAGAAATCTTGAAACTAGCTCGGCATCTTCCTGCAGTCTTCGACTTGTTTGGACATAGTTTGTAGGAGTCTAAATCGTGGTCTGACTACCGACGAAGCTAATTCTTTTTTTCGGGTTAGGACTACCCGGAGAAAGCTTTTCAATTCAGCCGATCGGATTCGGTATGAAATTATGAGTTCCTTCCATTCGTTCCAAAAGTTATACGAATGATTGTGAGTAACCATCAGGCCAAAAGAACTAGGGGTAGCAGTTTAAGCATCACATTGAGCGATTATTGATCGGACTAAACCGCAGACCTTCCCTTATTCCTATTCACGGCTGTGTATAAAAACATTTTGCTAAATACTTAAAATCAGGGGCCAGATTATGTAAGACGAAAACGATCGAACGCTATCGTTTCGACAATAGCAGTCTCTGTCTATTGCCACAGATATGATAGAGACGAGTTTAGTAAAAACGAAAGCGGTTTTCGTTTCGTTTTTTACAGAATCCCACTCCAGGCCTTTCGACCTCGACATTCGACTTCTAGCACTATACTAGGACTTCTAGACTACAGGAAAGTTTATATGCATCGGCTAAGTTTTACTTAGCTCTTAAGACCATAGCTTATATAGCTATAATTTATAATCCTTTCCAGACGCATCCAAAAAAAAATAATTCACGCTGAAAAAGTATTAATACAAATGCATTTCATATTTGATTATATTTAATCAAGAACTTGGCGACAAGTGAAATGTCTTGGACTTATGCAGTTATGTTTCTGGTATTTCAGTCTATACTTAGGAGAGACTTTGTGTGGTTGCGTCAATTAGTTAATGTTCAGTTGTTAGTTTTTGGGTATATATAGGGCATTTTTAACGGATTTTTAACATTTGGATACGTCTGGCAAGGACTTGGCGGCAAATGAAACGTCTTGGACTTATGCAGTTATGTTTCTAGTGTTTCAGTCTACGATTAAAAGAAATTTTGTGTGGTTGCGTCAATTATTTAATGTTCAGTTGCGATTTTTTGTGTAAATATAAATAGGGCATTTTTAGCGGATCTCTAACCTTTGGATGCGTCTGGCAAGGACTTGGCGACACGTGAAACGTCTTGGACTTATATATTCGTTATCAAGGAGTTTTTCTCTAAATTCTAAAATAAAAATTAAGTGGTTGCATTAATTATTCAAAATTGGAATTTTTAATGCATTTCCACTGCGTCTGGCAGGGCTTTGGCGACACCTAAAGCGTCTTGGAGACATGTATTTGTACTGAGGGGACCATTCTCTATTATTTGGTAGTAGATTCAAGCGGTTGCACCAATTTATTCCTTTTGTGAATCATAGAGCATTTTTAATATGCAGTTGCATGCTTTAGCTGCCATTAAGCGCTGCCAGACGGACATATTTGAAATCTTGGGCATCAGAGCAACGTATTTATGTAAAATTCACGTCCAAAATTTACTGCGGGCTCTTAGACTATTATAATCGATGTGACTACAAATATTTGACGATTCTTTCAAAAATACGATTTGGAAAGATATTTTATTCATCAGTCTTCAAAGTAAAAATTAACAGATCAGGGTAGAACATTTTAGAGAAAACTTCTTCCCACCAAAAATACTCTCCACACGTAAAGATACTTACTTATTTAAGGTGGCGCTACAGTCCGGGGTGGACCTGGGCCTCAACCAACAACCGTATCCAGCCAGCACGATCTTAGGCCAGCTGTCTCCAGTTCCGCACGCTAAGTTGTATAAGGTCCTCTTCAATTGCGTGCGAGTCACGGTTTTCCTCTACCGCGCCGTTCCTCAGGTGTGGATTCGGAGATCTTCCGGGCCGGAGCGTTCACGTCCATGCGCTCTACATGACCCATCCACCGCAGTCGTTGGACCTTCACTCTTCTGGCTATGTCAATGTCGTTGTACAGCCCGTTCCCGTACAGTTCGTCGTTGGCTCCCTGAAATTACGCCAAAAGAAATTACGCCAAAAAGTGTTTTGGAAAAAGACCAAAATAATTGCGGCGTAATATTTTTGGCAAAAACGCCAAAAAATAAAAAAGGAAATTTACCAGAATGACAGGAAATTACGCCATATTTTTGGAAAAAAAGCCAAAAAGTTAAATTGAAATTACGCAAAAAAAATTGAAATAAGCCCCGAAATCTGACAGTAACCCCAATCAGGGGGGTTGCAATGGGCAACATGTCCCCCCCCCATACGTACTGGGATGATTAAGGTCTTATAAAGGGTCACTTTAGTTATTCTAGAGAGGACTTTGCTACTCAATTGTTATCTTAGCCCAAAGAAACAGAGATTGGCAAGAGTTATTCTTCGTTTAATCGTTTAAAAGCGCTGATGTCATTGGCTGAGTTCATAGCGGAGCCTAGGTAGACAAAGTCCTTATAACCACCTCAAAGTTATATCTGTCTATAGTGACATTCTGTTCGAGATGTCACGTCAGTGTTGGGTGTCCTTTCTTGATGACAGCATATATACTTTGTCTTGCCCTCATTGACCGCCAAACCCACTTCCGCCGCCTCCGTCTCAATACTCACGAACGCGCCAGTGACATCCCGCTACGTTCTGCCGATTACGTCGATGTCGTCGGACTTTTACAAGATAGTGCCTCTGGTGTTAGCGTTTGAGTTTTGCGCTATTCTTTTAAGAACGATGTTGAAGAAGTCACATGACATCGCATCGCCTTGTTTAAATCCTTTTTTGACATCGAAGGTCTCGGTGAGTTCTTTACCGACTTTGACGGAGTAGCGTGTATTCTCCATTGTCATCCTGCACAAACGGACGAGTTTGACAGGGATGCCAAAACTAGACATTGCTCTGTATAGCTCGTCTCACTAAATGCTGTCGTAGGCGGCCTTAAAATCGATGAAAAGATGGTGGGTATCGATTTTGACTTCCTATGGGTTTTCTCTAAGATCTGCCGCAGTGTAAAAGATCGATGGTGGACTTTCCTGGCCTGAAGCCACACTAATAGGGACCAATTGTTGACGAAAGCCTTTAGGCGTTCACACAATACGAAGACTAATACCTCTGTAGCTGGCGCTTATCAGAGGGTCTCCTTTCTTGAGGGACGGCAGATGTTTGGCAGCCCTTCGCATCATTTGGCGCACTAACCACACTGAACCCACGTTAGCTTAAAACATTCAAGTGTTGGTTTCAACTTCGTTTCTTGTATTTTGCTAAAGCAAGCAGTAAACTTTAAAAAACAAGCTATTTTGGTAGGCGTAGGAATGAAGACATAGCCTAAAGGACTCCCGGAAATTACGCCAGATTTTGTTCTGGAAAAAATGCCAAAAAATCGTTTTGCTTTCGAATTTGGAAAAAAATATCAAATTTTGTTTGGAAAATATGCCAGAAATTAGGAAATTATGCCAGACAGATGTGGAAAAAACACCAGGAAGTAAAATCGAAATTAAGCCAGACAATGAACATTGGCAACTCGTATTCTGGTCTGGCCTAATTTCCAAACTAATTTTGGAAAAAAGGTCAGAATATGTTATTGATTTGAAATTTATCGAACTTCACATACAAAAATCTCGCACCCACTCCAAATCCTACAGTGATCCCCCTGAAGAAATGAAAAAAAAACGCCAGAAAACGTTTTCGAAAAAAAAACCTGAAATTTCAAAAAGATAGCCAGAAAATTCTGGCTTATCTTCCTGGGAAAAAAACGCAAGACTTTTGTACAGAAAATTTTCTAGCGTTTAAAAAAAAAAATATATATATATATATATCTGGCATAATTTCCGGGAGCCTTAGAAAATATTTCATCGAAATCTGTCCAGTAGTTTTCACGTCAACTGGTAACACACACCTCTGCAATATTCCAAAAAATGGACTTCCAATTCCAATTAATCCCTAAACAACTCAATTTATCGTTCCATTCAGTTCATTTCTAGGTTTTTCATTTTCAGATTTAATTTAATTTGGTTAATGCCCGGTTTCACAGTGCAGACTTAAGTTTGAGTAGAGGCAAACAGATAAACGTCGCTCATGTACTACGTGTGGCACCTCATACAACAAAGTTATTTATAACACTATTGAAATTTATGATAACTTAGTCTTAAAATTTGGTAAATGGACGTATCTGGGAGGGATTGGACAAAGGGGCGTGGCACTTTCCATACAGAAAATACTGCAAACGCTATTTCTCGACACCCATGGGAGCACATTTTCAAAATTTGGATCATACATGTGCATTGTCCGAATCCGAAGGTAGCAGCAGTTTGCGAAATTTTGGCGGCATTGAACGAAGGGGCGTGGCACCTCTCATTCAAAGAAAACATTGCAAACGCTATTTCTCGACATTAATGGTAGCTAAAGAACCAAGGATAGGGATTTTTTTTAATCCAGATATTGACGATTGCTTTTATTCGGGCTCTAAAATACAAATAACAGATAAGTGTCCTGAGTTTATTGCATTTAGAGTGTGTTCAGCTCCATTGAGCTGGATTTCCCTGCCTACAGTTGATTGTAGGTTGCTTCAAATAATTAAGAATGATGTAATATCATTGCTGGTTCGCTTATATTCTTGGAAGTGAAATTCTCAATAACTCACCCCTAACTCGATGAATATTTTACAAGTCTCGCCAACTTAAATATCATTTTTCGGGTCATCTGTCTAGCTATTGGAATTTCGTAATAAAAATCGAAAGGCAATTACTTTTAACCTTTCTTGGATATTGCGAATAAAATTATACCGTCTCTTTCCCCCCATCAGAGTAATTTTTTTCTGGTTTACTACCTATCATCTTTCAAACGTAATTTTGTCTTAAGGAATTTACAACATTACGTCGAGACTAAAAATAGTTGCTTTCCCCTCAAAGTCAAAGCATGCTGAACAAGGAATGCACTTCACCACTTACCACCTTTGTTCTAGTCTATGTTCACATAATATTGCGTTAAGCACAAACACACTCCATAGACTCGTCTTAGTCGCTTTTATGCGTTCCTCGGCTGCTTAACGGTTCTTAATCACCAGAAGCGCATTAGGGAATACAAGCCGTATATGCGTGCTGTGTATGCCACTCCGTCTTAACGCAATTAAGAGACTTTGAGTAATTTCCCCCCGACCGACATGAGTAGGTATATATACTACCTAAGAAGAATATGTGTGCTCCCCCAAGAACCTTTCATGCAACGGTGACATTAAAGGAGCATAAGAATCATTTCATATCACAAGAAAAACATCAAACACTAAGCACACACAAACACCCATATAAACAATATATGCCAATGTCCACATGCTTCCACCCCGAATAATGTCCTTCACATTAACTTCCTTTAATGAACAAATGACCTAAAGTTCTATTAGCCCCACCCGGCCATAGTATCGCCTCCACAACCATTTCACTATTCATAATTTAGATATGGCCGGTAATGAGTTCTTATCCCTCAACCTCCGCATCAGGATTCAGTGGATCAAATAATGAACTTAACGGTCATGAGGCAGCACATTAGAAGCAAACAATGCGGGCGGGCCGCATGGTGTCTGGCTGCAGGAAGCCAGAACGCCATATACGGACGACGACGCCGACGACGACGACGGAAGGACGAACAAAACAACATAAAAATCCATTCGTCGACAAATGAGGAAAGGGAGGACTCTGGGCCAAGCCGATGTGAATGAAAACTGAAATGAGAATTATATGCTGTTTGTCTTTGCAGCTTTTTTTTGGACTGGCGGCACGTGCGAAAGTGAGCGTTTCCACAGCTATCACCATAAAGCTTCCCCGACGTAATGTTCGGCTTGTGCCTTATCAGTCACATCGCGTATAAATCTTTAAAAGGTGAGCACAAATGTGTTGGCCAAGTTTGCAGAGAAACGTTTATCTTGGTGCGGTTTTAGTGATATTAAAAACGTACACATAGATTGTTTCGAGTATGCCTTTTGTTGGGTGAAAAGCGTATACGTAAAATGTAAAATAAATAAAATAATGCGTGCGGTAATTTTTGGGGCCCGCAAAATATGGGCTATTTGAAGCTAAAACAATGGGTGGAGTTTTAGCGCGTTTTTCATTTTCACATTTCATCTTTTGACAGTTTACTAGGTACGAGAACACAGTGGTGTGTGATTGAATGACTTGTGGGGTTCAAGGTAGCGTGTCTCGAAACATACCTAGAGGACATGTTCATGTTCATGTCGCAAAAGGAAATGGCTTGTTGGTTTGTAAATATGACATATGATGAATGTATGCCAGAGGAATGGGATCCCAGTACGTACGCCCGGAAAGAATTCTCCATCAACTGAGAGGCATACAAGATCCTATCTGTCCTATTGTACGAATTCTTTAAACCCTTCGGAAATAGCCTAAATGGGCCCTTTTAGTGCGGTTTTGGAAATTTCCACATGTAGGTAGATCCTTGAAAAATGAACAAAAAGTCCAAATCGATACTCAACAACTTTTCATGACAACATCTATAGATATGAGGTATAAAGGGTCATTATTTACAGCTCCTAGAATAGAAGATATTCCTGCGAGGTGAAGAGAAAAAATAGCTAAATCTACTGAAGCTCCATTATGGGCAATTCTTGATGAAAGGGGAGGGTAAACAATTCATCCTCTTCCAGTCATTACTGAGTGGGGAAGCTAACAACGATTCTCGCTATAGTTGGGATGGACCCTGAAAATTTCTGTTGGGAAACTTTTGTCGAATTTCAGTCTATGAATTATTGTTTGAGAGAATAACATTAACAACAACAATAAAGGGCCATGTCTAGTTTTGGCTTCCCTGCAAATCTCATCCGTCAGTTTGGGATAACGATGGAGAAAACTCAGTAGCGACCTTACCGAGAACTTTGATGTCAAAAAAGAACTCAAACAAGGCTCTCATACCTGAAGTAATTGAGCGAAACTCACTGGCTCGATATTTCAAACGTCTGTTGAAAGCTCTAGCGAGCTGTCACTGGTGCGCTTTCTAATATAGAAACCCAAGCCTCTAAAATGGGCTCAAAGCCTGGCCTAACGACGCGAACACCAATAGACAGCTGTAATCTTGTGTTAGTAAGGAACTTTGTCTACCTCGTTCTAAAGAAGGCATCAGGTCAGAAATCAAACGAAGAATAACGCCTTCCAATCGCTGAAGCAGGGACGCCTTCGTAAAATATTTCGTTTCGGAGCAGGATTCAACGAAGAAACGCAGACGAGCTGTACATTGACAGCCGCCTGGTCTATAAATTGCTTAGGAGTTGTCTAATGTGGCTAGGGAATTTAGATCGCATGGACATGCAATACTCTGGGCCGCAGAGTATAGCATAAATACACCTAAGCGTATACCACACCAATTGTCTGCGTATCCAGGAAGAAATTATTTGCATTCCGTAAATATAGCTAGCTAATTCACACTGGGCGCTTAGTATGCTGGACTACTGTCCCAGGTTCGATCCCGGAAAAACACAAATTACATCTTAAAGATTTTTCTACTGCGCCTGACAAATATCCAAGAGTATAAATGTCATGGATAAGCTTCTCAATTTAGCCGTTTCGACTCGGTATTTGTAGGTCCCTTCCATTCATACCAAAAATAAAAAAAATTTACACAAACGAATGATTGTGAGAAGCTAGGCCTAAGGAGCCTATACGAACCTCCTGCGCCATCTATTTATTTTATTATGTATATTATTCACACAGGGTTTTCGTAGGAAATTTAGTCCCTACAATTAGTGAGTTGGAGGGCTACACGCTTCTGGTGGGTCTGCTTCCCGTTTGCCTCCGGGGTTCTGCTGGTCAAATTGGCCTAACCCCGTATACAAAGGAAATATGCTTGTCGTAGGGCCCTTTTCAGAACCAGGCTCGACGTTGGGAAGCTTTCTGCCATGACCTATATAGAAACCCAGCTTTGTCTTATAAGGACCGTCGAACCACGTTATTTGTTCGGCCACTCTTACTCAGGAATTTAGCATTTTCATCATAGGGCCCTATCGGCACCACGTTAGTCATTTGGCCGCTATCTGACTCCCTGACTCAAGAACAATACTTGTCCTATCGTAGCGTAAGGCCTTTCAGAACTACTCTTCTCATGGGACCGCTTTCTGCAAAATTATAATGTAATTATTTTAAGTATCTACCAATTGCTAAGCTTTTCTAATTTATTGATTTACCAGTCTTCATATTTCTATGGAGCACCTCGGGCCTGGATCCCGCGAGTAATACATCAGCTTTATATATTAAAAACGATTGTAGAAGTGATTGATGAGGTAATTCGATCTTCAAGGGGGAAAAAGGGGGGTCACATTTTGTATGAGAAAATTCTTATTTTTCATCCGATCTATTTTAAACTCAGTTTGTGTAGGTTCCGTATATAAGAAAAAAAAAAATAAAATCAATTTCTCCGATTTTGGAAGCTTGGACCTCGAGTTATTAGCGACGGGAAAAGGGGGATTTAGTTGGTATGGGGAACATTTTTTCATCCTATCTCTAAATACTTCTGCAATGGGAGCGAATCCGAATCATTATAAGATATCATACATTTTACTAACTGGAATTAATATTCGCCTTTTTAAAAACTTGAACTTGACCCCCAGGTAAAGCGATCATATAATGCTCCAAGAACGCCCCGAGAAAGCTTGCAGATAAGTGTTATAGTTCTGCATTTAAAATTAAATTGTTGAATATTTTAAACCTCTGGAAATATTTTCCCAAAAAGCGATTTACAAAATGTTCTTATCCTTTAGCCATCCTAGGCCTATTACCTAATCAGGTACATATTCAAATGGAAGCAAGACTGCGCATTCACCGTCTATTCCACTCGAAAAACATCGACCCCTATTCCTACCATGGAGGACACCTGTCCCTTATCGACGTTATGAAATCTGAGGGAGTATTCAGCATATTTTTAGACAACATGCTACCGAGATATGGCTTCCATAAAAACTTCTCCATCATCATCCCTCCAAGGGAAGACTGGGGAAAATACAAACCAACTCCATCGCGATTTGACCTAGTCTGGTATACAGACTGTTCCAAGATGGATATACAGGGACTGGATCTGGCATCTATGGCGAATCGCCTCAAGCGAACTTTTCAGTCAGCCTAGGCAAATACTCGTCAATATTACAGGCTGAAGTCCTTGCCATCAACCTTTGCGCTAGAATAAACTTAAGTTCTAACACGCGTGGTAAGACCATATTCATCTTCTCAGATAGCCAAGCTGCTTTTAAAGCTCTGGACTCATCTGTCATAAAATCGAAGCTGATGGTCCTAGAAACCTAGACAAACCTAGTCATACTACACTGGATTCCAGTCCATAGTGGAAACGAAACAGCCGACTCCCTAGCCAAAGTCGGTGCGACAATGCCACTTGTTGGACCTGAACCCTTCTGCGGCGTCAGTAAGAAATGCTTCAGGAAGCACATCAAGAACGTAGCTCTATTCGAATCTAATGAAGTCTGGCTTAAAACACTTGGGCAGAACTGCACCAAACAATTCTTCCCCAAATACTCCCCCAGCAAATCCTATTTCCTCATCAATCTAGGAAAAAACAACCTAAGAATCCTAACAGGTTTAATCACCGGCCATGGCCTTATGAAAAAACATCTTCACCGAATTGGGGTCTCACCGGACCCCACATGTAGTCTATGTCTGGAGAGCGATGAAACCTCTCTTCACATTCTCACGGAATGTCCGGCTCTCTTTCGCCTCAAAAAGAATGTCCTTGGAAATAATTGCCTTAGCAAATCTTGCTGAATTACCCCCAGAGAAGATATGTACTTGTCTTCCTGACTGTCTCCGGAGTAAGTAGATGGCTCTAGGACCCTACCAGGGAAGGCACAATAGGCCCCTTTAAAGAGGCTGCAGTGCCAGGGCCGGTGATATAATCCCGTTATATAATCTAATCTAATGTATCCTGTAGCCAAAAGAGTTTTGTAAAAGTGATTTGTTAGCAGTCGTCAAGTGTATAAGGATAAGTCATGTGCATTAGCCTTATAGGTCGATTTTCGAGGTATAATTTCCTTATGTTTTTCAGAACATCTACCATGGTAGTACCTATAGAACCACATATACCAAATAAATCATTATACAATTGATTTGATATCGCGCAGATATTATCAGAGACTTTCACAGGCTTACTTTATTTCGTTTATTACACTTTTTTTTAACTAGATACAATGCTTCAAAATGCAGTGAAAATTTAACAGTTTTAGCGTCTCCTACCTGACAAAACTGATAGATACATAGATAGTTTATAAGTCGAGAGAGTCTTCACCTATTGTGCCTTCCCTGGTAGGGTCCTAGAGCCATCTTTTTACTCTGGGTGTAATTCAGCAAGATTTGCAGAGGTAACGATTTCTTCGCCAAGGATATTCTTTCTAAGACGAAAGTGAGCCGGACATTCCGTGAGAATGTGTAGAGAGGTTTCATCGCTCTCCAGACATAGTCTACATGTGGGCTCCTGTGAGACTCCAATTCAGTGAATTCTTGAGGAAAAGTTTTAAAAAGAATTGTTTGGTGCCGTGCTGTCCAGGTCCAACAACTGCCGTTATTGACAAAACTGATAAGTGCATATGCAATTAAATGTGCCATCCCTTATCCCAAAACACATGTGCAGAAATTCTGGACACATCACTGCAAACAGTGCTGCAGGTGAAACTCATGTACAGGATAAGAATCCTAATAAGAACAAAGGTTCTTTTCCTGAATTTAAAAATTGAATGCTGTCAAGTCTATTTCATTTAATTCGCTATCTTGCTGTGTTGTGGATTTAGAAATAGATACATGTTACAGGGCTGCGGTGGGTACAGAATTTGCATGTGAATCGCCACATGTAAACACGTGTATTTTAATTAAGCCCCGCAGGGAATGCTGCACATGTGTTTTGTGCACTTTTTTTTGACCCACGACAGACACTACTTGTTTGAAAAATAAATTTACCCCACACTAAAATCAAAATTTTTTGATTTTTTAGTACTCATTGCCAAAAAAAATCAGACAATCAATTTAAAACAAATTATTTTCTTTACAACACAATTTTAAAGCAAATTTAAAATTAACCAAATTTATTTATTGAGCTTAACATTATTTTGCATGTGGGTATAATCAATTTAATTAAATACAAAAATCATAGAAAATAATAAAATTGTTTTTTCTCTATTTTCAGAAAACGCAGAAATGGCCCTTAATTATGATGGCTTCAACTTATCACCGAATAAGGAGCAATATTTAAGTAAGTATTAATTTGGCAGTCTTTTTTTTGTCGAAAATTCGCTTCAAAATGTAATGTTACTTTTTTAAAGCATAAAATGTTATGAAATAGCTCACTTTTTAGATACTTTGTGAGTTGGATTTATACCTTGGCGTTCCCTATATGCAATATGCACCCATAGCCGAAATTGTAGAAAAAGGTTTCATTGAAGAGGTAGGGTGCTGTGTAAATAGTTCAGTACACAATACGTTGATCAATCTTTTCTTAGGGCATAACTCTCTCAGATGTCGAATTCTCTAAAATGTCTCTGATATACCCACGCAAATGTTGGTTTTCCATGGGTTTCAAGAGAAACACTCATTGGTAAGTTACCTCCACATGTTTTATCCGTCGTAAGAGTGTTTTGAAATTTATCAATTCAATATTAAATCCTGTAAATAAATCTAGCAGTAGCGCAGTGGTTAGTGTGCTGGACTGCTGTGCGAGGGATCCCAGGTTCGATCCCCGGAAAAACACAAATTACATCTTAGTGTTTTTTTCTACTGCGCCACCTCTCGCGAACGTCTGACAAACATCCGAGAGTATAACTGTCCTCAAAAAGCTTCTCAATTCAGCCGTTCGGAATCGGCATAAAATTGTAGGTCCCTTCCATTCGTCCCCAAAATAGAAACTCACACAAACGAATGGTTGCGAGAAGCTAGGCCTAGGGTGTCTACCGCCTGTTGCGCCACCTATTTATTTTTTTTTAAATAAATCTAAAGCATAAATAAAGATAGCAAGCAGTCCGTCATTCAGAAGTGCTATCTTTTTTTTCAGAAGTGATATTTGCCAAATAAGCCTAATTGGAAATATATCACGTTGATGTCAATGTTGTCACTGTACACAACTCTTTCAGTTCGCTGCTAAATTTCCTCCTCAAAAGCCATAAAAGATATTTGAAGAATTAAGCACCTCTTCGCTCGAGTAATATTGGCTTTGTAAGGGTCTTTTATATAGAGTATAGGTACCATCCATTCGTCATAAAAGAAAACTCAACGAATCGTTTTGAGAAGCTAGACCTAGGGTACCTATTCGGATCAGTCTTCTAATTATTCCTTGATCAGATTTGAATATTTAATTGCCTTCTCAATTCAAAGAAACAGCGATAGCTCGATAGATAGGTCACCCTCTTTGGTAAGCTGGACCAACGACTTGGCTTTCATCGTTCAGATTGAATGCTTAGCTCTGTCTGACTGCAGAATGTAGATCGTCTTCGATCTCCCTTTTTCTTATTTTCAGCATCAAGATTGAATCTTCTGCAAGTTTTCCTCATCTCTAAAGGACTCCGTTTCAGTCTTGTTGTCTTGACGCATTAAATACAATAAAATGTCTGCCGATCTTTTTCCCTAATTTATAGCTTATGGAGCTCATGAGCCACTCTTGCTCTTCAGTCCAGCGCCGCTTTGTAGGCGATTTGTTTCGCTGCATATGTTTCCATAAGCTTACTTTGGGGTTGGGTAAAACGTCGCACATTAATTGCGGCATCTTGATTAATTTTGGCGTCGATACCTTGACACATGAAGCTGGCTGAATAAGACTTTTTGATAGATCGAGGGATACAAGATCAAAGGTTTTGATGAACTCTGCGGGTTATCTGTCATAAGAACTATCAATGGCAAATGGAAGGGGCCCAGAATTTTTTGTCGAATTCGAACTTCTGGATCGTGAAGGTTTCTCAAAAGTTCAACAAGTTTCCGAGAAGTTAAGGTGGTTGTTTTTACGAGGGTTAAAACTGAGGTCCATCGTTCAGCAGTCCAGCATACTAATCACTGACCAAATGCGACCAATTATTATTGAACAATATCAGTTGAGGAAGTATACTCAATTAAATAGAGCCCACTTGCCGATGGATCCACAGCGGCTAGGAAAGCATTCCAAAAATTCATATACCCACATGCGGTTTAATTTCAAGCAAGCAATTTGTTTACCCAAAACGGCGACTATTCTAGCGATGACTGCTTTCATTAAATTGCTTCAAAATACATCGCCCATTTGTAGCTATATTATTTCTAACATTAACGGGTGGACCTGTAGTTACACCATAAATTCAATTAGTATATAGAAAAATTCTCATTCATTCTCATATCTATTACCCGACACCTTCGCCATTTAGCTTCCCAAAAAAAAAAAGAAGAGAAGAAGAAACGTTCACCTTCGTCACGCTACTTAACAGCTTTTAAAAGGTTGTAATCGTAAACAAAATGTTTCTCTCTCACACATTAGAGACCACAAAACGGAGAACAAATTCCTAGAACCTGCATTACTTATCACTTATTTGACGTCGTCGGCAATTTGGTAGTTGGATGCTAAGATGCTGCTGCTTGTCATAAACAGCCTCAGTCTGTCGATATCCATTTGTGAAAGGTACATCCAAAGCCGTCATTTAGCTGTCGGTTAACGTAAATGAAGATATTGGAAAAATTGAAGAGGGATGACGTCCATCCGGGATTGGAAACAAACTATAATCCGCGTAGGATAAAGATCGCTGTAATGGGTTCCCATCCCACTCCTAGTCCAGTTAAAACTGTGAAGGTTCATTTTTTTTGCTCCATTCCAATTCCAAGTAGTAGGTATTGATTTTCTGTTTTTACACGCAGTGTTGACGCTTGATTGGAAGAGTTGTACGATGTCAAGTCAATCAGACTCGCGTTGTTTTCGGGTGAGGGCATTCTCACTCGTCGAGTCTTTTATTTTCGTCTATATTCGAGTTTGAACCTTCTCTATCGGTGCGTGTGTTTTCTTTGAACGAATGTTTTCATCAATGAATTTGTGTCCACAGAAAGTCCTTGTCCCTTTTTTTTTTTGTATATTTGTTCGTTTGGTTTTTTCCTCGTATTCGTACTTAATTTCGACAGAGGAAAGTGCTCTTAACCTGTCAGTTGGGTTTGGGTTTTTAGTTAAAAAAAAACCATCAGAAGAGTGTTTACAAAGGACCGGGTAGCTGAGGTGGTTTGTGTGGGTTTTATTATCAGATTCTGTTCACCAGGATGTGTATGTACGTAATGCTATAAAATCGTTTTTTTTTGTTGTAATCTTTGATAGATGAAATCAGCTATTTAGGCATTTTACACGGTTGGTTCGTCATTGAGGTTTGTTAATGGGAAGTTGTTATTGTTGTTGTTGTTGAAAAAAGGATACATCACAGATGTCAGTGAAATTACTACAAAATTAGCTCCAATCGTTCGCAATAATACGGAAGAGTAATTTGAGGATCGATATTAGGGTGGTCCACATATATATGGCAAAAACATTTTTTTCAAGCAGAAGTCATTTATCGGTGCATCTGCTGCCAAAGGCGCTTCGATCCAAATCTTAGTGTAAATGAGTTCACCAAAAGCAACAAATATAATAATTTGTTTTTCTTCTCTTTTGGTCAGCTTGAATATGTCTGAATTACTGCGAAAAAGAACAATTTATATAGCATACAGCAGTTTTGCCATCCAATGAGCACGATGTACCTATTGGTCCCGGAGAACGCCAATGAATCCTCGCAGGTGACTCGTTCAGAATCATTGTGAGCTCTATCAGCTCGTTGTAATCATCCCGGACTTGTTTTTCTCCAGCTAAAGCAGTTGTAAGACTTTCAAGAGTACTTTCAGCAAACTGTTCCGTACTGGAACTGGAATGAAGGCAAAGGCAGTCGTAGTGATCTCGGGAAAATGTGTCCCAGGCATTCTTGAACCTCTTGAATAACAGAATTTCGGGAGAGCTTTATGGCCCAAAGCAGAGTGTAAATATTTTTTGAAAGCATTATTTCTAACATGCGATGCCGACAAGCAAGCCATAAAAGATCACGCCCTGTCTTCGCTTCTAGGAGAGAACATGCTCCTTTTTTGGCACCGGTGTTAGTGTCAAAACTCATAGGTCGGACTTGATTTGTGACGTTCCACTGTTCCATGGCGTCGAAAATAGCATCAGACGTATTTTCTCCCGTCCCTGCAGTCAGTTTAGGTACACCTAACAAAGTTGCAGAATTATTTTCAGCAGCCTTTTGCCTTAGTTTTTCAGTTCTTTGCTTTCGTTTTAGAGAACGTTCTTTAACCTTTTCTAGCTTCTTGTCGATTGATGTCATAATCATCTTACGCTCGTCTCTTTGGTCTATAAGATAGTCTCGGTCTTCTGCAATTTTGATTAAATGCATAGCTTCTGAATTGGCAATATCGAAAAGCTTATCCAGCTCTGCTGTGAACGAATTTTCTCTGCTATTCTGTGCTTCTGAAGCTCTTGTTTTATTCTTCTTTAGAAGCAGCCAGTTTTTGTGTAGTTTAAGAAGTTTCTCAATGCAATGGTTTGATTGTCTTGTCCGAATACCAGATTTTTTCCACACCTCTATTACTTCTTGAATGAGTTATGCGCAAAATTTTTCACATTTTTTATTTCGCTCAAGAGCTGGTGAAAACGTAGTAAAACTTGCCGAAGAGTTGGAAGTTGATTTAATCTTAGCAGCGGCTCAAGTAAGCATCCAAGTAAGCACATCTAAACTCATTATAAACTCATTTTTTGCACTGGTACCTTAAAAATAATAAATTATTTTAACATCAAAGTAGATAAGATAAATTTTACACTTGTAACTGACCTGTAAGAAAAAATTACGATCAAGTATTTTTTACAAAAAAATCAAAAATAGAATTCGATTGAGCACTCTCTACCACTAAAGATAGGCAACTGAAATTTTACAGCATTAATACTACGGGGTGGCCAACCTGAAAAAAGAAAAAAAAATGTTTTGGACCACCCTAATCGATATACTACACATATACATACACATTGCTGTGTATTCCTTTCGAGGCGCATAACTGATTGAAGAAAAGACCCATCAAATCCATTCGGAGACCTAAATGGTCCATTGTGAATCTCTGTTAAGAGTGAGACTGAAAAGATGGAACAGACCAAAACTCATCAAGTTACTGCCAGGCTTGGGAATCAGTTGTGAAGTGTATGAGATGCGATATCTAAGAGTCTTTTAACTATGATTTGAAGAACCTTCCAGAGCATGGCCGTGGCAATGCTGATGTTGGATTGACGCCACCTCTTCCTCATCTCTGCAGCTTCTGTATAAATCGTTGGACGTAATCACTAGTAAATACTTGGGCTTGCTGTGCCATGGCCAGAATTTGTATTGCATATCAATGTTCCAAATTTTACAACTTTAGTTTCTTTGAGTGCCGAGAAATTCCAAATTTTACAACTTTAGTTTAAATGCCAGGCTCCATTGTCAGAGACTGTTACAATGACAACGCCAAAAGAATTTTTAAAATTGGACGAGTATTTCAAGCCTCTATCACCCCTTTAGCCTTCCTCCGTCGACCTCCCTTTAGAACTAAGGTAGCCTATAACCTGCGTCTGTGCAGGATGACGATGGGGAAATCTCGCTGTTCCGTCAAAGTCGGCAAGAACACCACCGAGCCATTTGATGTCGAAAAAGGTTTGAGACAAGGCGACGCGCTATCATGTACTCTCTTTAATATCGTTCTTGAAGCAATTGTACGAAACTCGCAAGCCAACACCAGAGGTACAATTTTTCAAAAGTCCGTCCAACTACTTGCCTATGCTGATGACATTGACATTATTGGGAGAACGCGGCGAGCTGTCAGTGGTGCATTTGCAAGCATCGAAACGGAGGCGGCGAGGATGGGTCTGGCTGTCAATGAGGACAAAACGAAGTATATGCTGGCAACGAGAAAGGACTATCAACATCGGCGACTTGGACAAAACGTCACGATGGACAGATACAACTTCGAAGTAGTTAAAGACTTTGTATACCTGGGCTCTACTATCAATTCGCAAAATGACATCGGCGCAGAGATCAAGCGAAGAATCACTCTTGCCAATCGCTGTTTCTTCGGGCTAGGAAGGCACTTAAGAAGTAAAGCCCTCTCTCATAGAATCAAGGAGATATTATATAAGACCTTAATCATCCCGGTCCTGCTGTATGGTGCAGAAGCATGGACCCTGTCAAAAGCGGATGAAAACCTTCTCGGATGCTTTGAGAGAAAGATTCTTCGAGTGATATTCGGTCCAGTTTGTGACGATGGAGTGTGGAGAAGAAGATTCAATGACGAACTATACGGGCTATACAGCGACGCTGACCTTGTCAAAAAGCTAAAAATTCAACGGCTGAGATGGCTGGGACACGTGGAGCGTATGGACAATAACGCACCAGCCCGAAATTTGTATTTGCTTCGCGTGTAAAATCGGTTGATTTTGTGAACGTAGAACTCGTTTACGGATTCGGCGATTCGACCCCTGAACGAAGTTGTTACGGAAATCCATGGGCCAGATCACGTAAAATGAAGACGATTCAATTATCGTTTTCACTAAGGCTGCCTCTATCATATCTGTGGCAATTGTGACAGAGATTGCTATAATCGAAACGATATCTTTCGATCGTTTTGCATTTTACGTGATCTGGCCCCAGGTTTCGACAGGGAAGCTTTTACCTAAAGGAAGATGAGGTGTTAGTTGGATGGGTATAGGTTTTGGTTGGATAGTAAAATTTGTCGAAGAACTTGTGGATATAATCATCTATTATAAATAGGCTTTTCAGTAAGTTATAACTTATAACAGTTCATGCCTCACTCTTTGTAGGATGTTTATCGAAAGGGGATACATACTCTCTGATTCGATAAGCTGACTCAGATTTCCTTCTATACGATTTGGAGCCTCTGCACAATGTTTTGGATGAAGAGTCCTTTGTCAGTAGCAATTTTTGGTCCGCCGATAATTACCAGAGCAGCGGTTACCTTTGATGCCTCGTTAGTCTTTTCAAAGGCATTTGACAGAGTTTGACATCAAGCTCTTTTTGCGTTCTTATGGAATCGATGCGTCTCTTATTCAATGGATTAGAAACTACCTTTCTGGCCGTTCAATTCAAGTTGTGTTGGACGGTTTCAAGTCTGAAACTCACCATATAAATGCTGGTGTTCCCCAAAGCTCCGTTCTGTCTCCGACTCTCTTTCTCATTTTTATAAATGATCTCTTGTCTGAAACTTTTAATGCAATTCATTCCTTCGCTGATGACAGGACTTTCAGCTTCTCATTCTCACATTCTTTCCAGGACTCACGTCCCTGCTCTTCGGCCGTAGAACTAGAACGGCGACGTATGTTAAGCTCATTAAATTCCGACTTGACAGCATTTTAAAATGGGGTTTAGCCAATAGAGTGGAATTTAATGCTTCAAAAACACAATGCTGTCTGCAAGTCAGAAACCAAAAGACTTTCCATTCGCGGTATGTGCGTTCATGACAACCTTCGTTGGAATGACCATATACACGAAGTCGCCAAGAATGCAGCGAAATGTCTAGGTTTTCTCAAAAGGTGCAAGAAATATTTTACCCCTTCTGATCTGGCTACAATATATAAGGCGTTCATTCGCCCAAAACTTGAGTACAATTCTTATATCTGGTCTGGTGCGCTAGGGTTGCCAGAAATAATTTGAAGATAGTAGTTATCGAGCATGAAAATCCCGGACTTTCTCGGACAAAATAGGATCTAAAAAAGAGTACAAAACTAGGACCAAAATGCGGTGCGGGAAGAGATAAAGAAAATCAATTTCTGGGATTTTGAAAATTTTGCTTGGGATATTGGGAATTATTGGCGACAAAATATACTTCGAATTTTACAAACAAAAAGATTGCCGCATTAAACCACACAAAACAAAAAAAAATTTATATTTTTAATGGATTATTGACGTCTTCCAAATATGATTTTATTTTTTCTAGCATAAGCAAAAGTCGTTGCACTACCGGGTGAAGAGAAAGACATAACCTGTTTGACTGGTATAAAAGTGCCTGGTATTCTATTTCATTGTCGAGCAAGTAAGATTGCATATTGTGGTGGACATACAACACTAGAAATTTTTATTCAGTGTTTTCGAAACTTTCTTTTGTCGATTACCAAAGTTGGTATTACAATAATATTTTTCAATGTTCACTTGACATTTTCAAGCTCTGTTCTCTTGACGATGAATAAATGAAAAACCCGGACAAGCTACAAAAACTATCCCGGACGTTCCCCGCATAAGCGAAAAAGAGTACATGTCCGGGAAAACCCGGATGTCTGGCAACGCTACTTCTGGCCCGACTTGGACCTCAACAAATATTCCTCTCCAGACAACTCGACCACTACTCACACCTTTTTGGTTTTGGTCCCATTCCAACTGGGGGCGCCAGTTAAGTTAAGGTCGTCCTCTCTACCGGTGATAGTCACTGTTTCTGTTTATTTCTAGATGGTTGTAGGGAAGTCATATAGACATGCTATATTAAAGACGTTCTTCAACTCCTTGATTAGTTTGACTACCAATGTCAAGTTTTATAGTAAAAGAAATTATTTTGTTCCAAGCACTGGTCCTAGTACGGAACCTTGAGGAACGTCGCATACTTTGCTCCGTTGTCGGTGTCGAACATGGGGCAGCCTATTTCTAGAATAGTCTCATTATCTTTAGAAAACCTCCTGGTAGGTACTGTTTTGGCAACGCGCAGCATCCTTACCCTATTTTGTGGTTTTAAAATGTATTTCTGACATTTCAACAGACAATCACACCTATTGTAGAATACGCCGTTCGGAATTATTCACGGAAAAGAATATTTTGGTATCGTCAAAATCGCAAAGTGAACAGGTCCCCGTTCGGGAAAAATTAGATTTGAACGTTTTTAACGACACATTGAAACTCATTCACATTACCCACACTTTGCGATTTTGACGATACCAAAATATTCTTTTTCGTGAATAATTGCGACCGGCGGATTCCACGATAGGGGTGAATATTGGTGGTCCGTCACTTCGTCGAGAAAATAAAAGTCAATAGTGTAATTTTTGTAAAGTGTTAAAGATTCTAATCTTAATTTTAATAAAAAAAGGCTTTCATTAAAATAGTCCTATTATTGGTGGAGGTGTAGGTAACTGAAGCTTGGGCTTATAGTGTGACGAATATCTGCCTATATGACGACTCTGGCGATTGAAGTGGCCTTTCATGGTTGGACGTAATACGTTTGAGTGTTTTCGAAAACTTTCTATTTTTAAACAAACTTAAAATCTACACACAGCTACTGGCATCTCTATAATCATAAAATAAATCAATAAAACTTGTAGAAATTCACAGTAGTACCTCCAATCAACTATACAACCTAAAACATTCCCCAACAAACCACCTCGCAACGACGACCGACGCACGGTAGCCTCATTAAACAAACATTATGCACCAGCAGCAGGTCCTTCTAGCCGCGCGACGACGTTCCTCTTCCTCATCACTTTTGTTCGTTCCAATTCGGTAATACGATTTTAATTCCATCGATTAGAATCTGTTTCTGGTTTCCCACAAAACCTGAGCGCATAATTTAAAATCTCATTAGCAATTTAGAGCAATATATATCCATAAGTGGACATTTATATACACAGCCACCGCATTGAGGGACTTTAAGATACTTCACACGGATTTCCCTCAAAAAAAATAAAACGAGAAACTAAAAATATACTCAACTTAACCCAAACTAAAAGCAAAATCCAACCAAACCCAAACCATGAGCGTTTATGTTTTCCCATTCATTTCCTGTCTCGATGTGACACAACCCAGACACACAGAGAGACGCAACCGCCATTAATCACCACCCAAATGAGTTTCCATTTCCTCGCTTGCTCCACTCTTATCCTATCCAATCCACTTGAAAGACGATACCAAGACCAGTTTTCGGTGTCGAAATTTTAAGATTACACCCAAAGCCGACATTTGACATGCATTTCATTTGTATCGCAAGGATATGTGGGAGTAGCACCTCACCTAGTGCTAGTGTGTGTCTGTGCGTGGATAAGGGGGGTTTTCATCAGTGCTCAGTTTGAAGTGACACAAAGTGTCATTTTTTAATTTAAGCCAGGCGAATGTGACTGCGTCTTATTGGTGTAATAGAAAGAAGACCCCCAAGGCCTATAAATTGTGTCGACTATGCAAACGCAAAAAAAAAACGTAACTCCTTACGTATTTGCCACACGTGCTTGACCCATAAAACAATAAATGACAGCCAGCGTGTACAAAGTACCATTGCGTGTCTTCCCGAAATTAAAGTTGTTATCCCTTTTCTGTATATCCTATCCACCGAACCACCGTCGTTGTGTGTGGAAAATTTATCTGCAGGTATACGAAAACAAAAAGCGCGCAATATAGGATTGTGTGTGTTTTTTTCTCTTCATTTTTTGTTGTTGTTTTTCGTCGTCATCGTGTGGTGGCACGACGAGGACGACGAATAGGTAAAGGTATTCCGCACGCGACATTCATGAATTCGGGAATCAATTTTGCTAGAATGTCCTTTGTATGGCGCTTGTTTGTGGGAAGAGACATCTCACGCGATATACACAACACAAGCCCCAGGAGTTGTCATGAAGATGTGGATAGATGTTATAGAGGGAACAAATTTTCAATATAAGGAAGCCCGAGAACAATAAAAACGAAAACAAATAGATCGAGTGGCGTATTATCGTTTATAATCCTTTGCCAGGGACGAGGATAGAGACAGTGCGGGTATATATTTGTATGCAGCTAGCAATTGTTGCCATGGAATCTGATGACAACAAAAGGAACTACCGTCTGCTTCACAATGACGAAATTTACGAGAGAAGTTTTGAAAAATGTCCCTTGCACTAACTTGGGTTCTATACATTGTACATTACTGTATTATTTTGTTGGTGATGCTTTCGGGGATCCCGCATTGATCCCATCCCATTTCGAACTTGACAAGAGTGGATTTGGTTCAATAACCTGCTGTGGGGAAATGTGTTCAAACCACGCAATGAGTTCGTTACTGTGAATGCATTTACAATGTAGTTTTTCATAGATCACGGCAATACCCTCCAGTTCGTTTAAGAACATTGATGATAAGGTTAAGACTCCTACTTACACCTAGGAGAGGTTTGCTAGTCAGGGGAAGAAAAGTCCATCTTAGAACTAGCTTTTCATCATTCTAAAGACTTTTAGACTGACATTCGGCAAAGTAGCATAAGGACGAATGAAAGAGCTCACTGAATTATGTCTGTTTCGGTGTATCTTTTCCGGTATGGCCCAACCCTAGCTGTGCTTTCTTTTTCCGTCCCTTAACTTTTGTCTTCCACCTTCTAAAATTTAAGCTAGCTCCAGTGACAGTATTTCCTTATCCTTATCTAATACATAGTATAGTTGTCCAAATACTTCAGTCTTTTGTAGGTCAACGTGTCTCAAGATTCCACCACATGTTGAGGAATTTCACTGGACTTATTGGTGAATCTGTGGATACCTTCTCCAGATATACTAAGTTTTCTGAGGTTCACTGTTATAAGAAGAAGCCCATTCGGATACAGTGGCTGCCCTAGAAGTTTCTTAGCTTGCCTCGTGCCTCGAGAATTTTTGCAGGTTCTAGCCCTTCTTTCTTTTTTTATATTTTCCTGAAATCTTCTTTGAATGTGTGATCCTCCATTCCGCAGAATCATTTATGACCTATAAAAGTTACTGATACTCTCTGTCTTGCTAAGAAGTCGGTAATTTTATTAGCTTCTATCCCCATATGGCCAGACCCCAAACGGTGGGTCATCCTGTTTCGTCTATACCCATCATAGACCCGCAGTAAATTTTGGACTTGATATGTTGCTCTGATGCCCAAGATTTCAAATATAAATTTTCATCCGTTTGCCTCTTACGTCCCAAATTTACGGCAGGCTCTTAGCTGATTTGGGCACATCTATCTATGGGCCTATGGCCGAAGTTTTAGCCGGTACTTTTACCGATTGAGTCAGAATATTTGGTTCCATGGCCGAGTCACACTTTTGCTGAGTTCTTAACCCATCTTTATACCATTTTCTTGTGGATTTTGGATTCAACTACATATTCCTTTTGCTAAGTTCCTTTGAAAACATAGGTTAGGTTAGGTTAAAAAGGGGTATGAGAGAGATGTCTCATATGGCACTAGGCACCATAAGGGCCCATCGCGATCCCTAAGGGGAACCAATTGCAGTGACCTACAATGGAAAAACACCTAAACACTTGCCCTTGAGAAAACCCCAATTTCCCTGCAAAAACCAAGTAGCCCCTTGTAGTTGGTATTGTCTATCTCCTCTAGATGTACCTGCCCAGAAATTTCCTTCTACTACGACATATTGCCTCACATTAACATAGTATTATGTCTTATGTCCGAGTCTGCCAGCCCGAGCCTTTTGGCATGTTTTCTAAGAAGACAGTGCCCTGATAATATGCCGATCAGTGTCCTGAGCTGTTCCCTGCCTAGTTTGAGGATTTCCCTAGATCTTTTACGGTCGTATTGCGGCCAAAGTGCCTTGGATACTGCGTGACCGGTGAGAGGAGGAGATTCTCGCTAATTGGGTTTCGGCTGAGAATTTCTGTTGATAAATTTGAATTGTCGAATTTTTGTCTCCGCAATCGTTTTACTTGCATATTCTTCAATTTCAGGGTGCAAAAGTGCCAGTTTCAGTATCACCTCCATGGCTGTAATTGGGCAAGTTCTCATGGACCCAGTAATACACAAAAGACTGGTATCGTTGTCCCTTTACTGAGTGTCTTCCTCGTGGCTTGCACACATAAAATTGCTCCATTATGTGATCATTGGCAAGAGTCCTCGTTGCTTTCCTGGTTATAGCTCCTATGTGTGTATCTTTCAGATGAGTTTGCTGCCTAGGTTTGGTTCCAGATATTTAACTTCTTTGACTGGTGTCAGTATTGTACCCAGTATTGTACGATAACTACGGCGCCAAAAATTGATAACGGTATTTTGTAGAGGGGTTAAATACAAGCACTTTTTACTATGGGATTGGGGAGGGGTAATTGAAAGAAAATGATACTTTAAATGGAAAAAATACATTAAAAAACAATGGCAACACTTATATTAAAAGACTATATCATTTTGGAAAGCCCGAAATCTGTCCTTTCTTATTATTTTTAAATCAAGTTATTTTTTTAAATAGTTTTTGAAAAAAACAATTTCTAACTTTAAATTTAAGAACAAAAATTGGGGTGAATTAAATAATTTTGGCGATGAAAACTAATGACGGATTTGTGTAGAGGAGTTAAATACAAGCATTTTTTACTATGGGAGGGGGTCTATCTCTCTCCGGTTAGGCGGGAGGGGTAATTAAAAAAAAAAATTATAAATAAAATTAAAATAAAGTATTAAAAAACAATGGCAACACTTACAACAACGAACTATAGTATTTTTCAAAGCCAGAAATCCTTTCTAAGTTGTCTAAAATGCAAATCAGCAAAATTTTGTCTACCAATGTGAAATTTCAGGCCAGAGACTGTATCTGAAGAATGTTGTTGACATTGGGTAAACTAATATAATTTAAAGAAAGTTTGCATATACTCAGCCTTGCACCCATCCCAGTGACCCCAAGCAGGGGGTTGCAGGGGGGCAGCATGCCCCCCCATACACATTTCAAGGCGCCAGGGTAGCAATTTGTACTCTAAGCGGACCGACATATAAAAATAATTTTCAATTTTCTCAAAAATTAGAGGACGTAAATCAAACTGGTTTTCAGTGTTCGATTAAGAATTGATTTAGTCAGTAAAAACTACAAACAAATTAAGTATCTACTTTCTTAATATTGAAAAAATCAGCATAGACCTTTTTTTTTAATTTTTTTTCCTTAAATTTCAAGTTTGAAAGTACTTTTTTCAAAAACTATTAACAGCTATAACTTGATTTAAAAATAATATCAAAAAACAGATTCCTGGCTTCCAAAAATCCTAAAATCCTTTATTGTAAGTGTTGCCATTGTTTATCAAATAATTTTTTTTTTTCATATTAAGTATTATTTTTTTTAAATTGCCCCTCTCGCCTAAATGAAGCCAGATAGACCCTCCCATAATAAAAAATGCTTGTATTTAACCCCTCTACAAAATACCGTTATCAATTTTTGGCGCCGTAGTTATCGTACTCGTGCCTAACCAACGGCTTCAGTCTTCAAGATTTATTTTTCTCGGAAAGGGTGCTTTTGTAGTTTTTGTCAAATTTAGGTTTAGACTAGTCGTCAAACCGCGATCTATTTCGAGTCCCCCTAAGTTCCACATTAAGGAAGATAGAAATCCTTCTTGTGGGCAACCTCTTGCTGGTCTAACTTTTGTAATACCTTGTGATGTGTGACTCTCTATGCCCAGAAGCCAGAAGTATTCAATCCTTTTCGATCTAGGTAGCAAAAGGTACAATTATTGATTCATGCGATGTGATCATATTGCTCCTTCGATATCCAAGAATGGACCGACACGCCCGGCTAAACCAAAATTAGAACACTATATAGTTTGTTTACTATATTACTTCTGTATCATCAACTCAATCAGGGAATGTTTTGTTTGTCAATTCTAATTTAAAAATTAAGCGAAAAATGTATAAGAAAATTTATTGTGAAAATATAAATATATTATACAGTCCACCAGCTGTCGAAACAATGACCGTACTGGACAGTTAATATCTTATACTTTTACGTTATTCGGTTATTAGCTTCGGGTTAGCTAGAATTGTGACTGGATGGAATTTTTAAGGCTCTCCTCATTGCCACTGGCATCAGGCATGTCCTAGATTCATGGCCAACAACTATCAAGAAGGGATACTGAGAAAGGCAAAGTTGCGAGTCAGGTTTAGAGCAGCATAGTTTTAAGATAGTTTAGTTATAGATCAGGGCTTAGTTTTCTATTTCTTAGGTTAGTATATATTATAGCTAGGGAAAGTGTCACGAAATCTTCCCAGTCTTCCACAAGGGTAGTGGCAGAATCTCTTGGGTCTTTTTTTCAGCTTTATTTATTTTTCTTTCTTTTCTCTCTTTTAAAAGTTTTCGGTCCGTCCGAGGTCCGCATAACGTAGCTTTCTTCCACTTTTTTTTTCGTTGGCTTAGACGTACCTACATCTTGTAAATCTTGTGTCAGGGTGTTCAAAGTGGTACTTCAGATATTGGAACTGGGCATATTACACGACGATATTCCCATTTTTATAGCCATCTACCAGCAGTCGTTTAAACGGTAATGTATAGCTTTGAAAATATTTTCATGGAATTCCACTCTCAGAACAACGCCAAAGTGGGATATATCAGTCTCCCTATAAAATTCAGTTAATCGCAGTTTGTTACCTTTCAGCTGCTATTCCCACGTAAAGCTATAACTATATCAACAACTAACTATAGAAACAATTACCTCTGAGTAATGTAACTTATGTTAACACCTTCTCCAAGGACTAATTTACATCAAATTCGACATCCTGATATACTGTAAAGCAAAAGACAATTCAAGTAAAAGCCTAATCCTAATCGTCAAACATCTCACACTATGCTATGCTTAGACGATGATGCTTAACTTAAGCCCCCTGCAAACATGTCGGAATAATTATATAGGCTCCTTCCTCAAGTTATTGCCAAATGCAGGATAATACACCCCAATTCAATCAATTAGCATACAAAGTCTTCAACATTTATACAAACACAGATTATCAATACGTAATATTTCATCCTATAATGGCCCCCACTCTCACCAAAACAAAATACTAACAATAATCTCAGCCCGGATAAGGAATTATCCTGCCGGTCTACCCCCCCAAAACAACCTGCAAATTAAAGCATCATCATTATTTTTTAATTTCGCAACGAAATTTATTATCATCTTCAGTTTGTTGTAGCCTCCCTATGTAGGTATATGTAGTTCTTCGCATTCGAAACATAAATCATCAAATTTAAGTCCTTGTTTCACTTAAACACCTGATGCAACTGGAAAACATCCTCGTTAGCAGTTGTGTGCTTGCCGCCCGTGTGACACTCTCACTCACCCACCTGTATATATGTACATATATAGTAAACTTTCAGCTAATCCTAAGCAAGTTAAGGTATTCTGCTGCTGGGACAGGTAAAGCTCTGCCCGATTATGTTGGCAGAAATGTCTGCGTGTGTGTGATAAACGCAAATTTAAATTTGTTTTCGTCTTCTGTTTGTGTTCAGCTGAGTTGATGCATATGCCGAGGGGTGTGTTAATTTTAATCAACGACTTTTGTATAAGACTCGAAAGTGCCCCCCCGTAAGATGGATGGCAGCCTTGAGAGTTACTTACTTGTTTCTCAGTTCTCACCCATCCCCCAGCGATGACTATAGAGAGAGTGCATCCTGTGAATCAAGTCGCCACTTGAATAGTGCGACCAATTTTACTCGAGTGCTATTTTAGTCCTCAGGCAGCTCTAGACGAAAATTAAACAAATAAACGACAGAAAAGTATCAAGGATGGCTCCCTTGAAGTACCCGGTGGCCGGTGTGCCCTACTAACAGCAACATTGTCCTGATTTGTTGGAAATTTGTTGGAAATTTGTGTTTTTTCTTTTTTTTTTTCATCCTCTTTCTATGTTTGTTTTGTCTCTCTAGATCCACTCATATGTTAGTGGTTATAATTCGATTACACTGCTTGCAGGCATTTGGTATTGTGTTTGTGTCCTTTTCCAATTACCTTTTGTTTACTTTTCCCAAAGTCCCAGAGGAGAAATATAGAATTAAATTCCAAAAGATGAAGATGTCGTTCTGCCTTCCCTATGTTCCATTTCCATCCCCAAACCCATCATGATCTCCTGGCTCAGTCGTCAACACACAATGCGAGGTGGTTTTTACAGTTCGTTCGTTTCCCATTTTTATGACCATTTAATGATACCTTTGTTCCATGTAATGTGATACGCTGCCAGCGTGCGCTTGGTTCGTTTTGAAAGGAAATCTCTTTTAATTACTCCTTCTAGCTGTCGCACAGCCATTGTTTCGAAATAGATGTAAACAACTACTGGATGCCGTCACGTTAAATGGTAGGTAGCTATTTAAGCAGCTTAAGTTAAATTTAACGAAAATTTCAACATGTGAACGAGAGTGGTGGCGTGAATATTTATTTACACCCATCAGATACAGCGCGCACGTATGTGTGCTACCTTCTGCCAACGCCAAGCCATCCGAAGGAGATGGTAGTAAAATTTAATTTCGACTTCAAGTTAAATACCTTTCTTTGATCACACTGTTGAAATGGGGGGTGGGGATGAGGATCTCACTTTTGTGCTTTTTCGGAGAACAAGAAATGATTTAATGTCAATTTAGAGATACAGATACGAAGGACGAAGGAGTAACTTATTTATCGTTTTGTCATTAAAATGACAGTGTGGCTTAAAACTATGGTAACGCTGATGGATTTTTGAACAGCTTGGAGCATTATTTGAAGTAGGTATGGAAAGAGGATCGAAAACTCGAGATTCCTGGAAAATACATTTAAAAGTATGTCTCCTCCTACACTCAGTAGGCGAATCATTTTTGACAAAGTTGAATGAGAATTCTTTTTTGTTTTTGTTCATAAAATGAATAATTTTTCTGATTGCTTTTACATTGACTAGGACTAGGAGTGATGTTGACTTGAGGTCGAGTTGTATGGTAAACTGGTGGTTGTGGTCAATATGGTCATTGCCATTTTTGAGAATGGGGAATATTCTGGCAAACAAACCGCAAAAGACGGGTAAGGGGCCTTATCTCTTAACACAGTCGTTGAAAAAGTTCAGAAAAAAATGTAGGTATCAAATTATAAAATGAAGGACGCGAGAGGAAAAACAGTGGACTCGAATGAACTCAAATTTGATCCCAAAATGTCTCGCGCGAAACAGGATGAATAGACGAAGCACAATTAAGATAAGATGAACATCATGTGAGGTTACCATGAATTGAATTTCGGCATAAAATTGTATAGGTCCCTTCCATTCGTCCCAAAACTAAAAACTGGCATACAGGAAGGAAAGTATGCCTAAGATGCCGCTCCATAGTTGGTAGAGCAGGGTGAACTTTACTATACCACACTTAGGTACTTGTGGACCCATTGCGATGCCCTTTTTAGGGAATTAACCCGTGGTGTTAAAGTTGGTTTAATGTCCCTCCTTTCTGTGATTACCCGACGCCGGCGGCCGTCCTACCATCCAGATATTCTAAAAAAAACATTCAAAGATCAGAAAGTGGAACCGAGAGTTCTTGTGCCGTTAGGGGCGCCGCAAAATATGGCCCCAAAAGTAAAACTGAAATAAGGCCCCAAATTATTTGTGTTTTTCCGGGGATCGAACCTGGGGTCCCTCGCACAGTAGTCCAGCACACCTACTCTAAAATCCAACAGAAAACCAAAGTAGGGGGGTTGCATACCTATTCCACTGTTTATGCATTTCCATTTACTATTTTGGGATTTACTGCTTGTCAAAAACACGAACCCTGGAATGGATATAACACCCCAAATGACGAAAAATGTTGCAAAAACAAATTGTACGAGTTTTTTAGGACGTTATTTCCAAATTTATTTGGGCGTTATTGCCTTACGCGGAAGTATAATGAAGTATAATGACTTCCAAGTGTTATTTCTGTTCCTCAAGTAATAGAGAATCGGGCAGTGATAGGGGAAGTTTGGTGTGTCCTCATCGACCTCTTCATCTTCACACCCTCTATCGTCTTTGAGATTTAGTTTCGTTGTATGATTTTTTAGGAAGTTATGACCCATTAGAGCCGCTACCAGCTTAGACAGCGATGGACTATAAAATTGTAGAAGTTAGTTGGTCCGGCCTCTATCATATTCTGGCCCAAAACTTCACAGGTCGTTAGTTTCTCCCAATGCTGTTTGGTTTTCATATTTCTACTCGTATTTTTAGAACGAATGGACCACTGATAGGTATCTCTTTAGTTTTTTGCTGAGCTGTGTATTGCCATTTTTCAAATATAATTGTGGAGCTGTGTGAACCTTCTATTGCAGCTGAGTGGGACAGTTTCACATGGCCCCGGAAAGACCGAGAAATGAAAGACGTTGTACGTAAGCATATATTATCATGGGCCTATCCATGATTGTGTAAATCCAAGAGTTCCAATTTTGGCTTTTCTCTAGGATTGGGTACTCCAAAATATTTAACTTCGTCGGGGAACTCAGTGACATGACCGTATCGGCACCCTGAAATTACGCCAAAAAGTGTTTTGGAAAAAGACCAAAATATGTAATTGCGGCGTAATATTTTTGGCAAAAAATAAAAAAGAAAATTCACCAAAATGCCAGGAAATTACGCCATATTTTTGAAAAAAAAAAAAAAAGCCAAAAAGTTAAATAGAAATTACGCCCAAAACAAAAAACCAAATAAGGTCCGAAATCTGACAGTAAACCCAAGCAAGGGGGTTTCAGGGGGCAGCATGCCCCCCAATACGGTTTCGTTTTTCGTTTGAGGTCTTATTTTACGTTTTTTTGTGTTTTTTCCAAAACACTTTTTGGGCGTTTTCTCAATTTTTGTAAATGGAAAAAATGCCCGAAAGAGTTTTGGAAAAAAATGGCAAAATTAGCGGCATTTGTGTCAAAATATTTGGGCAATTGTTCCTAGGAAAAAATGCCACAAAATTGTATGGAGGTTTTTGGGCTCCTTTTCCACTTAAATTTTTTGCCGTAATTTCTTTTGGCGTAATTTCAGGGAGCCGACCGTATCAATAATTAAAATTGCATCCTAGGTTAAATTTCTTCCCGTTGTAAAGGAAGCTTTCACAGCCTTGCTGAAATTAATAGAAAGATTTTCTTAAATAGAACAGTGTAGAACTAGGACTAGGAGTTTTGCACACCTGACGTTAATTCATTTGCCTCTTTGCCCCTAATAAAGATGACTATAAGTCTCTGGCGTATCCAACTGTGTTGTAACCTGAGCTAGACCATATAAAGGACTGATACAGTACTCCTCCCTGCGGGCAACCCTTTGAGGATGTTAAAGATACTAAAGTCAGCCCTGTCGAAGAAGTTATTTTTAGACTTTCAGATATTGTTTTTATGTTTGGCCAATTGGAAGGGACCTAAAAATGTATGCCGGGGTCTAAACGGTTAAATTACAACTACACTGAGTAGGCATTGTCAAGAAACATTTAAGAGACTATGCATATAATAAGACCCTCGTCATTGTAGTCCTTCTATATGGCGCAAAAGCATGGACGTTGACAATATCCCTGGTCGTTTTGATTGCACAATTTTTCGAGTGACTTTCAGTCCCATTTGCGTTAATCAGTCGTCTAAAATGTCTAGAAGAAGTAGAGCGAATGAATGCTTATGCTCCGGCCCGAAGAGTCTTTAACTAAAAGCTAGGTGAGATGTCCGCAAGAAGATGTGACAGTCAAAGCACTTTGTAAGGAAGTGTTCCATCCCACTTTCTTTTGAATTTGGTGGTCAATGAACTATTAATAATCCTGGAAATACTTTAAACTGGCGAGCCGGTTTGCGGTTTGGCTGTGAACCCCCACATAACTGGTCTGGTGGTCTTCACCAGGAAATATAAAATTTCGACAATCGACCCTGCCTCTCTCATTGGTATCAGCTTAACTTTCCCTGAAAAAGCAAAATATTTCGGTCTTATCCTGGTTGGAAGCTGAGTTGGAGGCTTATATAACATAAAAAAAGTCAGGGAGGGTATTGGAAATAAATGAAGTCCACAACCTCGAACAACTCACTGGCTCTATATCTCGGTCATAATAGCGATACTGACTTATGGAGTAATTATCTGGTGGACAGCTTTGTCCACTGCGTCGCTACCCCCTTCAGAGCAATCTGGAATGAGGACACATTTTCAGAAGGCGAATCAATTCACTTCTTCTACACCGAGGGTTCAAAAATCAAAGACGTAGTTGGTGGGGGTGTTTTCTTCTAAAGACTTAATCCTAATCTCTCCAAACTATACTTAAATATGCTCCAAGCGGAAATAATGGCGATAAAAGAAGTTGGACAGCAAAGTAGCAGCTTTCAAATTTTTGGCTTCGATCTCTATAATTTATTTAGTAGCCCTCGAGTGCCGATCGTCTCTTACAGAAATGGCCGAACAGTTCAACATTAACATATTTTCAGTGCCGGGTTATAGAGAAATTCCAGCGAATTTTAAGGCCGATGATCTCGACAGAATAGGAACAACTCTACCCATCCTGGGGGTAAAGGCACGTTTGGCATACGAATCGCTACTTGCAATTAAAAATTAAAGCTTGATGCTATCGAGAGTGGACACCTTGGGTGGACAAGTTGCACTAGTTGTCTAGCGTCAAAACAAATTTGATCTAAGCTGGACTTAAAACGCTCTACGGATTTTATCCCTGTCATTACTAATAGGAAAGCACGCTCATCAAAATATTTTTAATTTGAGTTGGCCTCGACTCCAGAAATGCGTTTCGCCCTGATGTGATGGGTGGGCTCATCAGTAGACGACTGTTAAACTAGGCCTTTTAGTAAACGACTTTTGCAGAAGCTGTATGGATGAAGAGGAGGAGGAAACTATTCCTCACCTTCCTTGTTCGTGTCCAACTCTCTCTCGTAGAAGGATGCTACACTGGAATCTTCCATTCCAACGACATTACAACGACTCTGACATAAACAAACATCAAAATCAAAAGCCTCTTACGCTTCATAAAAACCTCAAAATGGTGCAACGAATAGGGAGGGAAAAATGTTCTCCAATGATCCATTTTTCGTGGTATCTCAATGGACCTATGCTGGTCTAATTGTGTTGGCGTTTCTCAGCTGGCAGCCACTTTCAACCAAAAAGCAACAACCTCACCATAGGTGTCACGAACGAAGTGGAGGTGCACCCCAAACAACTTGGGGTATAGTTAGTTGAAGCGCAGGTTCATCCTGGATTGTAGTGAAACCTCAATAACTACGTAACGCCTATAGCCTTCAAATCAGCTTTTAGGATATAAGGTGGGGCTAGCATAATCTTCAAAACATGTATATATACCAATTACCATATTTCTCTACTTTCATTGCGGTCTGGGACCTTCTCTTCTCATTCCAAAAATGTTCAATAAATAGAAAAAAAATTAATTCGGGGGGAAAGCGCCTGCAACCAAATATCAATGTCCTTCCCTACTTGAAGAACAGACATAAAAAAAAATTAATTCAAATAAATCTTCATCCTCTGCTCGGCAGACCTATTTTTCAAAATCATTTAGTGTCCCTGACTTTGTCTACTGCAGATGTTATGCTGTTGCGCCTCAGCTGTATAGGATATCCGTTGGTTTTACTGTATTTTCCTGAAGTTTTTTGATGTCGTACTTAGGCTTGTATGTGCGGCAATAAAATGTTCAAACCCATACACGTACACGTGCTCGTCTAATTATTATTAGGTTGGCGTTAAATTTCACATTTGTCATTATGTAAACAGAGGTTTGGTTTTGGCATCTAGGTCGGTTTAGGGATCATCCTGATTGATGATTGTAAAACTATAAATGGAGTAGGGTATATTGTGTGATGGATTTACTTAACCCACTATATAGGGTAGAGGCGTATAAGGTATAGAGGCAACCTTCAGTAGATACAGCTCCTTGAAAAAATAAATAAAAAATAATCATGTATATCCCTTTTTGTCGATAAAGCCCTAAAAACCTACTTTTATGTCTGTAATTTAGCATTAGCGCAAAAATGATTGCAAAACATTAAATAAAACGATTTTGCACCACGTGCCATGAACCGGCTCACTCTCAACTTTATTGATCCCCAAATAGAAATCGACAAAAATAAAATCATTTTTTTTTGCCGTTCGATTTTTTTTTTTTTTTGCGAAATTAAAATGAAGCGAAAATGGGGCGAAAGTGTATCAAACGAAGACGCTACGATGAGCTGTATTCAATAACTGCTCGAACGTGATTGAAATCTCAAGCAAGGCGTAAGCACACAGCCAGCAGAGAAAAAAAAAACGACTACTGTGAACCTCAATATTTCAGCTACGACCCAAGGACCAAAGGGACAGACTACTTTTTATTCAATAGGCGTACCTACAACCTACCCTCACCAGAGGGACATGGGTACCAAAAGTTCCAAATTGATACAGAAGCTCCTAAACATCAGTGGGTTGTTTGACAGCAGAAACGAATTGATGCGACGTTCTTGTCAGAGATTCAGAGAACTACTAGGAAGTACGAAATCTCGAAAAACAATGAAATTTTTTTTTTTTTTGTTATTGATAATTGCAGGGATGTACCTCACCTATACCTACGGGGTAGGTATTTATAGCTACCACGCCCAGGATAACTTGTCAGTTTTAATTGTAAGTGTCACTGTCAGGGTTACACTCTTGATGCTGAGTGGGTGGTAATTATTGTCAAAATTGTAGAATAAGGTTAAGAGTGCGTATAATGGAATTCTAAGTGCCACTTGAGTTTATTGTTAGCTGATGGATGTCGGCTGCGGCGCTACGAGTGCGGGTTTGGGGAGACACGTGACTTTATTGTGGTTTTTGATTTCTTTGGTTGAGTTTTATAAAGGAGGTTAAATGGCACACTATTATCTACATTGTGCGCGGTATGTAGTTAACTTGAAGTGGCGGATATTAATTTGAGTGTGGTTTTGAAGGTAGCAATTCAAAAGTTTTGATTTACTTTGGGGATGGGCGGAAATTGAACTTGTATTGTTCTTGCGCGCACTCATCCTTCAAACTGTCAGTTATTCATGGCGACACGAATGATATTCTCTTTCATTGAAAGGTTGATTACAATCTTGGGTTCAGGAAGCCGCGTAATGCAAAGCGATAAGGCAAAGCATTGTTCCTTTGAATATTTTAACGGAAAATAGAATTTGAAATATTTTTTTCTTATTTTATTTCAGTTGTACACGAAGTTGTGGATCTCCTTAAATGTCATAAGTTTTTAATGAATACCAGAAAGTCGTCCAACACCAGCAATCACGGTGAGTAACTATTTGTTAAATAAACTAGCGGGCCCGGCAAACGTTGTTTTGCCTATTCGTACATTTTCATTGTCCGTCAATTGTTGTGCGGCCGTTTTATTATTTGACATTTTATTTATGATTTTATTTTTTTTTTTGAGTGTATATTATTTGAAATTTTATTAATTTTTTTTATTCTTGCTTTTTGATTTTTTTTAATGTTGAGTGTTTCTTATTTGAAATTTTGTGGAATCGGATCGCAGCGCCACCTAGCGGGTCCAATTGTGAATCTAAACCATCCTTTGACCCATTCAAACTCACACACAAAATTTCACTAAAATGGGTCCAGCCGTTTCGGAGGAGTTCGGTTACAAACGTACAGAAGAATCTTCTATATATAAAATGAATTGCTGTTCGTTAGTCTCACTAAAACTCGAGAACGGCTGGACCGATTTGGTTAATTTTGGTCTTGAATTATTTGTGGAAGTCCAGAGAAGGTTTAAAAGGTGAGAAATTGGACAAAGGGGCGTGGCACCTCCCATACAAAAAAACATTCAAAATCTTATAGCTCGAAAACCACTGAATCGATTGAGTTCAAATTTATGTACAGACAATTTTAGGTATTGGCTTAGGACTGGTTGCCGTAAGATTGGTCAAAATTGAACAAAAGGGCGTGGCACCGCCCATACAAAAAACATCTTCTATGGGGTGAAACTCGATGACGTTATAACTCATATATAACCGCTGAGCCGATTTTCATGATTCTTTTTTTGTTTTGTTCGTATTGCTGTATTTCAGGTTTAATTTTTCTCATTCTCAAAACAACGTTTGCCGGGTCCGCTACTTATATGTATAAAAATAAGTAAGGGTTTACATTTTAGAATCTACATCACTTGTCAATTAAATCGTATTTTTTAGACCTATTCATTACAATGTCATATTTAGGTTCGCTGTTAATGCACCCCGCGTCATCTTTTGGAGTACTTCAAGGTAGCCATATTGGTCCCTTATTATTTAGTTGGTCTAATACAATTCATTCTAACAATATATGATTACATCATATATAGATTTCTGTGTCCATGCTGATGGTGTGAGTATCAAGGATAATCTATTATTTGCCTGATGAAAAACATTTTTTACTTGAGCAACAGAAATTCCTTAAGCTTCATAAAAAAAGAAATGTGAAGTTACTTGAACTTGTAAGCATAATTCTAGTCATACCTTTCTTTACATTGAAACAAGTTCTCTTGTCCATTCGAAATATTCAATGACGATCGCACAAAGTTGATTCACCATCTGCTGTTCCATTAGCTCTAAATAAATTCATCTTCTGACGCAGTGGCGTAGAGCTTTTTACCATGGGTGGGGGATATGACTTAGTACTAAATTCCATAATAATTTTTTTCTTATATCATTATTCTTAAATCATTATCCTTCCGCTTTATTGCATTCCCACTAGTCCCCCTGCTGTGGGATTCGTCGATTCGACCTCATGCAGGCCTCTTAGTTTCGGATCACTTTGTCACTGAGGCCAATCAAATACTGATCGTTCGGCTCCCTGAAATTACGCCAAAAAGTGTTTTGGAAAAAAGACCAAAATAATTGCGGCGTAATATTTTTGGCAAAAACGCCAAAAAAGAAAAAAGAAAATTCACCAGAATGCCAAGAAATTACGCCATATTTTTGGAAAAAAAACCAAAAAGTTAAAAGGAAATTACGCCCAAAAAAAATGAAATAAGGCCCCAAATCTGACAGTAAACCCAAGCAGGGGGGGTTGCAGTTTCGGTTACGTTTCGTTTTTCGTTTGGGATTTTTTTCCAAAACACTTTTTTTGGCGTTTTCTCAATTTTCTTAAATGGAAAAAATGCACGAAAGAGTTTTGGAAAAAATGGCAATATTAGCGGCATTTGTGTCAAAATATTTGGGCGATTGTTCCTAGGAAAAAAATGCCACAAATTTGTATGGAGGTTTTTGGGCTCTTTTTCCACTTTAATTTTTTGGCGTAATTTCAGGGAGCCGATCGTTCATTTGCATTTGTGTGATCCAGGAGTTTTTTCTTTGGTCAGCCTCTCTTCCGCGCGTTGATTGACATTACCTTTTTGACAGTATTCATATAGGAACCCTCCTTTGAACATAGCTATACTATACTGATCCGGTCGTGCTCCAATTTCTTCAAGATAGGGTCATTGAGTCAAGGCTTCCTCGAATTTTGTAACTTCTAATTCGATCCCGCTTTGTTAGTCCTACTGTCATGCGAAGCATCTTCATCCCAGCTGCCGGTAATTTGCTCGCATACTTTTTGTATATTGTCCAGCATTTCAAGCCGGCGCGCGTTAGGCAATAACGCCCAAGGAAACAATTTGTTGTTGCAAAATTTTTCGTCATTTTGGGTGTTGTTTGTTTTTTTGACAATCAGTAAATAGTAAGTGGAAATGCATAAACAGTGGAATAGGTATGCAAACTCCCTGCTTGGGTTTTGTGTTGGATTTTGGAGTAGGTGGGAGTTCGTACTGTAAAAAACCTTCAATGTATCCAATTTTGCAGATACTCCAAATCTGACAATAACCCCAAGCAGGGGGTTACAGGGGGCAGCATGCCCCGCCGTACGTATTAAACAGCAAATTATTTTTGGGTTTTATTTCCATCTTGTTGTTTTTTTTTTTTTGCGCTATGCATTTTTTTGGGCGTTATTTCCAAATCGATTTGGGCGCTATTTCCTTGGGCGTTATTGCCTAACGCCTTTCAAACCGTATGTAGAATCTTCCTTTCAGATAAGGACATTTTTCGGTTACAGCAGGTAATAGAATTTTCCTGTTCCTTCATCCACTCTACGCTTAGGTGATGATTGATGTCGTCATCAATAGATGCTTCGCTATTGGTCGTACATCACAGTTACTTAATTTCTGTGAATTTGAGAATCACTTTTCCATTCAAATAAGTTTCTCGACTAGGTCGAAGTGGATCAAATTCGATATCCATATCCCTCGAAAACATCAATTTGCTCGTTGAAGGGACGACGTTTGAATCCTTACTTATGATGACTCCATCGTCAGCAAAGAATAACTGATGCATTGTGTGGCCCGTCACTTTTCTTAAGACTTAAGACGCATTCCTAGTGTACACCGACTTTAATTGGAAACTCTTCGGCGACTCCGGCGAGGCATTCTACATAATTGTCTATAATATGGTTTTGGAACTCCTCGATATCTTAGCTCAATCCATATCAGATCGCTAGTTATAGGAACGGCTCTTGGGAAGTATAGCCGGGGAAACGGTTAGCTGAAAAGTTTCCCCCAATACACTGTCCACCTTTGTAGAATTTGTTTGTCCTTCACAAGAAGTTGGCCTTGAGCATTGTTAATGAGCTTCGGCTTACTAATGATATATAAGTCCAGAAAATCATTGAGCAACGTCACACGAAAGTCATTTTCTTTACTTTAAACTTCAGGCTTAGACTTTTTTTTCGGTCTCAATATCAACAGTTTCAGAAATTCTTTTCGAAAGAAGACAGTATTGCGTAACACTGTAGGCATAATATAAGTGGTTAAGTTGGTTTTAAATGGTCAAGTTGTGGACTCATATGGGGAAGGATTGATCCCCTTGACCCTCCCTCTATCTACGCCACTGTGTTGATGGATGGTTTTGGTTTTTTGTCGGTAGCATTTGTTGATCTAATTATATTTTTTTTTACTTGCGTCCACTAATCTCCTCGTGATGATGTTTTTCAAACTGGCCCTGATGGAGATTGTTACTGCCAACATTCCGCAAGTCTTATCGTCTTATCTATGCCCAAATTCGCATCCAAATAAACATTGCATCTAACTCCTTGTAGCATTCTCCAAGCCATAGTATAGATGTCATTTATTATTCCATGAAGATTCCTATGGACCTGAAGTTTCAAATATATCGAAACAGTTTAAATATTGGAATGGCACTAAATAGTTCCGTCTGTCTTGAATTGTACACGCTAGAGAATTCATCCGCTGCCGCCCATATGAAGAGCAAGTGTCTTCGTGAGACGAAAAGTTGTCCCCCGCGGGCTGTACCATCTTGTATATATATATATAAATTTTCCAGAGATATTCGAAGTCGAACCAGACCACCACCATTGTCGGGTCTCTTTTCGTCTCCCTATACCACTATATACCTTACCCAGAGAGTCTCTCTGGATTTCTCCAGAGTTCTTCCCTGAGTTCGATTCCTAGTGTTAACGCTAGCATCTGTTTATGTGAGATCTGTTTCATCAAATGGGTCTCGACCCAATGTTGTCCCAAGATCCTCATTCTTCTGCCGGCCAAAGCTGGACATTGACACAATATATGTGCCGCTGTCTCAGATTCCTCCAGGCATAGCTTACAAGTATCATCGTCTCTAAGGCCCATCTTCCTTAGATGATACCCGAAATTACCATGACCTGTAGTTAACGCCACCACCCATTTCAATGTTCCTCGACTCATGCTTAGAACCTTTCTCTGAGTGGAGCAGGTCGGCCATTGTATTGCCATTTTAGCTTGTCTACATTGTTCCACGGTTGACCACCTTCTCAAGTGCTCTGCCGTGATCCATTTGTGAATCAGCTGTTCTACCATTCCTCTACCAATTGAAGAGAATGGTTCTGGTCCCACCAACTTTTCAGTTGACCCCTGTTTTGCAAGGGAGTCCGCCTTTTCATTGCCGTCGATCCCTATGTATCCTCGTACCCAAGTCAGTGTTTGATTCTTAGATAAGCACTTGTTGAGCTTGAATACACATTCCAGTGCCAGTGATGTTGTGATGGTTGTCCGCGCCATGCATCACCGCCTGGTTGTCCAGTGCTATTAGGATATTTCTTCCTTCCACCTGACTCTCAAGCAAGTAATGCAACGCATATACAGCAAAGCAATCATCTCAGCCTGGTATACTGAAGTGTGTTTCCCGAGGCTAATGTAATGCGCTAGTTCCAGATCTTTTGAAAAGATTCCGACCCCCGCTCCGCCATCCATCATGGATCCATCTGTGAAAATCACTATTTCACCATTCCTCTTTTCTGGAAGTAATCCATCCTCAATACGAGTTTTGTGATTCCTTTCCATAATACGCACCTTTGTTATACCATCTATAGGCACGTTCAGTTCCCTAATCTCGTTTTTGACAAGCTCCAGGATCTTCCTATGTCCATAGATGGTACCACTATTGTGCCGTACCATCTCGTAGGTGAGTGCAGCTTGGTCGCGCCAACAAAACAATTGTAGGTCCCCTCCAGTAGTCATAAAAATTAAAAACTCACACAAACGAATGGCTAGGAGAAGCTAGACCTACGGTCCATTTACAGTATACACGGACCTGTTGAGTCAAATAAGTCCCAAGTGGTGTCACCATATTCCACACACAGTTCCGGGCAGAAGCTGTATACATTGCGATTGACTTACAGACTCTTTTTCGTTCATCGTAAAGCTGTTGAGAAAATTCTTGTCTATTAGTTTTTAGCTAATATTGACAGCCGAGACACAATTATGGATACCATGAAGGTACTAATGTCTTGAAACTTTCGAGAAGTCAACGGTCGTTAACTTTCCTTAGAACAGCATCTCAACCAACTTTACTCAAGACTGACTGTTCATCCCTTCCATAGAATCACTTACATAGCTTCAAAATGCAGCTTTAAAGCATATAGTAGTATTTACTCATTTGACAGCGCACATACACATTTCTTAGTCAAAAGGGAATAGGTTCGTGGCTTTATGCAAAAATGAAGGGCTTTGTCAATTTTACAAGTTTTGTTTCTTTTTGTTGCAATTCTCTGTCTTCAAACTGCAGGATTTTCCTCACGAACCTTTCAGTGGTGTCAAGGATCCGATGAGTTTAAGTCTTTTTCCTAAATAATCAATCGTAAAGGTTGAAAATTCTAGGGAAATCTTCCGAAAAGCATTTTGTCATTCAACTCGATGGCAACTTCAGCTCTGATGAGTGACATATTCGGTGTTCAACTCAAGTTGATCCAATTTAATAAATTAAATAAATAAAACCATTTCCGCATGAAGCAGCCCCCCTTCAATATTAATTGAGACTGTTGCTAAAGTTGTCTCCAATGTCACTCTTGCTCCAGCCCGCCCCGCAAGCATTCCTTTGATGAAATATCAGGAATGCCTTAGCAATACCAAGAACCATGTTAATCAACGGAAGTGGAATTTAGTTTAAGCGAATGAAAAATTCTTGGAAATGTTTTCAATTTTCCATTCAAAATGTAGAATCCTCTGTCGTCGCGTCTTCGGTCGACTCTATATAGAATGGTGTCACAGTCACTGTGATGTTTCATATATCCTTCGTTTCAGGTGCTATTCCACCACAAACAAAAAAAAAAATCCACTTTCTTATGAAGTCGGTAAGGATATCATAGAACTTCAGCATTAACCATTCTGAAAGCTACATTTCCATACACGACTTTCAATTCAATATCTGAACGTTGCTGAGTAAGTTAGGCACAGGCTATACCTACCTACTTGTGCGTCATTAATACTTTACCAGTCAGCCACCCTTGTTCAATCACTTGGCACGTAACTTACCACACCAAAGGTTCTATTCTAAAGAGGACACTCGATACTGGTTGTGCTGCTTGAAAAAGGATTGCTACTCGAACCATAAGTCATTTCTTCATTTAGCACATTCTAGGGTTTCACATGCACCACTAAGCCCGGAGTAGATACACATATACAACTCCACTCCAGTGTATATTATCACTCCCACCACGTATCACGTACCAGGAGGACTCTCGCCATCGCCACCCCAAACAAATTTGAATGAGTGTGTTCTTCATTTCTTCATGAACTCTGTCGGCTTCGAGTCTGAAATGAAAATCAACAGTGAAAAACAAAAGTTTGAGGAGTTCTGCCAGTAAGCAAGGAAACCTCCTTTAGCTGTCCCCGAAACGGACAAAGTTCATCGAAAGAAAATATTCATCCACTTTTGGCACACACCAAAAGAGTGGGGAGCGGCTAGAACCTAGAAGTCGAAGAAGAAGCAAACTCTGCTGACTATATGATTATTGAAAGGGTGGTGACCTTACGTCGTCGTTTTTTCGGTTCAGGTCAATTGTTGTGCTGTTTGCACATTTGTATATGTGCCGGAGGGGGAGGACGAGGCCGGCGGCATACCACGAGAGAAACTTGTTTACTACGATAGCGAGTTGTAGGTTTTTCTTGGAAAACTGCCAAAGTCTGGAATGTGAATTATGTACTCATTTTGCTGTGCATTTTCCATCACATTTATTTTGTGTGTTGTGAATGGTGCGGCGAAGAAGGCCCAGAGAAAATGAAGAAAATTACACAAACTAAACAAATGGCGGGGGCATGCGATGCCAAAACTACACAGCAGAGCTGCAGAGCCCCCACCGACACAGCATACATATTTGCATTTATACAGCGGGCAAGTTAAAAGTCCGATAATTATTTTTAACTACAAGTAACTATTTGAATGCTAGGTATACATACGCCGCCGGGAGTACGTGCGACTCAGACAAAAACCGTGTAATTAGTCTTGAAATCTAAAGAAAATGGGAGATTTAAGAAATAGGAGTGAGCCTGTAAGAACAAAAAATCGTCCTAGATTAATGATCACTTTCGAAAGGGATCACGACCTCGAATGTGGTCAAATAGACAAAGCTATACGTTTCTGTATACAGACGGACAATAAATTTTATTACTAAAAGTGTAACAGTAGTTCTAAAGGACTTTTTAAATTGGAAAATGGCAAGTTTCGTAATGAATCATATTATCTAAAATTAATTTTGTTAACGTCCGCACTCCGCAGCATGCAGACCACTCACATATTTGTACACTGCATATGCTTGCCATATTACTGCGTTTTTGGAGGCGTTTCTTAGGGCGTTTTTTTGAAGGCTTTTAGGGCCGTTTTTTCTTTCCTTTTTAGGCGTTTTTGGGGAGTTTTTTGAGGTGTTTTTGTAAGTCTTTTTTGCTTTTTTTTGGCGTATTTTTGTTGCCTTGTTAGCAACTTTAGTTTTTATTCAAATTTTTGTGCATTTTTTTGGGCGGCTTCTTGTGTTTTTTTTGGGGTGGATTTAGAGTAATTTTTTGGACGATTTTTGGTGTGCTTTTTGTGGAGTTTTTTAGTGTGTTTTTTGTGTCCTATTGTGTGCGGGATTTTGGAGGCTTCTATTGGTGGTTTTTTGTGGCCTTTTTGACGCGATTTTTGTAACGTTTTTAAAAGTTTTATGGCGCATTTTTTGTTTCTTTTTTTATGCGTTTTTCAAGGCATTTTTAAGAAAAAATTTTCGGCATTTTTTAGCACATTTTTTGGCGGATTTTTGAATCGTTTTTGGTGTATTTTTTGAGGTTTTAGGCCGGTCTTAGATAAAATTGTTGACGCTTTTTTGGGTATTATTTAAGGCAATATTTGGTGGTTTTTTGTGGCGCTTTTGTCTCGTTTTCAATGGGTTTTTGACGAATTTTGTGGTTATTTTGTGGCGTTCTTTGCTCGATTTTATTTGTGGCATACTTTGTGTGGGATTTTTAAGGCCTTTTTTGTGTTTTTTTGTGGCGAGTTTTTGTCGCGTTTTGTAACGTTTTGAAAAGTTTTTTTTGGTGCATTTTTTGTTTCGTTTTTTATGCGTTTCTAAAGGCATTTTTAAGGCAAATTTGTTTCGGCTTTTTTTAGCACATTTTTCGGCGTATTTTTACAGAATTTTTTGAATCGTTGTGCGTTTTTGAGGTATTTTTTGAACCGCTCTTGGATTAATTTTTTGGCGTGCTTTTTGTGGTTTTGAACGTTTTTCCGGGGAGTTTTTGATGCTTTTTTGGCGAATATTTTGTGGGTATTTTAGAGGATATTTGTGTCGTTTTTTTCAGCCTGTGAAACTGTTTGTGCTTTTTTGGTGGTTTTTCCCGATTTTAGAGTAAATTTTTGGCGCGCTTTTTAGTGCGATTTTTAAGGGTTAGTTTGTGTGTTTTTGGTAGGCTTTTTGGGTCGTTTTTTAGCCCTTTTTGCGGCGTTATTTGTTACGTTTTTAAAAGTTTTTTGGCACATTTTTTCTTTTTGTTGTTTATGCTTTTTTAAAGGCATTTTTAAGGCAAATTTTATGTTCGGCTCTTTTTAGCACAATTTTTGGGCGGATTTTTATTGAATTTTTTTAATGTTGGGCCGGTTTTAGATTAATATTTTTGTGCGCTTTATTTGGTTGTTAAGCGTTTTTTTGAAATTTTTTTTTTTGTGGCGTTTTTTGATGCTTTTTTGGGGAATTTTTTGTGGGTATTTGAGAACATTTTTTGACGAATATTTGTGGCGTTTTTTCAGCCTGTGAAACTGTTTGTGCGTTTTTGGTGGTTTTTTTAGAGTAAAATTTTGCTTGCTTTTTGGTGCGATTTTTAAACGTTTTTTTCGGTGTTTTTGGTAGGCTTTTTGGGTCACTTTTTAAGCCTTTTAGGATTGTTTTGAACGTGTTTGTGGTGCGTTTTCTTAAGGGCGTTTTTTCGCTTTTTTTAAAATCATTTTTGTGCGTTTTTTGAGGCATTTTTGAGGCGTTTTTTAAAAGGTTTTTTGCGCTAGATGTGTGCATTTAGTTTGCATTTCGTACCTACTATTGCTAAATAATGACTTAAGTTCCTGGAGCTCAAGACGACAAGACCCTATTCTTAGGTGTACCTTAAAATGCAGAGTTACATTCTGTGATTACAGTTACTTCTGCTCGTAGCAGCAATCTCTGCAAAAAAGAGAACAGAGATTGGTATTCTTGAAATGCCCGGTCCATCCGCAAAGTTTCAATTACTCTACTCTAACTCTATAGCGCTTAGAGTTGAGTCCACCTCAATGCCAGCCCTTTTGCTTCCACGAAGACCGTCATTTCAAAGTTCGACTAAACTCGAGTCGAATTGGATGATGTTCCTCATCATCATCAGGTTCTGTTTGCTCTGTGAGTGGACGCATATAGTCATCTGAAAAAACACAAAAACTACAACTGAGTGTATTCACTTCTCAGGCGGATTAATGAAGTAATATTTCACTATCATAAAAGTCCAACCCTTAATTTGTCGGCCTTACTCATTTCATTGTTCAAATGTGCATCTCAAACAATTCAAAGCGAATTATACCAATTTATCTCCAATTAGCACCAAATCGTTGTCCTACAAGCATTGAACTCTTTTGTGTCTTCGATGAGAGAAAAAAAAAATATTATCTTGGTGCTGTATCTTCAATATCTTTTAGTAAATAAAATCGAAATACAAAACGCAACCACTGATGTGCCATATACCCTCATACAGTATGCGTGTGCATGTGCATCTTCCCCCAAAAAGATTGAACATCTGCAGCGTTTTCTCGCTTTAATTGCAAACACGAAAGCATATAAATAATTCTGACACGATCTTCCTTTGAGTCTCGAGCACTTCCTCCATTCCGCAGATCAAAAGGAGTGCATGACACACCCGATTGCACATTAAAAGGCGTTTTTATCTCGAGTATATTTGTGTGCAATTTAAATTCGGGGCGACGACAATACAACATGAAATTTCAAAAATAAAACGCAAAGCATCCTCTCGAACTCTTCGTCATTGCGGTCGGTGTGTTGGTTGGCATGGCAGTGCCATTGCCACATGTGCTGATGATTATCATTCTCCGGCTACAAATCAAGGAAATTAGCTCCACCAAGCAGCTACATCTACATAGCTGGTGGGGTGCTCCAAAGTCAACCCGTCGTCGTAAACGGTTGAATGGACTGAGCCGTTTAATTGATGACGCTTCGGGCCGCAAAAATTCCTTATGCGACTTGCAGCGACAGAAAAAATACCAGAAAATTTGTGACAACTTGAGAAATTGGTTTGCTCATTAACATTTGGATGCCGCGATGTGATGAGATGAGATGAGATGACCTGTGCATGAATGGGCCGCTCTATGTGATGATAGATGGTATGGGGAAGTGCGAATAGATCTTGGGCAAAAGGCAGTTTTTGTAATTGCATTTGATGGGAATGTACCTCGGGCTGCAAGCGTTTCGTTTAACTTGGGATAGTATTGCTGATGAAAGCATTTTTATTATATTTTCCTAATATTGGTGGACATACGTCTCCCATCATACATCGCGATCAAAGATTCGAAAACTTGCCAAATATCGGCGTATTCCGATTTTTTTCAAACAGCGATAGGACCGACTGCATGCCACAAATCCAAAATTTTGCAGCACCTCTTCTGCAGATCTTGTCACATCAAACAGTAATGAAAAATTTTTTTCTAAACAAAACGAAGCTTAATCCTTGCTACATTTTTTGATGTTAAAGATGAGAAGAAGTATCTTTCAGGTGACCACAGTTTTCATTTTCGCAAAGCCTCATTCTCTTGGTGAATAGTTTTTAAAGTTAAACTTCTACTGACCTATGATGAAACGGAAATGCTGAAACGACAGGGTGGAGTATACAGACCATGTACATGGAGTCATGACTGACTTCGTGTGAATATGGCGAAAGTATTTATTTGGGGATTACTTAGCTATGTTGTAAAATATGGGCTCAGTGGTTAGTGTGCTGGACTACTACATGCGAGGAGTCTCTTGTTCGACCCCCTGGTGAAACATTAATTTACATCTTAAGTTGATGTTTTACCCTGCGCCATCTCTCGCAAACGTCTGACAAAAATCAGAGAGTATAACTGACTTGAAAAAGCGTCTGAAATAGGGCTCGGCATAAAATTGTTGGTCTCTTCCTTTCTTCCCAAGATTTAAAAAAACCCACACAAACGAATGGTTGTGAGAAGCTAAGTCCAGAGTGCCTTTACGGACATGTTGTGCCAACTATTTATTTATTTATTTAGATCATCGCTACAGCAAGAGTGTCATCAGTCGTGGATGCAATTTTTCATCTAGAGTAAGTTTCTTCTTATTTTAACTATTTATCGGGCTTGATGGAGTTCCACTTCTATCACCTTGCTTCCTGTAAACTTACAATTTTTTTTTAGATTGTTGAGCAGGAGTGGTTGTATAGTGAATCCCTAATCACATCGGCCACAAGTGAGCCTATTCTGATGTCCTCCCTCTAGAGCTCATTTATTTGTAAAAAGCTTAGCTGGGCATATAATATATCCGCTTTTTCAAAGTAAACGTTGTCCTGTTTTTTTTTTTTGACATATCAGGGACCTGTCCCGGTGAGGAAGCCTGTAACCATTCCAATCTAACTTATGCTTAGTCCCTGAAGTTGTTTTGTTTCTTTTGGTAAAAGTTGTTATAATTTTTTTTGTTTAGTGTCAAGGCCAAAACTTCTGACTTAGCCTGAGTTTGACTAAGTTTGATGCTGTCTGGTACAGAGAACGAGTCAGCCTACCTTCATCTCTATGGTAGGTAACCTATGTTCAGAGAAAGAGAAGCCACTAAAGTGGAAATGGGTACTTTTTTGTTGGAGGTTTCTTGGTTTGAAGTGGTCCTCTATCAGGTAGACCAAGAGGGGTCAATTGTAACGCCACTGGGAGAAACAGTCTCGATAAACTGGCAGCATTTGGATAGGTTAGATATTGGAAAAAGTAATGACAAAGACTTGCTTTCAGATATGGCGTCGCATCCATCTTTAATCCCAAGTAGCTGCAGCACTATTTGAGACGCTAAGTATATGAACTTATCCTCTTATAGGGTGGGTAGCGAAAAGCTTGGAATTTTTTTATTTTCTTATGAAAAGGACTACCTCTTTGTCGGGTTAGAACTACGGCCGCAGGTGTAAATCCATTTAACCGATTTGTTTAACTGAAATGTAAGCAAGGCCACTAGAGTGAAATCCTTGAAAGAGAGGGACTTTTTAACGGTAACCATATCCTGTAAGTTGGATAGGAACAGGAAGGCACTACCCATAGAATTTTTAGTAAGGCGATTTAGAATATTGTCCCCATAAAAGTTTTGAGTATAAAAAATGTTAACCTAACCTAATCGGTCTGGTCTGAGATGTTTAGAGATTGAGTTTTTTTGTTTTTTCTGCTCTGGGTATAAAGACTTATCTTTACATCAGACCATATAAAGTTCCCAGTGGCAGGCAGCATTGGTGCAACCCTATATTCAACCCACGAAAAATAAAGTCTACTTTCGTGGTCATGCAGTGACCATTCTAGCAGGTCTTTGAGTAGTAATAGGCGTGCCAGGTGCCAGCCAGTGACTTTAGTGTTCATCATCAGTTTGAAATACATTATCCTTCTGATTTTTCGTTATGAAAGAAACACTTTTCGTAGCATGGATTAAATGGAATTCTCAAAGCTACAAGCCGAATCTAAGTCTCGCACTGCAGAAGTAGCCTCATTGATTTGGCTTTATTATGACAGCTCTTTCTACTCTCGCAACGAAGTATGTTGATCTTGATCTAAAGCTGACCTTATTGTTGTCCTAATAGCAATGTTCGGCGCTGAATTAAGAACAGATGTATGAGGTTTAGCACACTGACCACTGAGTTACTGTGTCCAGTATTTATAGTCTTGCTACCTAACTAAAGGAACTCTGAAGCTCATTCATCAATTTCAAAGTGGTTTCAAAAAGCTGTCTTTAAAGGTCGAAAAGGCTGTTTTCAGGTTATAGAATTGACTTTTATAGCCTAAAGCAGTTTTTTGCCAGCAATTTGGCTTCTTTGGCTTCATACGGGTTGGTGATGAAATATCCTTTCCAGAATTCACTGTGCTGAAATCCCTTAATCCAAAAGACCCTAAGAGAAAATTCCCAGGGACAAAATCCCCCATTTTTAGATTTGGTGTTATTAATTCTGTCACCGCGACACCTAAAAATGGTGCCAAAAAGTGAGATACGTATGGGGGCGGGGCATGTTGCCACACTCCACTCCAACCCCCCTAATTGTGGTTACTGTAGGATTGGGAGTACCTAGGTGCAAGGTTGGGTATACGCCACTACTGTGCACAGCCAACCGCAGACACACCACCCGCTGCTATTGCACAAATTACCTAGACTGGCCAACCAAACAACATTCGTGACAAGAAATTTGCATTCGTCACTTATAAGTCACACTGTCCCATTGTAGGAAATTGCATGAGTACCCGAATGAAATTGCCATTCGGAGAGACTTATCTACTGTTGTTATTAGTACCAATCCCGTGTACCAGATAAGGCTCCCACTATAGAAAGTGACTTCGGTCACTATTCTGAATTTTTGGTGGCTGAGTTTCCTTTGGGAGACTGGCCTTAAATTGGAACCGCGCTTGTCGCTGGGCCACATTCGGAGCCACGCTTGTCGCTGGGCCGCAAATCGGAGCCACGCTTGTCGTTGAGCCGCAGATCGGAGCCACGCTTGTCGGTAGGCCACAGATCGGAGCCACGCTTGTCGTTGGGCCACGCAACGGAGCCACGCTTGTCGCTGGGCCGCAACGGAGCCACGCTCGTCGTTGGGCCGCAACGGAGCCACGTTTATCGCTGGGCGGCAACGGAGCCACGCTTGTCGTTGGGCCGCACACGGAGCCACGCTCGTCGCTGGGCCGTAACGGAGCCACGCTTGTCGTTGGGCCGCAACGGAGCCACGCTTGTCGCTGGGCCGCATCTTGTAAACACGGAGCCACGCTTGTCGCTGGGCCGAATCTTGTAAACACGGAGCCACGCTTATCGTTGGGCGGCATATTGTATTTGTATAGTGTATACTCAACCTAGGAAGTTAATCAATGTTAAGGTAATCATAAAATAGTAGTTTATACGTTGGTTAATAAAATAAAGAATATCTCTTAACCAAAGTTTGGTGTTTCTTTGGCGAATCCTGGATCCGGCGAGCAAAACCTCGGCCTTAGAAAAAGCACATCACAAGATTATGTCCAATAAGGGATTTTGGAAAAGGGCATAATGTGGGGATCTCATTCCATACACCCTTTAGCACCGGCTTTGTGTCAGATCTGTCCTCTAGTCTGCCTTTCTTGTATAGTATAGACGACTTTTGACATAAGAAGATTGACCAAAATCGCATTCCCAATGCAATATTTCCAGATTCTGTCTAAAGATGATTGCGCTTGTTGTAATCTGAAAATAGAAAGCACGGCTAGAGACATCATTTGCATTAAATCAGAGAGAGAAAACAAAACAGTTTTTGACGGATACCCTCGATAAACGATTCGTCGATATTGCTTGTCACTTCTTGTTGACAGCATAAGTCACATGACAGTCTTGTCTAAATTAGTTTTTTTTTTACATTTTAGGTATCGGTTAAGTATTAGGTATCGTTGGGTATGCCCACCTTAGAGAACAGCGAGCTTCTCTCATCCTATTTAGACGGTAGGTATTTTGTCAGACTTGTCAAAACTGGAATTAGTTCCATTTGGGACTTAGTTCGTAGGGCCCAAAATTAGGCATCTGTATAGTTCGTTTTCATAGATCTTGTCGTAGATGGCTTTGATGAAAATACGGTCAGTATCGATTTGGACTTTTTGGGCTTTTTTTTCGTCTTTCATGGCCTAAGACCGAACTAATAGTTCCTTTGATTTCTAAAAATAGTCTACCGACAACTCACAGCCTTTTCTGCTTATATAAAGGAAAACCTTTCAATTACAGCAGGAGAGTTGTCGTCAATTTCAACAGAATGCCACTCCAGAAAATGAATAACCACAGACTTACAGGTTTCCTTTCGGGTTGACCGCACATATCAACGTTGAGATACTCATGTTTCTTGATCTCCACAATACACAAAATTTTCATATTCCTAAAGCTCTCAATATAACTGTGTATTTATGTTACATTCAAAGCCACGTGCTGCATAGAAATGTGTTGTCAAGTAATTACACTTAAATTTTATGAAGATGTCCTTTGGCCGCCGTTGCTTGGGCTCCCGCCTCAAATTTCTAGGAAACGAAACACAAGTGTACAGCCTTCGGGCAGTTAAGCATTCTTACATAGTATTTGGACAAATAAAGCTGCTCCACGGGCGTACACTTACACCTACCCTCAATGTGCATCTATATTGACCTTAGAGATACTTTTCCATTTCATATGTTAAATGCTTTTCAGACGACCGAGTTCAATAGCCATCGATATAGCCGCTCTCCAATTGATTGGTTTGCATGAAACCAAACCTTTACGGCTTCCCTTGGGCCCTTTGACTTTACGTCACATTTTTCGTTGCTGACTTCATTCGAAATTTATGAAATCCCTCCTCTAACCCATAAATCAGATGATTCACGTGTTTCTCTGTTGCTTTCTTCTTCTATGCTCACATCATACTTGTTTTTTTTTTTTATATCCTGTAGTCCTTCCTTGTGCAGATCTTTTCCTTTCCATTCTGCTGCTAAAGGAATTCAATCCAACTCAACTCAACATCGGAATGGCAATCGATTTATACGATTAAATATACGAGATACCGTATACCGGTACGGGTACCGGCTCGTCCTCGTACTCTCATGATGGAACTCTCTTCTCTGGCGCAATGTTGACGGTCGTGGTCAAATTGGACGAACAGACGGCAAAAAATAATTTTGATACAGATAGACAGACCTACATGAATGGTGATGGTGGAGCTTGTTATATGGGAAAGGAAAAGGTAACTTGCATGTTACTCCTTTTCGATGTTCTCGAGGAGAGCCAGAGCATATCTACGGATAGGGGATTCACCGTACCGAGAGAAGGTTACCTACGTAGAGCTAGCTGCTTGTAGGAACATTTGCTTTGGGTATTGGAGCGTATCATTGCGTATACTTTTAGATTTCCCATGAGAACGAGGATTAATCCTCGTACGTAAATCTTACATGCTTTGGTCTTTGTGTACATAAACAACATTCTTTTCGGACTGCATGTGCTGTGCTGCTGCTGTAGCTGTAGCACTGAGAATCTGTTCGCTCGGTGCTGGCTATAGCATGTAGTTAGGAATCGAAGATATAAAAAAATATTCGAATCTGAGTTTGTGTTGTTTGCTGATATGGATAATCTAGGAACAAGCTTTTTGGGATTTGCTTACCTTACTAGTTTGCATTGTTTGCCTTGTATTTTTGTTTTTTTTTTTTTTTTGCTCTGCATTAAGAAGGAGATTAAGATTCAAAAAGCAGAATATTGATATAGGAGGGCTTGTATTTTATTTTCAATATTTACCCATTTGTTACTATTATTGGGATGAGTGCACACTGCACAGCACAGGCACATCTGGTTCTGGTCGATGGAAGGAGGGGCAAAGTACTTGGTCAACTTGTATAGTCGCAAGTATTGGCTAACCTTTGTTGCGGGGGAATGTTTTCCTTTTTTTTGCCTCGATTTAAGATGGGATTTAAGAAAAAGGATCGGTCTTTGAAGGAGGCATATATGTACATATTTTTGTGGGTAATGGGATATTTGGGCTAAGACAGCAGGATCTGTGAGATGGATACTATAGGGGCTTAAATGCTTTTTTGATATGCTGTCCATTTGGTGTCACAGTGTTGTGAAAAATTATTTGATATAACAAAAACGGATATGTGGCGAAAGACTCATTCCAAGGGATTAAGGTGAAAAGTAAAAAATATGCCACAGGGGCCATTGTTGATTGTTAACAAGAAAGTGAAGCTTAACAGCAAATCCCGTTCAGAAATCTATATAGATAAAGGACGAAGGAAACCTTGTAGTAAATCACAGTCAGTGCTGAGAATGTGGAAAAAAACCCTATTTCAAACTCTATAATGACGGCGAAGAAAAAAATTGGGCAGAACGTACCATTGAATGTTGACGAAGATAACTAAAACTTCTGTGCACTTGTCAAAACGAAGTAAGGATAATAATATTGAAGCTAAAGACCAACATCAAAGAAGGTGGGACTGTTAATCCGCCGAGACTTTTAGAACAGCTGGAGATGACTTAGTCGAGAGCATTCATCAAATCCAACAAAAAATCGTCAAATGAATACCTCTACACCCACATAACTGCGTCAACTATAGGCCATAGGGGCATCAGTCTCATTTACATTGAGCTACAATGAATTGTCTAACTCGGACAGCCAAAAGTATGAAATGTTGGCTATAGGGTAGCTCCCAAGCTCTACCAATTATTCAGACAGCGAGATGTTGTAGTGTCGTCAAAGTTCGCGTGCTTTCCTGTCACCGGGTAGAGGTAAGGCCCACTCTCTTTGCGTGACTATGACCTTTAGTGTTTGAATTTCTGTGTAGAAATGGAAGCGGCTAAATTGGGTTTAGGGGATAACTATGGCCAAACTGAACGCTGTAAAAAGGAAGGGATACAAAACGTTGACGAATTGGATGGAATGCCCAAATATACAGCTATAACTCTGACTAATTTTGTCTACCTCGGCCCTGCTAATACATTTGAAAACGATATTTCGTTAGAAATATATGAAGAATAACTCCTCACAAATAGAAAAGTCGCAAGTGATGGCAGGTTTACCATAATGAAGAAGAAAATAAATTCGTATTGACGTGTTAAAATCTGCGATGCGTGATTATCGCACTCTGATTGATATCTTCTGAAACAGCGGTTTCAATCTAATCGCCTCGCGAAATAATCTCACGGCCGGCGACGTTAAAAACGCACTGCTTCCCTTTTCTTTCGAAGTTTCTTAGATCCCGCCCGGCCATTAGCTTCGGAGATGAGTCCCAAAATTGTTCGCTCATTTAAATTACTTGTATTTGAATTTAAATTTTGTGGTTCGCCAACTTCAAGTAGGTAGTTGTATTTTTGACCCAAGTATCTCATGCATTAGTGGGCGCAGTAGCGCAGTGGTTAGTGCGCTGGACTACTGTGCGAGGGATCCTAGGTTCGATCCCCGGAAAAACACAAAATTACATCTTAAAGTTTTTTCTACTGTGCCACCTCTCGCGAACGTCTGACAAACATCCGAGAGTATATGACTGTCCTGAAAAAGCTTCTCAATTCAGCCGTTCGGACTCGGCATAAAATTGTAGGTCCCTTCCATTCGTCCCAAAAAAAAGAAACTCACAGAAACGAATGGTTGCGAGAAGCTAGGCCTAGGGTGTCTATGTCTACCGCCTGTTGCGCCACCTATTTATTTGTTTTTATCTCATGCATTATCTATATCCCTAGCTTGAGCTGTAAAGCATGCAGCATCGCCCGTTAAAAATACAAGTTTTTCAAAAAAAAAAAATTGAAGCCACAATGCAGCTTGAAGAAATTGCGCACCACGCTGAGACTCGAGCTGAAGGTTCTCCGTCTCATGGAATATCTTCAGGTTAGCGTTAAAGAGTTAACTAACCTCATCACAGTCCATTTGCTCGGAGGAGTGCCGGCCAACATCCGCCTCTAAACTCTCTTTGGGCGGAAAGTACCTTCATGAATATAAAGTTTAAGGAAAATGTGTAGTGGCGAATTTTTGAACGAACCGTTTACGAAGAGTCTTCTGGCAGAGGAAACGTTGGACAGTTTACATATTATAGGTGGAAATTCTGGTACAACATTTTTTAAGTAGTTACTATGGATGCAATTTAACGAGTCGTTCTACCGAATTTTTTACAAGTTTTTTTTTTTAAATTTGTTTTGGTTAATTTTTTTATGTATCGGATGCCCCATTTTTAGTTTTAGGTATTTAAAAAAAAAAAGGCTACACAAAAACAACAATTGCTGCTTTATTAAAATCTTCCGATTAATGGTGGAATTAGTTTATTCAAGCCTCGGCTGGCTTGACATTATAGGCCATCTTTTCAACCTAATTTTTAGATATATACCAATACCAATCTTGTCTTCAACACCTGAATCGACACTATATATTGTTCACACAGCATCGATGTTTAATGGCACCCAAAAAAAAAACGACGTCAAATCGCAGCTACTTGGCAGCGAAACAACATCACCTATAAGGGACTCGCGACTGATTACATTACACGATTTTTGAACTATATAAGCCGTCGATTGCTGGACAGCTTGTGTGGCGCACGTAGTTCGATCCAAATTCTTAATTTCAGGCCTTAAAATCGATTATCATCCTGGGAAGCGCTCTCCCTCCATTGCGAATGTCTGTTGGAAGAAAAATGGACCGGCAATCCAAAAATCAATCCACACAGTCACACGTCCAGGATGCATTGGGATCTTTATGATTACTTTTGGATTTTCAATTTCGCTTGCCTACGTAGCTGTCGAGATGAAAATGCGCCTTATCTTGAAAGATGATTTTTATACCCGGTACCACACTGTGGTGAGGGTATATTCACTTTGTCATTCCATTTGTAACGCCCATAAGGAGGCGTTTAAGGTATGACAAACTATATATATTATTGATCAGCATCACTTTTTTAGTCGATCTAGCGATGTTCGTCTGTCTGTCTGTCCGCACGATTACGGCCGTAATTTAAGAGCTATTGACTTGAAATTTGGTACGTAAGCTTTTATCCACCAAACTGAGGCTAAGTTCGAAGATGAGCAAGATCGGATGAAAACTACTACTACCTCCCATACAAAAATATCAGATTTATATAGCTTTTTGTGTTAAAAATTAAATTTAAATAGCTACAGTAAAGATAGCAAGTTTAAACTTTGCACATATTGTTTTAATAATATTTAAAAATTTTCGACAAAAAATGAGCTTGGTCGAATAAAAAGTACCCATACCTCCCATACAAATATATAATTTTTTAATCTATACATATAATAAAACTGTAGGACTTTTCTTTGTCAGCTAAAAACTCAAAAACTACTGGACAGATTTCGATGAAACTTTTTTTTAAATGTTCCTTAAATCTGTAAGACTGCTATAGGCTATGTCGTTTATAGCTGCGTCATTAGAAACAGTTTTTAGCCAAAATGTATTTTCTGAAGTGAAAATATATCTATACATACCTACACATATACCTTGCTACAAATGGATGTTTATATTTTTGCGATCGTCAAACAAAAACAATACGTATACTATACATTTGAAAAGGGTTGATTTGTTTTCGCAGTGAGTGCTATGGTCAGTTATATTTATGTAGGTATGTATATTATGATCGAGAGACGTATAATACAAAATTTCATTTCAGAATTTTCGTGCGATGCGACAGTACAAACAAAACAACACTATTTGTTTCCGCAGTGGTCAGTTGTAGGTATATGTAGGTATGTATGGGAAGGGGTGCGTGCGGCAGTATGGCATAGGGTATAGTATTACTAATCTTCATAAGAGAAGAGACGTACATGGGTATAATACAAAACAGGTTTCATTTCAGAATTTCATTCGATATGGTGTATGGTAACAGTGTAGGGTTGGGGTAGGTAGTTGTTCGGATTCCATAGGAAGAGGGAAACAAAGGAAAGGAAATACAGCATTACAAACAAGTAGCATGATCAAGGAGAGGGAGGGCGATGAAGAGGGTGCACATTATATATCCAATACATTACATCCATTATCGATATCGCCACGCCAAAATTGGACACACGGGGGTGACGCCTCCCATAAAAAAAACATCTTCTATGATTCTTCATGATTCTTTTTTTTTCGTATTGCTGTATATTTCAGGTTTAGGCAGAAAGAAAATTCCAGAAAATAGATTTACTCTCATTTTTCGCATTTTACAAAAGAACATTATTATCTAAGACCTAAGCAATACAATTCCTGTGCATGGGCAAAGCTGAGCGGGTACAGCTAGTATATTAATAAAGATGGCTTTTAGCGCCTAATTCAAATTATTGGTTGATAATTCACAATAGCAATTTTAATTAGATTAGAAATACAAATACTAGGTACATTTTATTCAAATTCAATAATAAGCAATTATCTTGATTTTTGGAGCAGTTTCACCACTGAAGTGAAACTGCTTATTCAAGTCATTTTTTTTTAATTTTTTGTTTTAGAAATAAAATTTAAGTGGGTATTTTTTTCCAGAATTCAAAAAAATTGAAAAAGAAAAGAGTTTACTCAACAAATATATTTCATTACTGCTGTATCGTAAACATTTAAGAAATTCAACAGTTCTTAGAAGTTGAAGCATGACACTGCTAAGTGCTAATAGTTCACTAAGTTTCTAAATTTCAAACAGGAATTCACGTTCTCTTAAGATATGCAGTTACGATATTTTGTTTATATACCTCATTTTTAAAAACGGCGATTCCTATAAATTGGTTGAACTGAGGAATGAAAAGTATTTTTCTTAAGTTTGTATACTCTTCTTCGCTCATAAACTTCCATAAGCATACCTCGGAATCCGAACTATGAGCCTTGCAGGTTGCAGAGGACATCACTTTGAAGGAGTAGAATTTTCTGATACGGCCTTCTTTTAACTTTCTCGTTTACGTACTAAGATTTCGAATTCAAGCTTAAGATTTTAATCATTTCATATTACGATGGATGATAGGGGAACTCAGAAAAGTGTTTCACACTATTCTCAATCCATTGTGATTCATTTCAGTTTATAAATTGAATTTTTTTAAAGGAATATATTTTTTAAAAGCAGCATAAATGTCTTCATCTCTTGATTTTTAGGTAAAGCTTTTATAGGTACATACCATACATATACATAAATGTCAATAATTCTTTTTTTTTTTCCTGCTAGACCACTATTACCTACATAATGTTAACAATCTTGCTATTCTTATCAGATTCTGTCCTTAAGTTGGGTGTAGAAAAAATCTGACGTCATATTGATGACAGCATTTCAAAAACTGACTTGATATTTGCGGTTAAAAATCAGCGTGACAGCTGCGAAAATGTCAACAACCGCAAGCAACTATATGCGCAAGAAGGTTTTTAATATTACCTATATTCGAATTTGTGAACAACATTGGTTATAAATTTACATCTGTCACCTCACAAAACAAGTTTAGCAGTGCATTTTTTGTTTCTGATATAGAAATTCTACAAGAAAAAAATTTATGTTGAAGAAAGAATTCGGTTATATAAAAATTAATGAAGCAGAACAAAATTCGCTTTCATTTTATTTAAAAACATATAATTAAAGTTTTTGCGCGGTCGCCTGAAAATGGGCTGGCGGTCGACCAGTCGATCAGCCCTGATGTAAGCTAATAATTTGATCTTTCACACTTTCAGCAACAGCTTCAATATACTCCGTTGAGGGTGCAGGACGAAAATGAGATGGGAACATGTTCGGTTATCGATCAGTAAGCCAGTTTAACGAACTTTTTTCACTAAGATTATTTCGACTGAAATTTCTGTTCAAAATTTGCACTGCTCTGCTCAGGCAACACAACATCTACTTTGGAAGTATCTTTACAATAGCTACATTGCTCAACGTTTTTATACCCTCCACAGGAAGGTATATTCACTTTGCCATTACATTTGTAACGCCAAGAAGGAGTCACCGGAGACCCCCTAAAGTATATATATTCTGAATCAGGATCACATTCTGAATTGATTTAGCCATGTCCGTCTGTCTGTCCGTCTGTCCGTCTGTTGAAAACACGATAGCGTCCAAACGAACCGACCTAGGCGAATGAAATTTTGTTAGAGGAGTTCATTTTACCGTCGTCAGGTTCGTATTGAAAATTGTCTATGTCGGTCAAGTAGTTCTGGTACCTCCCATACAAAACCACTATTTGACCCATGTGTCTCTCTGTCTGTTGAAAACACGATAGTGTCCAAAGGAATCGACATAGGTGAATACAATTTTGTGAGAGAACTTCTTTTTATCGTCGTCAGGTTCGTATTGAAAATTGTCTATGTCGGTCAAGTAGTTCTGGTACCTCCCATACAAAACCCACATTAGACACATGCATGTACAATACATACTAACTCGCATGGCAAACATTTTGCTTGCCTTTTATGCAGTGGAGGGTATCAAAGCCTCGGCCAGGCCGATGATAACACTTTTACTTGTTTAAACTATAAGTTGCATGAAAATCTGAGTGCAGGGGCAGGGCAGGCATGATTTAAAAGTTCAGACATTAGTGACTTTATGCTAAAATGGTTCAGATCTTACCTTCAAAATTGGTCACAAAAAGTTTAGTTTGATTACTTAAAGAGCGGCTGTATGATTCTCAACTTAGGGATACCACAGGGTTCTGTCCTAGGACCGATTCTGTTTCTTGGGTTAATAGGTACATATACTTGCTTTTTATACTTAACTTTAAAGTTGTTCCAACTGCATTTGCAGATGCTATAGATTTAGCATAGGTATGACTCGGTCATCAGTCGCCTTGATCTGGTTGCCGACATACATTTTTAATTTGCATATTGCAACTGTTGGTCTGGTTCTTCTTATCCTACCTATGTATTTTTTTATGGTAGAATCATCTGCAGTGATACATGTTTCTTGATCGAGAACGTTAGTGAATTCAAATACCTGAGTCTAACCATAGATTCAAAATGTACCTTTTCGAATCATGTAGATCGGTTGAAGAAATATTTTCGTTGTGCGCTGAACGAGGTAGGTACTTACAAGAATAAAATGCAACCACTATTGATAATTTAGCAAAAAGTATTCTTTGTTCTGTGACTTAAAAATCCTTTTTGACTTCTAACTGACGGTACGTGTTAGAACCAACATATTTTTGACAAGTATCCTTAATTGGACAACCCGTAAAGTTATAGCTTATCATGAAACGTTTTATTTTCTTGCATTGCGGGACTATTGCTATTTTGCAACTCGTTCTATAGTGTTACGATTTGGCAAGTCTTTTATGCCTTTCCATTGGACTACGTCAACACGACTAACAAAAGCCAGCTCTAATACTATAACAATTTTATAGCACAATAACAATCCATTATTTTATTTATTTAACCAGTTAGGCCAGTTTTAATAAAAACCTAGTCACTTGATAATAAATGTTAGTACCACTCAGTGGCGTCGCGTGAATTATTTGGACAGGTGTGCACTGTGCGATTTATTGAAATTTATATATTTTTTAAAAATATAAATAATTGCAATTGTGGCAATACACTGCCTGAAAATACTTCCCATTTATTGTTTTCTCAATCAAAATTTAAAAAAATACAAGAAATGTCCTTAATTTTTTTTTTATTATAAAAACACCCCACTAAAAACGTAACAAAAACTTAATAAGTTATACTTCAAGAAAAAAACGTAACAAAAACTTCATAAATTATACCAACAAAAAACACTTAATACAATACATTATAAATTATAAATTTTTATAAATTAAATCGATTCTTCGATTTTTTTTGGTAAATTCTTCAATCACTTTCTTAATAAAATCAAAACTTTGGCAACTCCGCAAAGATGTCAGGAATTTTTTTTCAATTGTAATGGAAGACAACGCAATAAGCCGGTCTTCTCCCATAGTACTTCTATTCGAAGTTTTAATTCGCTTTAGAGTTGAAAAGCTCCTTTCTGTTGTCGCTGTTGTTGACGGAATTGTCATGATTAAATGGCATAGTTTTAAGCATTCCGAAAATGTTTGCTTTAAGTTAGCAGATGTAATTAAATTCGCAATTTCCGTAACATTTTTTTGCTTATAGCATTCAGAACGATATAGCACTTTTAATTCATTTTCCAACTTTAAATAATTAATTTTTAGAAAATTTGAATAGTTTTCCTTAAGGGAAAGCAAGAGTTCGTTAGGGACCTTAGCATCGTAGGTTGAAAATTTGTCACTATCTAATAACTGTACAAACTTTATGTTTCTCAAATCTTTGTACCGCGCACTTATTTCAAACAAACCTTTTTCGAATATATTACTGTAGATTTGCTTGAAGAAGTCCTTGTTTTCAGATCGTTTGACTGGCAAACTTCCGTATAAATCGACAGCTTTCTGAAAATTTATTTCGAAGTCCTCATTTCCACTGATTTTTTTTATGAATTCGGTACAATTCGCAATTTCTTTTATACACTTCTCAATATCCAAGGATTTCTGTTGAAGCAAATTATATAAGACGTCAGTTTGTGCGAATATAGATGAAAATAAATTTAAAAAAAAAATAGTTTTAAACTCGCTGTAAGTAACCGCGAGCAGTAACAAATGTATTATCTCCCCAACTTTGTACTGTATCATCAATTATGTATTCGAACACAGCAATTAAGTTCAATCTTTCTTTTTCAACTAAATTGAGTAACCGTGAGTTAAAGGACCACTTTACATTACAAACTGATTGAATTTTTTTGTTTAGCGTTTCTTTTAATAAAGTATCTCTCTTTGCTGACGTTGAAAAAAATTAAGCTAAACTACTTAAAGTTGCAAAAAACTGCTTTGTTTCTTTAACACTTTGAACTGATTTAGATAGCACTAGATTTAACACATGAGCATTGCAGTGGATAAATAGAGCATGGCTATATACTTTTTTTATCTGAGCCTGCACTCCATTGATTGGACCAGACATTACAGGTGCACCATCATAGGTCTGATCAACAAGTTTTGCACCAATATCAAGTTCGTCAATTACTTGTAAAACCACTTTTGTAATTGCATCCGCACTTTGGTCATTACTTATATCAAAAAATTTATAAAAACGTTCTTAACACTCTCCGTTTTCCTTAACGTAACGAACTATTGACGAAAGTTGTGCTTTTCGAGAGATGTCTGTAGTTTCGTCAAATTGCACTGCGACAAACTGGGTTTCCTGAATCTCTCTTATCAATACATTACTTACTGCTTCAATTAAATCATTTTGAATAGTTGCAGAAGTTCCCTTAAAAACTGTTGAAGTTTCCAAGAATCGTTTAAATGCTTGATTGTATTTAGCTGTATATTCACATGTCTTTAAAATTGTCTTTATTTAAGGATAGATTGGATTCGTCGTGACCTCTGAATGGTAACTCATGAACAGCCAAAAAAATAGTTGCATCAATTAAAAATTCAAAAGCACTTCTATTTTTTGACACATTTTCATTAAAACATTGTGCAGACATTTTTTTTTTGATGATCAAATAAATACTCTATTCTAGTTTTTCCAAAAATATTCAATGACAGAGCATTTGTTATGTGTGAAATGGAAAGTTCGTGCTTTGGGATCTTCTCATGCAAATGGTTCAGATCACTATAACCAATAGTGGTCCACACTTTTTCTTTTTCATTGGTTTGAAAAATTAAACACGGCCAACAAAATAATTTATTTTTCTTAACCGACCCCGTCAACCAATCATGTTGTTTATACAAATCGAAATTAAACTTTCTCGTATACTCCTTTCCACTTTTTTTGAACGTCGATTTTAAATTTTCTAAATTCGGTGTAGGTCTACCGGCATCAATGAATGCTTTTTTTTCGTCATACGTGTGAGACCTAAACGCTTTTTCTAATAAGTTATTCACACTATCTTCGACCTCACTTTCACTCATTGTTCTTATGTTATTGATATATTATTTTCTTCAAACAAATTAAATTTAAAAACAAAAAATTAAAAGCACCGCACGAAACTGTAACTACCTACTTCAAAAATAATACCTTAACGAAAACCGAAGTTCATTCATCCATAATTCACATTTGTCTTATGAAACTTGTTGTTGGTGTATTGTACCTACGCAACAGAAAACAAAACAACATCGCAGCTGTAGTGCACGGTGCACTGCTTTTTTTCGCACGAGTATCGACGTAATGCACTGTATATTTGACTTATGACGCTTTATGGAAACAGAACAGAACAGATACAAAAGAAAAGAAAACAAGAATACAGCCCGTGCACAAAAAACCGTCGCACGAGTTTGCTACAAGTTCATCAAAGTAAAGCGATTTTCTGAGTATGCGTGCGGGTGACGATCGATGGGGATGAATACTGCGGAAATCTTGTAGGTATATTTAGGTAGTTTGAGGTTGGATGAATTTATTTGTTGAAATCAACAGAACATGTGCACAGCGAGATTTCGTGCGAGTTCTGAACGATGAATTTTGAAAGACAAATTAGGAACGATAAATATGAATATGGCTTAGGGTGTAGGCTGTGTGATGGAGGTTTTATGGGTTGTAATTGTGATGTGCATGTTTGTGTGTGTTATTAATTTATTATTATTACACAGTGTTCGATGAGAGATTTTTTTCGTTAGATCAGGGTGTGCAATGCACACCTTGCACACCCTGACGAGACGCCACTGGTACCACTCAATATAGTTATAATCTCAATGGTATCGTTCAAAAGTGGCAAAAACCCCTCTAAACATTCGGCAATGTTGTCATGACAAATGAATACCCTATTGAAATAAAAAAAATCACAGCTGTAGGTCAATAAGTACCCTTGAACGACTATTAGGCGGTCACAATTGTGCCTCCATTCATTTATGGTTCAATCAATTTGAAGAGCTACTCCAGAAATAAATATAATAAATCCTATCTGTGTGGTGCGTCCTTATTTTCGTTGCTCAGCCTTTGGTATTCATTGAATTTTGTTTTGTTAAATGTTTTATTTATTTTTCTCTACTATATATAAAAGAGCTGGAAAGTGGAAATCCTTTCCGATGTACAGAATTCATTTAACCGCATAAAACAAACATTGATAATTTGTGAATACCTTTTCAAAGGAGGACAGGACCAGGACGATTATATGGAATTGTAAATAATTCAAACAGTTTATACGTACTGGCAGATACAGATAGATAGATACCTATGTGTATTCACATGCCCTTTGTGTTTGATATGAAGTACCTACTCTATCGACCTACTTATTAATGTGGGAAAGATATTTGAATGGCTAACAATCTCCATTCAAGGTATTAAAGTAAATTATTAATTTCGGCAGTATTTTCTGAAACCTATCTATGACTTGTACGCACACGTGTAGCAATTTTAGTATGCCATTTGGATATTGATTTATAATTGTTGTAATCTTTTATTTATTACAGAACCAATGCATAGTTACGATTGCTGGCTTATTTCACATGTGAGTAAACATTTTCATATTCTGTAGATTTTGCATTTAAGTAAAAGGAGAGGTTGATCAGATTATAATAGAACTTTATTGCATCAAGGGTTTGTCTGGGGTAGTTAGAAACATAAGACAAATATGTAGATAGATCAAAAGTAGAAAAATTAGATTTATTATTTATTTCACAATATTTTAAATTTTATATTTTAAAAATGTTTGCGTCTTTTTTTAAATCGTTTAAGCTTGCCGGATTAACATAAATTTACAAGTAATAATTTTATTAGCTTTAAAACTTAGTTTTAAATCAATTTTTTTTTTTAGAAAGCTTCTAAAGCTTCTTTTTTTAGTCAGGGTTTTTTTAAAGTGGCGATTCTTACGTGAAGGCGCGCCGACAATTTTTACAATATTCGGCGATTGAGCAATGGTCTGAGTGTAAATTTTATACGGTCGTGGGAGCAAAAAGTCCTCGAAACACTTCTCAGTCAGTGCCCAGACAGAACATCAAGGACCACCGCTTTATCGATGAACGGAATCAACGGGCCCTTTTTTTAAATCCAGGGGACATGCCATAAATGTGAACAGTAAAAATTGTGGGTGCAGTAGCGCAGTGCTTAGTGTGCTGGAGTACTGTGCGAGGGAGCCCAGGTTCGATCCCCGAAAAAACACAAATTACATCTTAGGTTTTTTCTACTGTGCCACCTTTCGCGAACGTTTGACAAACTTCCGAGAGTATGACTGTCCTGAGAAAGCTTCTCAATTCAGGCGTTCGGACTCGGCATTAAATTGTAGGTCCTTCCATTCGTCCCAAAAAATAGAAACTCACACAAACGAATGGTTGTGAGAAGCTAGGCCTAGGGCACAAACCAGCGAGAATAGACCACCAGCTTCAGCCAAAAATGAGAGATCCATAGAGCCAGTTTCAAAAAGGTGGTTAAGTATGTGTGCCATGTTAAAGTAAATGGAGGGCGGATTGGTCACGCATACACTGGCACCTAATAACATTTACAGTTATTTCTGTGGTACAACACGAATTCACAGATAGAAAAAGAGGCGGCGCTACTCATTTCAAAACTGGTTCTATGGAATTCTCCTTTTTGCCAGAAGCTGGTGGTCTATTCTGCCTATGGTGTCACTGTATACCTGACTGTTGCGTCACCTATTTATTTTTATTTTTTTTTTATTTTTAAAAATTATGGACACATATTCACCGATTTTTTCTAACCAAATCTGCGAGTACATCCATCTTCACTCTGGAGCGACTCCACATATTGCCAGAACCTCCATGAATTTGCTGAGTGAAAAGCTTATCAGCCACTTTGGGGACGGCCCTTGGCCACCAAGGTGATCAGACTTAACCCCTAGGACTTTTTTCTATAGGGGTAGCTCAAGAGTAAAGTCTATGGCAATAACCCGCTGTCTGTCATGGAGCTGAAGGAGAAAATCCGCAGTGAAATTCACGACATCCAGCCAAGCCTACTGCAGCACGTGGCACGAACCACGATGGCCCGCTTCAAACAGTGTTTGCAAATAAATCGTCGGCATTTGGACGACTTAATTTTGAAAAAATAAAACCACCATTCTTTTTGCTGATGACAAACTAAACAATAAAAAAATAATACGTTTCAAATTTTTAGTTTTATTAACTTTTGAAAACATAAATTCGCCAACGGACACCGGACACCCTGTATGTATAGTGAAGCCTTACCAGCACCTCTCTCATTTTAAAGATTGATGGAATAAGTTCTTGGTTACTTACGATCGCATAAATTGTGGTTAAGTTGACTGCACATTTATTATGTGCACTATGGATGTATCCTCATTGATACAGTCCATTCTCGCTCGCATATTCACCTTGGAAATGAGACCCAACAGGTCGTCTTTGCACTTTGCAGAGTCTTTCAGAGCGATTTATATCAGGGGTTTTTCTTGCTTCTAAATCTAATGCAATACACTCCTCGACAATTGACTAGGACACCTCTTAGGTCTGATTTCTATCGCCCACTGCTCTCAAACAAAGCATGCTGGAGAATTATTTTTTTTTTAATTAAAGTTCATTTAATTGTTGTAATTTAACTAGAAGAAAGATTTTATGCTAAAGCTTTAAGTAGTAACAATAAATTTATTAACCCAAAACAGGCATAATGTGGGGTGAAGAGAACATTTTAACCAACCAAATATTTTAGAGAATTCTAATACAAACATTACTTAAATTGAAGGTAAAAGGAATAGCGTGTTGAGCCACCTTTCTGCTCCAAAATTGCACACACCTTCAGTTTTTGGGAATAAGCCCATCGATCCATACTTGACGTGTGTCAACCATCCCCAGCTTAAAAGCTCCACATTTCAGCTCTCTACCTTTTAACAACTCGGGCTATATGTATAGTGGACTTATCATGTTGATAAATCCACGGCAGAGCTTCAAAAATGTTGTGAAAGTATGGAAAGGCCTCATTCACTATACTATTGCAGGACTCCGCATGATGGCCATATACCGTCATCATCACACCTTCAACTCTTTTATGCAGCCGATCCAAATGATAAGTTTCTGAGCGAAGCTCATGGAAATAGTATCGGGGCCTTAAATTGTTTTCGTCTAAGAAGACCACGTAGTGCCACTCTGATCCGAAGTCCATATCACATGTGCGCGACCCAACTGAGGAGTTGCGCTTTCCGAACCGGGTTATTGGGTGGCTTCTTCTTGATTTTTAGTCCTTTTAGACATAGTCGTGAGACTTGCCTTGATACCACATTTTTCTCTAATTTTTGCCAAAGAATCGTGAGAGTTTGACGCTTTTCTTAATATACGAGTCGCCTTTCTGAATTAGTATAAGCACAGTGTTTGTGCTACCTTTCATGTTTTGTTCTATATTTAGCCTCATTACATTAAAAATATGGATATAATGTGTCGGCTCTACTCGATTTTCTTAGCTATTTTGTCTATATATGGGCCATTATCATTTTCCCATCTCAATTTCGTCAAAAAGGAGGGTTTTCCTTCCAAATTCCAAAAAATTATCTTTTTTTGCTCCAAAAGGAGGGAGAAATAAGGATCAATATATTTAATGATGAGGAACATTTGTAATTAAATTGCAATTGTATTTATCTTAGTCTGAGTCCACTTCCTCAAATTCATCTTCGTCAAAAGTTTGTTTGTCACTAGCCACATTATTTATTTTGTTCTCAATGACATTTGGCGAAGCGTATCTGGCTGCGACTTGATAAACAAATATAATTCCAGGCGCGACATATTCATATTGCTTTTTAAGCCCATATGTAAATTGCGCTAAATAATAATTATCCTCAGATAAATTTCTGACACTAATGTGGTGGAGAACGACTTTTTAGTCGAAAGTATCCTGCTCCGGGAGCAAAATAATAAAATTTGGCTTATAATATTAGGCTAATTTGGACGTTTTTTTTTTTTAACTTGAATGTAACACTGAATTTCAATCAATTCTAAATTTCTATTTTAAGATTGGAGATTGGTAAACTTATATTTTCAAAACTTTCATAAGTTCAAATTTTGAATTGATTTTTCGTTGAAAAAATTCATATTCAAATTTCGATAGGAAAGGAGGATGATTGGAGGGTAAACGGAGGATTTAGGGCTAGAAAGGAGGTTTGGAGGTTTTGAAATGGGATGGTTAGCCATTGTCCTTGAAAACCTTAACCGCTTTTCATCCACTCATTTTTTTTTTTTTTTTTTTAATAAATATGTAGTCGAAAATAACAAAAAAAGATTCAAACCAATCTGAAATGTTGGATCCGTTTCATACAGCTGACATGTTACTATCGTGGAAGCTTTTAAGACTCTTTCCAAACTTTTCTGTCATTCTAAGGTTTTTGTATATAATTTGAAGAATAGAGATCCATGCAGTGCTGCCAGTGTTTTGACCTAAGAATTCCCACGCAAGTGCCAAAAAATTCCCTTTTTTCCCTCGCCTGGCTCGAAAAAGTACCGCAGATTTTCCCACACATAGTTTATGAAAGAAAAACAAAAAATTAACGAAACAAAAAAACAGTCTCAATAACTATGGGGAAAAACTTTAGTGTATTACAGGCAAAGCTCCACGCTATACTCAAGAATAAGCCAGGCCAGGCACATCAAAAAAATAGCTCCAAAGTCGTTCACACCGGACAATCAAGCAGCTATAAAAGCCCTTAGCTCACCTAACATTGGATCCAAATCAGTATTACACTATGACTATTTCTACACCCTTCAAAGACTTAAGGCCAGCTTCAAAGGTTCCGGGAAAAGTTTCGGATAATATTATCCGACACATAACGCTAAACAGCAGATAAAGGAGTGTGGCAATAAAATCCCAGGAACAGAACCAAATTTGGTGGGTTCCTCTCCATGAAGGCTTCGAAGGAAACGAAAAGCAGACGAATTGGCCAGAATAGGCTCCGAAACCCCTTTCACGTGCCCGGAACCTTTCTGATATACCCCCAAATTGGTTAATAACCTAACAGGTTTAACAATGCCCTGCCCATAGCAGACATGATATCAGAAACCTTGTATATAGGATTCCTTATAGGGTATCATGTGTAACAATACTACCTAAGCTAAATAAATCCAGCCAACTCATCGGAGAGCAGGCTGTGTATGCAAGAAGACGAAACAACATTATATGCTAATTTGGAAGGAAGATCTTCTCCAGGGACCAACCCAAAATATTTGATAAAATCGTCTGCAGCAGTATCATCACTTTACAAAAAAAAGTGGAGAACCTCCCAGCCTAAACCCTCTTTCTAATGTATGGTAGGTACAATATGTAGGTAGATCTTAATCAGGTCGACTTGCCGCTTTTATAGGCCAGGATAAAAGGCGAGGATAGGATAGTCAGTCTCCATTAGTTATTGCAAAAAACATGGGTTGGGATTCTGTAAAATACGAAACGAAAACCGCTTTCGTTTTCACTAAACAGTAAACATGGCTCTATTGGCTCTATCATATCTGTGGCAATAGACATTAGACAGAGACGATATCGATCGGTCGTTTTCATTTTACGTTATTTGGCCCCAGGTCTTCTGTCTTTTTGTGTCAATACAAGCGCGTGTTCAATGTTCATGAAATCAGTCAGGTGTATAAAATAAATTGTCTTCCTGAAGTTGAACAATAAAATTAAAGTAAAGTTTCAAAGAACAAAAATTCCCTTTTGTTTGTTCTGGAAAACAGAAAGTTTCCCTTTTTCCCTTTTAGCTCATTTCGAGTACAAAAATTCGCTCAAAAAGGGAAATTACCCACAATCTGGCAGCACTGGATCCATGTCCTCTGTATCGAAGATAGCTTTGAAGTCAATAAAAAATACATACAGCTTCTTTTTCTGTTCGATAAAAGTGCCGGATATGCTTTGCAGGACACAAAGTAGTATCCATGATCGAATAACCACTTCGGAATCCAGCTCGATACTCCCCGAGCAACTTGTTCCTATTTAAGAGGCGTTAAGGAAAGAGAATTCATGATAATTCGCTGGATCTGATATATTCCACCATTTTTATGGATGAGAAAGACTGATTCTTTAAACAGTTTTGTATCCAAAAATGTATTAAATATACAGAAGCTAATTTCTCAGAAATTAAATCGGTACCCTAACTGCTCCTGGTGTTTTGCCATCCTTAAATTTCCTCAATATTGTTCTTAATTCTTCCTCTGTAATAGCGATATCCAATACTTCATTTTTGAGTAGGTATGCAGATTTTGCACAATAAATCGGAAGTATAAGGTTTTCGGATTTCAAAAGCAGTTTAAAATGGTCGGACATTTCATTTTGTACTTTTTTGTAGATGTTTTCCATTAAATTGTTTTACCGCCTCTAGATTATTTCCTTTAATATTTTCTGCATTCAGAATTATGATATTTAAATAATTTCTTCCCTCTGTTGTAGCGTTTCGCTATCGAGATTGAGTCTATACTCGTCTTTTTTTATTTTCTTCTTTCCATCTTAGTTTAGGGAGGAACTTTAAATAAGTCGTGCCATCTTGGCTTGTGTAATCTATTCCAAATTTTATTTTTATCAATTAATGGCCAGAATATGAATATGAACCTCAATATTTTCTATTATAGGATTCTTTTTAGACATTAATCGACGACTGAACATCCTTGCTGGCATATGAAGGTAGGTATACATACACCCTTTAATTACCGACCCATACCATACAAAAATCGGTGCTTTACAAGGTCATATAAAGCTTTATAAATTACTGGGCCAATCAGTTTCATCAAAGGAAATAATTTTCTTAATGACAGCCATTATTGCTCCAAGGAGTACGGGGAATTTAATGACTTAGCTGTCAGAAAAGCACAGCCAATACATTTATCAACATGGACATGATGAATTTAATTAGAGCAACAACCTTTGATTAAGAAAATAACGACTGAGAATGACAGAGCCCCAATCGTTAATAGGTTTTTAGGTATTTAGTGCTATTCACAATTTCTAGAAATTTGACTATAGGTAATCTGTTTTAAGTGGACTTATTTTTGCTTCAAATAATGCGTTTTTGGCTTGTGTATATTTCATAGCTATGCTGAGTTTGATAATATGTATTTTCAAAATTTAAGGGCGATGATTTTATGGAGTTCTGTTTGAAGGCATTGGAATTTAAAAATCTCCAGACTTAAAATGTTACGACAAGAACTTTTTAGCAACGATCCTCTTCGGTAACTAGCTTCTGCCTATACCAACCATGGACCCGCTTCTCATTCTTCAATTTAAATTTATCAAAGAAACTGAACTCTGAATAAAGTGCTTAAAAGAATCATAAAGCGAATGGGCTCTGAGAAAGAAAATAAACCTCTCCACTGCCTAAGTAGGCACAATTGATCATAAGTTCGCAGTGTACTCTAATTTTGATTAGCCTTGAAGTTCCTACCCTTCTATCTAAATGGAGGACTAGTTTACATACGAAAAAAATATTAACCATCGTTGTTTGTCAATGAGGTCGCAATTCCTGTCACGACACATAGCTCTTGAGTAGCGCCTGCCTTTCTCGCGTGTTAACTATTCATGCCTATTTCCGTTGCCATTTTTGGAGAATAACTTTTACGAGAAATAATTTCTATAACTAAGAAGGAAAACTATCTCCAATAAACCAAAATCACTCTCAATCCCTTAATTTACTTTATTTTACAAGAGGTATGCCAAGGCCTTAACCTACACGTACACACAGCTCAGCTCTGTCCTTAGCTTGCTTCCTTCAGTTACGCACATTCAGTTATTGGTTAAGATCGATATCCAATTTTTAGTTTTCCTTTGCGAACTCAAAAACTTGCCCGGTGGCGCTTTGTTAGCCATTCAAGAGCTCAGCTTTTTGACCATGTCAGCGGCTCTCTATAGACCTTAAATTTCGTCGCTGAATTTCACCGTAGAATCTTTCTGTCAAAACATCGCAAGAGGTTTTCATACGTTTTCGAACAAGTCCATTCTTCTGGATAACATACAGCATAACCGGAGTGATAAGGGCCTTTATAGGTTAGGATGGGTTAGATGGCAATTATTCGATACATTCGATACACCGAATCAGGTCCATTGTGCCACTGAATCCACATGGATTCAGCTAAAGACCTTATTGGAACCATTTTGAATTTGTAAGGTATTGTCGAATTTTGCAGATGCCCTTAAGATGCATTCTCCTAGAGATTTTTTTTCTTTCTTATCGAGGGCAGTGCGCTGGCAGCTACAGCATTGAAAAGGTGTTCCTCTACCTTCTCATCCATGCAAAATCACTTGCGGTGACTCCCATAGCCTCTCGACATATTTTCCTAATTCACAGTGACAGCTGTAATTACACCGACTAGAAAGATTCGATATATGATCTGCTGACGTTTAGAGGGCTGCTTATTTTGCGCTGACTATCATGATCATGCCATCTTTTGTTAGCCTGTTGCAGTGCTAATGGGTAGATCACCTTCAGAAGTCAAGAAAGAGTCCCATTTTCGTGCCTTCTCTGGCTAGTTCGTCTACTCTACAGTTGCTAAGTAGCCATACAATGCTTGCCTATGTTTTAGATATTATTAGATGAATTGAGTGCTTTTATGGCTGCCTAGTGCCTGTCGGTGTATAAAGATGTCTGATTTTCATAGCGATTAAAAGCTTCAGTGACTTCACGAATAGCTATAAGTACTGCCTGAATTGAAAATTGATAGAATGGAACTCAGGAAATCGCAGCTTCTACACCGTGACCCATCTTAAACCCGTTTGTATGTATAGTCCTAGAGTATTTCCGTCAAAATGCTCTTCCCATTATTATAGATCCTGTTTCAAGAGCAGACTGCAGTTAATTTCAAGTTCAGCCTCTTATCCAGAACGAGATCTAGGAACTTGGCGCTGTCAGAGAAGCTGAGACTGATACCTTTTAACGTATAGCTGGATCCATTTGAGGAACTAGTTGCTTCTTATTCTTTGTAAATAAAAATAGCTTTGTTTCGTTTAAACGTATATCCAGGACGATTTATAAGTCAATCTGACCAGCGTTGCAAGGGTCGATTCCATTTTCGTTGATCCAGTGACTTAGGCCCAATAACACGGAGCAACTGGAAAGAAACTGATCAGCGATGCGAGTTGGCAACTAGTTTGGTTTGAGTCATCATAACCTGTGTAATCAAATGCGACGACGCATACGACGCTAGTGGTTGAAAACACGTTTGCGATTCACAAAAACAAGTTTGTTTTGTAACCACTCGTCTGTTGATTTGCATGACGGGTTGCCTATTGATTTCATTTCAGTTTCTAGTTTGTCAAAGATGAGCAAACAACAGAGAACAGACCAACCTGTTGCTGGTGGGGGAGGTTGAAAAACATCATATTTTGTATTTTTTTTTTTACTTTCACCGTTACGTTCTTGTTGGTTTTTAAACAATAAATTGTTGGCGTAAACAATAATAACAAATTCCATTTAGAATTTTTTTTATTTGTAATAAGATTTTTAAAATTACAATATTAGATATCTGAATAGTTCCAATCTACCGTTTCAAAAGCTTGTGGGTTTAGAAAATAGTTGGATAAATAGTCACCGCTAAGTCCGTAACTGGTCTCCAACCCGAGTTGCCAACCGGTTTGATTTTATTCCAGGTGCTCCGTATGCATTGCGCCTTAGACTTATGTCAATCTTTAGGTTCTCAAGTAAAGAGTGGTTATAGATCTCGGCTGCATAGGTTTATAGTTCAAAGCCCATTCTAGGAACGCTATCATTAGAAAATTTTTTTTTTTTTAAACCTCGCCAGCCAGCCGTTCTTTTGGACAATTGCCAGCAAGATGAAGCCAGCCAGCCGAGTTTTAGTATAAAATTATGCATTTGGTTGAAATATGTGATAAATTCTGACATTTTTCTCTGAAATGTTGTGTGCATTAGATAAGAACGCCATTATGATTTAAGCAAATTGTACGGAAATTCTAAGCCACTTGTTGCTTTAAGCGCCACCTGTTCGTTCATTGTAAATTGAATTTAGCCAGCTGCCAGCCGCCAGCCAGCCGCTGTCCGACCAGCGTTCCCTCCCTTTTGGTTGGGCTGAGTTCTCATCTCAGTGGAAAATAGTACTCAAATGGGCCCCAAGGTAGTACTTTCCTGTAAGTATTTGTATAAAAGTGGTAAAAGTTACCATTTCTATCAGTCTCCGCAAACATGCTGATATTGACAGACAAATTTGATCAAATGGACTGATTATGTATTAGGGTCGTTGTTCAAAAGCTATAATTCCAATAATTAATGTGACTATGTATATAATTTTTTCTTAAAATTGATTCCTAGAAAATTCGATTTTAATTTCCCAATAGAAATTCTCAGGGGTAATCCAACTTGCATGAAAATCGCTGTTATTTCTTACTTTTATAAATTCACAAACAAATAAAGACGAAGTTAGTTCTCATTTATTTCATAACAATACAAAAAACGTCCTATCTCTGGTTTTTAAACATCAAATAAATTTCTATGAAAACAAAACCATATATCACAGTTTTCTTTAAACAATTTTAAAAAGTTAACAAAGTGCAAAATACGAAAAGTAAACATTGCACAAATAGCACAAACATAGAAGTTACTATCCCAATAGTATGAAAATGCCTCAAAAAGGCAGTATGCAGATTCACCAGCCAATTCTTGGGCTTATCGATACTTTGACTAAGTCCCAGTGTATACAGAGTCCATTTTCTTTTCAGTTAAACAGTTGAAAATCATAATTCCTGATAGTTTTATGTAACAGAGCTTACTCAAGACAAGTCTTTTAGCTTGAGCATGATTTTAGCTCCATTAGTAAATGTTATCTATTTACTATTGAATAAGTTGTAGGGGGGAGGTGGTATATTAGATCCCAGATCACTGCGGCCACAAGTGGGCCTATTGTGATGATTGAATAAGTTACACATGTTCTTAAAAAAAATGTCTAATATTAGAATTATACGCAGTTTATGGTAATAGTTTAAATTGCACCAAAATCCTGCAGACACCCGGAAATTAACATTGTCTACACAGTCCTTGATATAATATACCTTTTATCAGCTTCTTTGCTTACATACGGTTTGAGTTTTTAATTAATATTAAATTGGTTCGGTTCTCACAATTTGATTTAAATTTTAAATTGACAGCTACGAGTAACAAATAGCTGTCACTATATTTTAAATGTGCACTGTTCTTATTCGTTCCTACTATTCGTATTATGCACATTTCAGCAATTTTTAAAGAAAACAAATCCCTCACCATAAAGTCAATTTTCGTTCTCCTACAAAACGCTTTTTGATTTTGTGCTATAATTGGGCACTCAATTTCTTGGGAAATTGACAGTTCATACTAAAATTGTATGGGAAAAGTGAAAAGGTGCTAATAAGTAATTAAGTACCCTTGAAGTGTCGGGTTTAAGAAACAAAAATATGTACATACATTAAAAAAAAATTAATTATGTTTATGTTATGAAATTGTAGTACGCTACGGCTTCAAAGTAGTATCGTACTCAGTTCGTAAAAATGTACTCAAAATGAGCAAAATACTACAATTGTAGCACGGGAGGAAATGCTGTGCAGCGATGCCACTTCTGAAAAAATTTCTGGAGTAGAATTGCCTAAGAAAGTGGAGTAGATAGGAAAACACGGGAGTAGATTTTCAAAAAAGCATCAAAATACATACCTTTTTCAAGGTAGAACGCCGAAATGTTTGCATTTTGCGAATATAATGATAGGGCGTGGCTCGGGACGGGACTAAGTCCGCAAACTAGTCTATCCTATAACTAAAACCAATATTTCATACATGGTTAGGTTAGGTTGAGCCTCCTCTACGTCCAAACAACTTCTACGTTTGAGAATACGTCAAGCCTTGTTATATGCTTGCCCATAAGGCAGTGTCCCGTAATGACACCTATTGTGGCGCTGATATGCCTTCTGACAAGATCGATCAATATTTCTTACATACATGCTTTTAGCATTCGTAGTTAGGAAATTTATTGTAAAGTGAAAACTACAAGTCCTCGTAAGGTACTCTTGGTTTAACATTAAGAGCCCAAAAGATATATCTATATTATATTGGATCTACCAATGTTTCGAATTCTGTCAACGTTCCGAGTTATTTTTTATCTGATCATTATGTCATACATAGTTTTACCTGGGGCTACCAGTTTTCCAGATAAATTCCAATAAATTAATCCATAAGGTGGCTACATTGATACTACTTACTTGTCATTAATGGCCTAAAAAACATTTTAGAAAATTGTGAAATAGTATTTATTAAACAAAATACAGAATGTATTACAAATTTGAAATTGGAGTAGATAATGGAAAATTAGAAATAAGTGAAGTAGGGAGTAGATTTCTGAAATTTGTGAAAAAGTGAAGTAGATCTACTCCAATTGGAGTAAAGTGTCATCGCTGATGCTGTGTCCGACTGGGGAGGGAATCAAGAGTTGTTGCCAGCAGTTGTCAGCAGGTTGTTGTTTTAATTAGCATGTGAAATGTGCCTCAACTGGAAACTACTGGCAACCACTGGCTGGGGAGGTTTCATAAAAACCCAACTATTGTAAATCCCTTAGCGACTAGTGATTATTTAACGATAAAGTGCCGATCTGTCTCTACCTATCTGCAATTTCAATCCGCATGTTCTGAATTGATAGATCGTTTCTTCTTAAATATTGCTGCCTTGATACGTTCTTTTACCTTTTGGGTATAAAGCTTCCAAAAATTGCTGTTGCAGTATAACCTCGATCGCGTGCTTCTTGTGCTCTTCACTTTTCCTCCTGATGAAAAAAAGAACGTCGCTCCTCTGTTCCTTGTAGAGCTTCCGAGTCGCTCTTGTCCTTTTCTGCAGCGCAAGTTGTTTTTCTGCATGTTCTTGCAGGCACTCTTTATCAAATTAAGGGTTTATTTGAGGATAGCCGGGTGAAACCTAGTTGCGGCGATTCTGATGGCATTTTGACATCAATACCCCCGGTAAAGGGCGTACATATTGCTGGTTCCTTAGGGTTTTTCAATGGATTGAGGTATACGCAAATGTTATGGCACTTTGTTGCAATTATTGTAGCTGACAAATTTCTCCGTTGATGATTTATTCCTTGGGTGGGTATACGGTGGCTGGTCAGCGTCGGGAGAACGGAGGCCAAACTCACCCTGACAACAACGACTAGTCCCCATCAAATGGCATCAGGATTTACCGAAAGGATGATGAAAGTTGATACAAAACCTAAGGACTAAACAATACAAATACTTATGCACTTTCTAAATAATGTATCTTCGATTCGATTGTTTCTGATATAGACCGATATGCCTACCTTTGTGACAGTTTGATATAGAGCTCAATAGGCCCTTTGAAAATACATTAAGTCGATGGTTAGGAATTTTATTATATATCGTCGCATTGTAAATATCCAAAGTTACCTAATTTTAAAACACACCCCCCTCACCCCCTTTGGCAGTTGCCCTTTTTCGTTGATTTTGGCCCCCAGCAGGAATCTATAAAACAAAAGGAAACGAAATTCTTCAAATTGCGGTGGCATTCGAATATAACCACACAGCTAGAAGTTTCCTATTCAATTTTGGTTTTTGCCTTTGCCGTTCGTCGTCGTTGTCGAAATGTTCTCTTTCATTTCTTCGAACAAATGATTTATCGATCCAATAATAATAATAATCAGTGAGGGGCATAAAACAAAAGAAAATGTGCACAAACCCACACACACTCTCACTAAACTGCCAGCAACAAACAGAGAGAACCAGAACATCGAGTCAAAGTGAAGGTGGCAGACAGAGGTAAGGTAGACTGAGATACCCATCTCCGAATCCTCTTGCCGCTGGGCCCCTCAATTTTTGCCAGGAATCCGCCATTTTGTTTTCCTATCTGTGTACATCAGTTCCTATCCGTGTAAAAAGATTAGGTGCGAATGTGTTGGTGGAGAGGATTTTTGACATTTGTCAATACGAATTTCTATGGAACAATACTAGCGCACCTTAAATTATTAAGAGCGTAAAATTTAGCTTGTAGGCAAATTACTGTAAATCGGTCGAAGATGGGTATCTCAGTCTCTCTTACCTCTGGTGGCAGAGGTATTGGCCGCAAGAAAAGGTTAAAGTGGTTGAGAGTTGAGGTTTTTTCTTCAACGCCCCGTAAATTTGAAATTCCTATACCTTAACGCTCTCTCTTTACCATACCGTTACCGTGCAATCATGTTCGAGATGGTTTGGCAATGGCAATGGCAACGGCAAGTAGAAAAAGGGTACTATACACACACACACACACCACACTTCAAGAGTGTGTACCTAAGGATAAAGGGATTTTTTCTCTCGATTAAGCCCAAACAAAGTAAGTGCAAATAAATACCGCACCTGGACAACAAATTTTAATTTCACTCCACAAAAAAAAAACGTATTTTTCTTAATTAAAAATAAAAAAAAAACCACCAAAGTCCGAACAAAATTAATGAGAAAAAATATTGACTTTTATTGCGGGTCACGAAATCGATATTATCCTGGAAATATATAATTAATCAGATTTCAATATAAAATACAAGTACGACCTGCTGTCGAGTATAATTACTATACCTGTAGTGGTAAGCTAGGATCGTTTGTATGGCCGTATGTCCTTCATAAATATTTCACTTTATTTCATAGTAATTTGGTGAATTATGAACCAAAAACAAAATCACAAAAAAAAACAACACGAATTCATAATGAAGTCCGTAATTAAGAGCTTATCCATAGCAACAGTAGCATAGCAAAGTTGTATCTTTGAACTATAAGTATAAGCAGTCGTTTGTTAGTGGTGAACACGGTTTATCCTTTTATCTATATAGTGAAACAGATTGCCTCAGTAAGGCAGGTAGATACTTAGAACTTGAGTGTGCCACTGCCAACACGTTCGAGGTAATGAAGTCGTAAATCAACAGAATATATCTACATTTATGTGTGCGGTTAGTCCATTTCGAAGATGACTATCACTATCCACTGATGATTACAAAAGTTGCGTCCTTAATGTTGCATTAGATCGAGATGAACAGACCGAGCGAAATGCAATTGTCTAATTAAAAATGAATAAATACCAGTTAAACAGAGGTTAGTAACATTTGTCTGCACATTTAAGTTGTATCCATCCCTTTAAGTTGTGATGTCCTTCTTTTAAAGCGTGCCACACGCCACACCACAATCATGAACACATCAGCAGATGGAGACAGCACCCGTTAATTTTGCGTGTCCATACATCTGAGGTCATCTGTAACCAGTCCATCTATACATGTACCTATTGCAACTAACTGAACCAGCCTGTCATTGTCCATATATTTCAAAATGGTGGTACTCAATAATATTGATCTACCTACTCGTACTCGTACTCATTTTAATTTTGTATATCAGTTATTCAGCCTAAAGGCTCTATCCTTTCATACGAAGGTACGGTGTTACTTGTGCTCTTGAATACCTATGTACTGAGATTCGAAGATCTTCTTGGCCGCAGGTTTTTTTTATAGGGGTAAGTTGGGTCGCAGTAGCGCAGTGGTTAGTGTGCTGGAGCTGGACTACTGTGCGAGGGATCCCAGGTTCGATCCCCGGAAAAACACAAATTACATCTTAAGGTATTTTCTACTGCACCACCTCTCGCGAACGTCTGACAAACATCCGAGAGTATGACTGTCCTGAAAAAGCTTCTCAATTCAGCCGTTCGGACTCGGCATAAAATTGTAGGTCCCATTCGTCCCAAAAATAGGAACTCACACAAACGAATGGTTGCGAGAAGCTAGGCCTAGGGTGACACCCGCCTGTTGCGCCACCTATTTATTTATTTATTTAGGTTGAGTCTTAGACATACTCTGGCACAGAGTTCAATTGCATAGAATTCACCTTGTCGTTGTTGTTGACGGATCCTTACTCCAACACCATTAGTTGGCATTTTTGAACCGTCCATACATCATGCTGAGTGGAATTCATCTAGATTGGGAGCAGTCTCCCACATAAACCGGTCCGTGATGGATATTTTGTACCATGAAGTCAGTCAATGGAATCGAGGGGTTTGACATAACATTTATTGATCTTAGAATCTACAACTGTTAGGTTAGACCTCCTGTTTTGAAATTTTAGACTGGATGAAATTTTTCCAAGAGTGGGTTGGGTACATACTTTATGTGCACTGAGGAAGGTTGAGGAGTAAGTTTTTTTAAAGCTACAGTTGGGTAGGAGCGCATGACACTTGTGATGGCGACGCCCGCCAGTCTTTGCACGCTTTCAAGTCTTAAATTGCATTCCCGTATATACAGTGAGCGTCAAAAGTGAGTAAACACCGATACTCTTTTGAATTTTCTTTAGGGTCTGGAAACAGGTCTAAAAAACCAATAATCTGTAAAAAGTTTGATGAGGAAATAACAATAACACAACGTATTTAATCTCGACAGGATAAAATACTTTATAGGTATTTAAAAAAAATAGTTTCCCGTCTCCCAAGAAAAATTAAAACATCATTGGTGTTTACTCACTTTTGAGGCTCACTGTATAAATATCGCAATCTTCTATTCCTTTGGTATTATTCGAATTTTTCAGGAGCTTACAGTGCAGTCCTTCTTACTGATATCAGTTCCATAATTTGTTTACGGCATTTTGCATGAGCAGGAGACTCTTTATTGATCACAATGACTGAGACACTGAGCAGTGAGCATCTATAAAGAAAAGACCCCTTTGGCTTCATGCTCCACGACTTTCCAGTTGTGGGCCGGAAGTGACGGATTGATTGACTTAAAAAAAAAAAAAAAACGTCACTGAAAGACCTTTGGGATTTCACATTAAATGACCTTTTGAGAGATGCTGGTATTATGCACGATATTTGCCGTAAAGTCAGTCTTAAAATCTCGTTTGTCTATTCAACTTTGTTGCTTACCTCCATTTTTTTAAACAAAGTTGCTTGAAAGACCTCTAAATAGGATGGAGCCGGCGAAGCTTCTTTTTGTCGGATCGCTTTTCATGGCGGATTGGTATTTTTGTATTTCCAAAAAGCGATTCGATCCATTCAAAAGCGATAGCTATTTAGGTGACGGATTGCTGGCGGATTTATTGGGTCGTATGAATAAAAACTAGCATTTGCTTTGAGTAAAAGGTGGTAGCAAAGTAAACGCACTTAGCAATTGCTTTGAATTGGTATGAATAAAAACTTACTTTGCTAAAGTAAGTTCGAAAATTCGAACAAAGCATTTACTTCACTGCATGTGTCCTTCCCTTGCAGTTTCTGTCAAAATTTGAATTTGAATTTTAGAATTAGAAAAACAATTTTTGAGGAAAAATAAACAAATGATAAAGTAATTTAATAAAAAAAAATTCACATAAATACAAAAAAAAAGTTAAATCTATGGCCTGAGAGGTGAATGATGAAGAAGAGTATTTGGAAGAGCTTACTGGTACGCATAAGTGCATAACCTATATTCGATTACAAATTAATTGCTCTGCAGCTAACGATGAGGAATTTCCATCTACTTCTATCTCCAATAGTGATCAAATAGTGGTATTCGTGCAAACGTCAGAAGCAGTAGGAAAGATTTAATTTTCTGGATATTTGAAGGAGCACCACCCCGCGTCTCCAGTTGCTTAAAGTTGTTATCGTAACCAATTCTTCTTAGCTTATACTGTTTTTTATTCACGAGCGTTAGCAACAGTAGGTAAAACAGGTAAAATGTGCCAACTTATCGCATCCATTTTTGTTTCTTTCACAAGCAAAAATTATTTTAACTATGTATTTATAAAAAACAAAAACACTGTAACTCACAAGGCTAGACTGTTTTTGCAAAAAAATGTGCGCGCAGAATATTTAGCAAATGCTCTGAGTCAAAAAAATAGCAGACTCGGAATTTTCGTAGCAATTGCTTTGTCTTCCACGTTTTATTCATACCAATCTGAGTAAAAGGTCGGTGGCGTCGCTTTTCGAAGATGTCAAAAGTTGGAGTTAACTCAAATCAGTTTTTATTCATACGCAGCTTAGCAATTGCTTCGATTTTGACATTTAGTCTGAGTAAAAGCAATTGCTACGTTTTATTCATACGACCCATTGTGGATAAAAAATAAACTAAATTCTTGTGACGAATGGATCGAATCGCTTTTGGAAATACAAAAATACCAATCCGCCATGAAAAGCGATCCGCCGCGCATTTGGGAATAAGCCCCCTGGATTACCTTCGAGGGATTTCAGCGTCCCACTACTCCACTGAAAGATTCCTTTTTTTCTGGGAGCAGTGGGACTGTCATAATTATACAATCCTACCACTGCTAGGAAGTACAGTTCTGTTCTGACCTCAGCAAATGTTAATAGTGCATTTACCAATAGCTGTCTCAATCTTTTACTCTCACTCTTTCACTGCTTACTTTTGCAGGATCTATACCTGTACAAAATGAAGTCGCCGACGGCCAGCCGTTGAAAGGAGAATTTATCTCGATTTTTTGTTTAATTTTGTTTTCATAATTTGAAACCATGCGTACTAGAATTGGAGAAAGAAGGTATACGTGCAGAGAGATTCGCTATATATACAGATAAGGCTAGCTAATCCAGAGGTCGCCAGTTATCTGGATACTCGTACTCGGTTAGTAACTGAGTTATAAGTCCGGGCCCTTAGCCTATTTTACCAAGGACCTAAAATACATTCCTTTAGCCCAAGTGGAAGGTTTATTACATTACCCTCTTTGCTTTGTACATTTTACTCCTCAAAAAGGGGCAAAGGGTTTCTTGGGGTCATTTGAAGAATTGTAATTAAAAGTTATTGGTGAGTTTTTAGAAATCCCCTTTTTAGTGCGTACCTACGGCTACGGCTACACCTTAAAGTTGTACGACTCTTTGATTTTGGGTTACGGTCTACGCTACGCTGTGATTCAGTTCGGTCAGAGGAGAGAGTGGGTCACCTTTAAACGTGAGGTACATTTCAACACTGCTAATGAGAACACATTTAAAAAAATATTTCAAAGTAGGATATTACCAAAATTTAAACTTGGTAATTATCGTCTTCTTTAGTCGTCAACGATTTTTGAATATCCTTTCCGTCGGAAGTAGCCGCATGAGGAGATTTGTGTGTTTAATTTGCATATTTTTATTTTTCTATTTGTAAGAGTGTAAACATTTTTTTGGTGAGCTTTTATGTTTAGTGCACTCCTGGATCAATACCTAAGATTATCTGTAAATTTGAGCAAAATCGAGTCAATGGTTTTTAATTTATAATTATCCGAACACGAATCAGGATTAATTTTTATATATATAGAAATTTTAAACACATAGGATTTTATGAGACCCCAAAGCAAAATGTCTTTATAGGAGCCCCCACTCTCCCCTACGTTATACGTTTCATACTAAAACATATTTTACAACAACAAAATACATCAAACACAACATCCACAATTTGTGATCATTATCTATGTACGTACCTACCTGCTAGACCTATTGTACAGTGTACTGTATATTTATATGATGGCTAAATATGCGAACAAAAATATGCGAAATGACAACAACACTATATCTTAAATCTTAGATGATTCTCAAACCTGAGCACAAACCTGAGTATATCCATTATTGAGTAGGGACCAGTGTTCCCAGGTTGAGGGGAAAATCGCCATTTTTGCCGATTTTTTAAGACGAAAGGGGAAAAAAGGGGCAGGGATCAAAACGGGGAAACAAATCCAAAAAGGGGAAAAATCTTAAAATCCTATCAAAAACAGTTGGTAAGGGAATTTTTTAGAATAAATAAATGTTAACAACCATGCTCAAGAAACGTGTCCATGCACTTTTTTGTTTTTCTGAATGCATTCATTCTTTTGACATCCTTACCATGAACGTCGTGTCAGAGACAGGTAGATTTTGAGTGAGTATAGAAAGGAGATAGGTAGATCATACAGAAAATGGACCTAAAATCCACTTTCAGAAATAATTCTCGCATGGGCATGACATGACGCATGAAGGTTATTTTTCGAAACCATAGGGCTTTCGATACAAATCTTCCTTTGGTATTTGCGTAGAGTGAGGACGTAAAAAGCTTGCTTTACCATAAAATTTTTGTATTTTCGATTTCAGTATTCCTGTCAAACTTTATTTCATTGCAACGAGGCGTTGTTTTTGAGTATAGCTAAGTCGTTCATGTGAATGAAAGTCATGCCCGTGTACTGGGCCACACATTCCTTCCTATGAAAGTCGTGGGCGAGACAGGTCGATTTTAAGTGAGTAGAAAAGAGAGATGCCATTTTCTCAACTCACATAACGACACGACTTTCATGGGAAGGCATGCGTGGCCCATCACATAGTGTGTCCTTGCACTATGTCTAGATTCAAAATATTACGCGAATTTCTAAACAACGGTGGCACAACTTAATGGGAAGTGAAAATAATTCTCATTTTATTTAGGTAATGAAGGAAGAACCAACAAAAAAAATTAAAATATCTCACGCAATAGGAAGCATTGCCCGAGTTCAAAAGCTGGTTACGCAAAGATTTTTTCTTCGGGGACAAAAAAGGGATTTTTTTGATTTTCAAAGGGGAAAAAAAGTCATTTTGGTGTTAATAAAAGGAGATTTTTTTTCTTAAGACCTGGGAACCCTGGTAGGGACACTCTCTCTCCATATGCATTTCCTACAAATCCTACTACACAAAGCAAAACGCAGAAAAAATAGTACAACAAGTGGAAGCAGGTCGAAAGAATACTTTTTATCTGAATACAACGAATGCTTGAGAAGGAAAGGGTACACAACACATTTTACCTCTACCACTACATGCGGCTTGCTGCGTACGACGAACGATTGTGGGTTTTTTCATAAAGCATTTTTAAAGGCGCTTAAACTCGATTTCAGTGTGTGTACCTTTTCACTTTTTGCAGTGTGACCAGCTTTGCTTTTTGGAAAATGGTTTTATGCTTCGTTTGTATGATTATTTTTTCCAATAATTACGTACGTATAACTCTGAACTCCAACCATTAATATTTCGATCTAAATTATGAAAATAAATATTTTTTGTCTGTTCTGACTTCGCTATGCAATTCGATATTGGGCCTAGTAGCAATAAAAATGATTTGATTCCATAATTTCTATTATTATTATTATTATTATTATTTCTAGTTTTTATAATAACTGGTCACACTGGTTCTGCAGTGACGATGGGGTAGGTTTTTTCATAATGCATTTTTAAAGGCGCGTAAACTCGAGCGCTTATCAGTTGTGCGAAAGAAGTAATGTAAAAACAATACAGGGTGGTAACACATGATAGTTTTCGAAGCGAACAAATTACAGTGCAAGTGTTTTTGGATTAAATGTACATTTAAACAGGAAATGGGAAAACATATTTTGAGGTGTTTGGCCTGCGGTCGGGAACAAAAAGAAAATTCAGGTGTAAAATATTTTTATGTGCCGATAATTGAGGGCATTAAGATTTTAGCCTTATAGGCTTTTTAGTGATACTATCCCTTTTTTATCCCTTTTTTGGAGGTGTAATTTTTCATTAAATTTTTTTACGCGCTGTTTATTTTACATTTGTTTTGCTCGAACATGTTTAGAAATACGTGCTTTTATTTTTAAAATTAATAGTATTGCCAGGGTTCCCAGGTCTTAAGAAAAAAAATCGCCTTTTCTTAACACCAAAATGACTTTTTTCCCCCTTTGAAAATCAAAAAAATCCCTTTTTTGTCCCCGAAGAAAAAATCTTTGCGTAACCAGCTATTGAACTCGGGCAATGCTTCCTATTGCGTGAGATATTTTTATTTTTTTGTTGGTTCTTCCTTCATTTCAAATCTTAAATAAAATGAGAATTATTTTTACTTACCCATTAAGTTGTACCGCGGTTGTTTAGAAATTCGCGTAATATTCGCATGCCTTCCCATGAAATTCGTGTGGGGCAAGACGGGTGGATTTTCGCGTAATTTTTTGAATCTAGATATAATGCAAGGACACACTATGTGATGGGCCACACATGCCTTTCCATGAAAGTCGTGTCGTTAGGTTAGTTGAGAAAATCGCTTCTCTCTTTTCTACTCACTTAAAATCGACCTGTCTCGCCCAAAACGACTTTCATAGGAAGGAATGTGTAGCCCAGTACACGGGCATGACTTTCATTCACATGAACGACTTGGCTATACTCAAAAACAACGCCTCATTGCAATGAAATAAAGTTTGACAGGAATAGTGAAATCGAAAATACAAAAATGTTATGGTAAAACCAAAGAGGACTCCCGGTTTTTACGTCCTCACTCTACCAACGCAAATACCAAAGGAAGATTTGTATCGAAAGCGCTATGGTTTCGAAGAAGAACCTTCATGCGTCATGTCATGCCCAGCACATGCGAGAATTATTTCTGAAAGTGGATTTTTGGTCCATTTTCTGTATGATCTACCTATCTCCTTTTTATACTCACTCAAAATCTACCTGCCTCTGACACGACGTTCATGGTAATGAGTGTATGGCCAGGCCATGGAATAGTTTTATGAAATGTCAAAAGAATGAATGCATTCAGAAAACAAACAAAAAAGTGAGATGTTGCATGGACACGTTTCTTGAGCATGGTTGTTTTTGTAGATTGTTAACATTTATTTATTCTAAAAAAATTCCCTTACCAACTGTTTTTGATAGGATTTTAAGATTTTTCCCCTTTTTGGATTTGTTTCCCCGTTTTGATCCCTGCCCCCTTTTTTCCCCTTTCGTCTTAAAAAGTCGGAAAAAATGGCGATTTTTCCCCTCAACCTGGGAACACTGAGTATTGCTTGTGTTCGAAATTTGCCCTAAATTATACGACATTTTTAATTCATCTAAATTTAAAGACCTCAAAAAATTCAGAAGACCATTTTTTTGGAAATGAAGAGGAAATCAATTTCTTATGAAATGAATTTTTTTAAGCCTCTATTGCTTTTTTCGATAAGTCCTGCCAATATAACTAAAAGGATGGCAGCAGAATATAAATGGTCTTATTGTTATTTCAATTGACTTAAGGGCTGTTTTACACAACCGAAGAGGAAATAATAAGTTGCTGACTTTATAAGATCAGCAAAGTACAGGGAAGAAATAATTGCGAGTCAACAGCAAATTTAGAGCTTTCCGGCGTTGAAATACAATTTGAATCGCCAAAAAAGAAGGACAAAGAAATAAACGTTTTCAAAACTTAATCTAACTATAGAACTTCTGATTTTGGTAGTGAAAATGCGTTCTATTATTTTGCATGCTACGTTAGAAAAAAAACGTCAAAAACGGGTCTACCCCGATATCTCGAAAATAAAATCTCGAAAGCAAAAATCTCGAATAACAAAAATCTCGAATTAATATTAAAAATGGTGTTAAAAAGTGAGATACGTATAGGGGTATATGCAACCCCCCTGCTTGAGTTTACTGTTTGGATATGGAGTGGGTACAAAAAAATCTCGAATTTACTTTTTATTTTCGAGATTTTTTCGAAATATAGTCTTTTGAGATTTTTGTACATTCGAGATTTTTGTACATTCGAAATTTTTGCATGCGAGATTAAAAGAAAAAAAATTTCGAGATTTTTAGCCTTCGAGATTTTTGTCATTCGAGATTACGTCATGATCCCGTCAAAAACGTTAGTGTGAGTTGGAATTAAGTTAACAATCCAGTGTTTCCTCCATATTTACAGATTTTAAGGAATATGAGGGTGTGCATTTAACACGTTCCCCTGAAGAGTTTTTAGATGCATTAGAAAGTTTATACCAAAAATGTTTTTCACGTTTTCCCAATTTTTACTTTTGTAACAATTTTGAAATGAAAATGTTTTACATAATAAAGAATAAATGTGATAACCTACTTTAAAACCTACTGTAAAAATCAAAACAAAGAATTTGAAAATATAAAATTATATGTAGGTATCTACGTGTTAGAGTGCATGAGATTATCAAAAAATGCAATAAAATAATAAAAGAAACCCAACAATAAGCAAAAGTATCTTAGCGTAACACACATGTAATTATATTTTTATATTTAATAAAAATGTATGACAGGCTAAAAATTTCCTTTTTTTAACGGAGCAACCTGTGCCATTTTCCGAAAAAATACCCCTCCTCTTTTTTCTCTCTCTAACTACAACACTTCTTATATCCGTCTATTTCTCACGGCTGTTTGACACAGTAATACTTGCTGATATGATAAGGAAATTGTCGAGAGTGTCCCTATTAGGGTTACCATCACAAAAAATCGAAAAGCCGGACAGTCATGAGAGAAAAGCCTGATTATGGAGCAAAAAGCCTGACATTGCATTTTTTAAATAAGAATTTTTTTTTATATTTTTCAGTTGCATATATTTGATTTATAACGCCTGGTTTCTTCAAAATATAGTTATAAAATTCTTCGCAATATTTATTTTTAAAATGTTTTTTGCTTTCAAATTGAGTTTATTTCTCTTTTTCATCCATTGTGCGGTTGTAAGAGAGAAAATTCTCTGTTTTATGCTTATGGTATTGTGAGAAGAGATTGCAAAAATCCACTTACATTTTTTTTATTTCCGTATAGGACTGGTTTTGCAATATTCAAAATAATGAAACGTAGATACTGCACATCCAATGTTAAAAAAAAAAAATACTATCTCGTTGGCTGCCGCATATGTGACAGCTGTCATTTCGTTAATAGTATTGTCTCTTTTACTGAACGAATATAAATGAAACCTTTCCAAAGGATCTATTTGCATCCATATTTTGATGCATTAAGTAACAATTTAAAATTGTTTTTCCTTAAAATTAAACTGATGTAAAAAAATCAATAAAATATGAAAAAGCCTGACAAAGCGTGAGGCCTGAACTGAGCCTGACAGATACTTTAAAAAAACTGACGCGTCAGGCTATATCCTGACGTCTGGTAACCCTAGTCTCTACTCAACTCATTATAATGGATATACTCTGTCTCAAACTCTCACATGCTTTTCTATCACACTGTCGTCACTTCCCTTTTCTACCGGCAGATGCATAAAGCAAATATGTAGCAACCATCATAATAATTTTTTTATTCACGCACACGCAAAAACCCAATCCACCACAAAATCCAAAGAGACTTTTGTCTTCTGGGATACAATCAGCGTTGCCAACCACTTTTGACGAAAAAATGCCTAACTTGAAAGAAAAAGATGCCTTTTTCAATAAAATAATGCCCTAAACAATTTTTTAGGTAAAGTGGAATAATAAATTAAAAATTAAACACAAATATAAAATAATAAACAAAAAAAGTCTTAAATTAAAAAATCACAGAAGAATTTTTTAATAGGAACAAAATTCACGACATTTTGGTTTCATAAGTAGGTACAAAGTATTGAATACAAAACAAACATAGTTTCAGTCCTCAGATCGCCTTGGTCCTTGAAATCATACATTGATTTTTGAAACAAGGATATGTCTGTTAGATTGAATTGCAGATCACAGCAGTTTTTATCTTTTAAAAGCGACTTTGTGTGCAGAATTCCACTTAAAGTACTTTTATACCCAGTTTTACACTGGAAGTCCGGTTTCACAATCTGATCTGAACTTCAGTTCAATTGAACTCAATTTAACTAAATTTAATGAATAGAATTTAACAGTATTGTACAGTACTTAGCTTTAATACGACTTTTCCTAAATCGTTCCTTGTCTTTTCTTTCAAAGATCACGCAAAACAAAATAAAATGTTTGTGTTTTTGACAATCGGCTGATCTGAGGTTTAAACCGCAGAATACTGTAGTTTAACTTAAACTACAGAATGAACTCTGTTCAAGGTTTAAACGAAACTGAGAAACCGAATTTTTTGTTGAACTCAAGTTTAAACCAGAAGTGTAGTTTAAACTCCCACTGTGAAACTGGGGCTAAGAATGTTTAAAAAAATAAAAAGTCAGTATGTTGAATAAAAAAAAATTAAAAAAATATTTGAAATGAAAAAAAGATGCCTTTTTGACAAAAAACAAGCCTTAAAGCCTTAGCTAATGAAATAATGCCTAAAAGGCATGAAAAAGCCTTAGTTGGCATCGCTGGATACAATGCCAGACAGAATGTGGAATACAAGACAAAAGTGAAATACAAAAATGCCACATCGACATCACACATTTGCACTCAAAGTTCATACATTCACTGTTCAGTAAGTGGTATACGTATAGCGTATATGTATTGGTATAATTATGTTCTCATTCTCTCTTGCATATATATTTTTATGGATACACATACACAAAACACACATCAACATCGCTACAACTACACTAGTACTGCAACTACTACTGTTTCATTATGTCTCTCGCCGTTATTCCGCTCGTGTCGTGTCTCGGTCTCGTTCTCCTGCCTGTGCGTCATTCGCATGTCTCCAAGAGATAGACGTTTCCATTTCCATCTCAGTTTAGTTTTGTAAAAATATTGCGACGCAAAAGAACGCTTGTCGAAGCTACAATCTTCGCGTGATGTCATCAATTAATGTAAAAAGTTTATCGCAATTAAAAACCAGTTGCCCATCAGTTTTTAATGTAAAATTTGTTGAATTAATCGGCCAGTACCCTTGTCTGTGGGATTACAATACGCCGGCCTATAATAGAAAAGAATTAACAGACAATGCTTGGGATGAGATTGCAGCTAAAGTGTCAGATACAGGTACAGTGACTCAAATCGAATATTATACAGAGAAAAGTATTTTTTTTTTTTTATTAATTTTCCAGTTTCACATTGTCAAATGCGTTGGAAATCGATACGTCAAGCGTTCGCCAGATCTATGAGGCCATCATATAGGGCAACTGCTGTGAGAAAGAATTATTACTTGGCAGCTCAGCTTCAATTTATTGTCCCATTTCTGAGATATTCCTCAAAGAAAAAGCTATCAGAAAGTAACGAAAAATCAACCTCAGGAGATGAATTATTATCATCTTTTATTAAAACCGATGATGAAACATTTCAAGAGTACTTTGCTAGCAGTACAGTCGCGAAAGAAGAGGAACTAAATAATCCAGTAGAAGAAGAAAACCCTATAAAAGAAGAAAAAGAAGAAGAAGAAGTCTTCATCGATGAAATGCCAGTATCAGTGTCACAGAATCAACCAAAAGATACAGAGTATGGATTTAATAAACGTCAACCTGATGCTGCATGTGACAAATGGATGCAAACGAAGAAAGCCCGTTTCAATGAAGTCGACGCAAATATGATGTTTCTGCAAAGTTTGGCGCCATTTGTGAACGAGATGACAAGCAAACAGAATCGTCGGTTCCGACGAAAGGTGATGAGTCTGATTGATGATGTTTTAGAAGATGAGGGTTTGCGAAATTGATCGTGAAGATTTTTGAAATAAATTTAAAATAAATTAAGTTGTTGCTGTCTTCTTTTTCTTTGCGATTGGATGTCAGGCTGTGGAATTAAGTTGAAGGTAAATATACATTTGTTTTTTAATTAATGTGATTCCGAAATAGCATTCTAGAATGACCGTTTCGGTGGTTGGCATTGGCATCATCTTCACTTTCGAAAAAGGAATGTGCCCATATCTGAAAACCACGTCAAACTGGCATAAGTTTAGGATACATTGTCGGATCACACTGTGAGTTTTTATGTCTGTTAACGGTTGAAGTCAAAACTACTGGACATTTTTCAATGAAACTTTTTTTTATATATTTCTTAAAACTCCGAGAAGGCCTTAGGTTTTGTCGCTCATTCCTTGCTCACTTTTTAGATCGTTAGAAATATTTGAATTAGCAAATGTACTAAAATTGCTACACTCAGAAAAAAACGAGCTAAAATCAGAAATATCAGTGTAATTTCAAGCTTGTTCGTTGACGAAAGTATGGTAATCTCCGAAAATCTTATTCCAAGTACAAAAATCTTATTTTGAGCTCGTTTATTTTTCAATATTTTTAGTAAGCAAGCTTAAAAATCTTAGGTACTTCAATACTGTTTCGGGATTATTTTAAGAATGTTCGTTCTTATTTTAAGATTTTGGCGAGCTCATTTGTGTTTCAATCTTTTAAGATTGTTTCGGCTAATTTCAAGAGCAATGGGTGTCATATTAAGATTAGCACGTAAGAATGAAAAAATCTAAAATCAAGTTCGATGATATGTAGCAGATTTTAGCTTGCGATTTTTCTCTGAGTGTATATTTACGCTTACAAACAGTGCCCTATTTCATAATCATTGACAGGTGAAAATTCTACAGATTTGTCGCACTTGTTTGACAAAATTTCATTTCATTGTCAGTTAAATACAACGATCAAATACAAATTTGTCATAGTCAGATTATAATAGATTTCTTCAAACCAAATGATTACAATAATTCCACAAATACTTTCAATTTGATGGATGTTTGATTGAAACATATAAGAGTGTGGAATATGGTCATCCAAATCCTATGGGAACGCGTCCCATCGAAGCACAATGGAACGCGGCGAAGGAGAAGATAACTACAGACAATCTACCACCCACACTCGCTTTTGAAAGGAGATTCACAACCAGAATTCCGGACAGAAGTGAATGGGAGCACAATGCAGTTACAGAAGAAGGGGAGATAGCCCCTAGGTTCTAAGATGGATGTTGGTACGGGCGCGAGTATCTTCAGCGAAACACTAAACCTGCGAGAATCATTCCGAATCAACGATGACTGTAGTGTGTTTCAAGCGGAAATTTCTGCTATAACCCTAGCGGCAAAGGACCTAAAGAGACGACACATTGCCGACAAACAAATCACTATATACTCTGACAGCCAAGCGGCCATAAAAGCCATGGAGTCAGTCGTGGTGAAGTCGGGGGCTGTAAGTCATTGCAAGAAATACCTGGGACGAACTATCAGAAGCCAACACGGTGACCCTATGTTGGGTACCGGGGCAAATGGATATTCCAGGCAATGAACAGGCGGATGAGACTACAAGAAACGGGTCGAAGATGCATACATCAATGGCCCTAAAATCTGTAAAAACTCCCCTAAGCACGCTTGCTAGGCATTGAATCCTTGAGTAGAACAAATAAACGCAGGACCAATCTCAACACCTGTAGGCATGCAAAATAATTATGGCCAGAAGTGAGCAAAAAGAGATCCAAATTCATGATCGAACTTAGCCGCAAGGATATCCGCATACTCACGGGGGTCATTACTGGGAATGGACACTGTGCGATAGGGGTACACGCGGGAAGACTGGGCATACTGCATAATGACTTTTGCAGCAGCTGCAGAGACGTTGAAGAAATAGAATCTGTTCGTCATCTGCTTTGCGAATGCCCAGCCCTTAAAAACAGTAGACAGAGGATTCTCAACAGCTTATTCTTCGATGAACTAGAGGATCTGGTGAATGTTGATCTAAAGGAACTCCTGAGATTTATACTCAAATCAGGGTGGTTCCAGTAGGTCAACAAACTCCACATCACTTAGGTTGCTCTTAGGACAGGCTGGAGATCTGGATACAAGAGCTTGTGAATACCTATGATTAATACCAAATCTAGGTGACTCAATAAAAGCGGTATATTCTTTGTCTAACAGGTATGTAATGGAAGGTTATCGTGACTGGACACAATGGACCCAACTTATGGTCTATGTGAAGCTGTGGCAGACGCCACTAGAGCACCCAATTACCTACCTATCTACCTACCTTGATTGAAACATGTTTGAGACAACAAAAACGTGTTTGTTTGGAATTATTGCTGTTTTTTAGCTACACCAGTCAATGTCACACTAGCGATTTTTTTTTTTGTCAGAAAACCAGTAGAACTGTACACACAAGCGGTTGTGGTGACACTGGCCTTAATTCGATTCTGATAGCCAATTCACAGTGGGCCTTACCAATAATCAATTTTAGTCTTCAACTTAAATATTTTGACGGTCACAATGGATAATTTTATATGGTAATTTTCGCCATTGTGACTTCGTAAAAGTTAGCCTGGACACTAAAAATGATTATTAGTACCGCGCAGTATGTATACATATCTTGACAGCAGATTTTTATTTTTATCCTGTTTGGAAGTGAAAATTTGACTTTTTGTCGAGCATTAGCCATTTGGTTTTACTTACGTGCCATTTGGTCACCAATTTATTATTGAAAACAACAAAGAAGATGACAACCACAAATCTGTTTTTGATTCTTACTTAGTTTTGTCGGTCTATAAACGATTTTTCCGCTTTCCTCTCTCCTTAAATAATACAGTAGTATAATATAAACCATTTTTGTTCCCTAAACAAACGCCATAGTTATAGAATTACAGTTAATTCGCACAAGACTAAGTATATGAATTCATCACCAGTGTCCTTTAACGCCTTAAAATGATTGTGTATTTTATTTCTGACAATCATAATTCTTTGAAATGTTGAAGAAAATGTTTTTATTATGAAGAGAATTAACTCTTCCTGTTCCTGAATATGACCTCATTGTTGTGCGTGCAGAAAATAACATACCAGTCTTAACATTTTTGCGTACAAGAACAATGTAAGTTATTTACCACACTGAGTCAATTGAAATTCAGTTACCTACATTTTTCCAGCCCCCCTCGTTCTAGTTATGCCATACCTGTCCACTACCAAGACCGGACACCTACATACTAAATATAAATAATTTCTAAGAATAACAGAAAGACGTACCTACTGCTTTACGTCAACACAACCGTAGCCACTATACACAAAAAAAAAAAAATCATTTCTGAACGATCAGTATACATCTAGACAAAGGAACTTCATTTAATATGCGTACACTATAGGGCAATCTATCATCGATTGACCAGCCGTTAAGACCTTTTTATCGAGATAATAAAGTTAGTGACTGACGCAAATAATGTAAAACAACATCGTGCGTTTTGACAGCTTACTTAGAAGCGACCAAATAACAGTCGTGAGAAAATGTATTGAGTCGTTAAAAATGTTAATCCAATGGAGATGTTTTTTTATTTTTTAGAAAAGGTGGGTCTGCTTTTTGCTTTATGGACGATAGCTTTTAGAATGTGTAAAATCTAAATATAAATAGTGTATAACAAGTAGTCCTTGGCAATTTAGGAATTTTAAATCGAATTTTAATATATCATTATAGAGACACAGCATCTGGCCACTATCGGAGGATGCTATAATGTTTGCAAAATGGCGGCAAATGTCAATTATAGTTTGACACTTGTGATTCTAGTTTGACATTTGTGATTCTAGTTCGACATTTGTGAAGTAAACAGATAAAAAATACACGTCATCAAGGCATGGATCGCTATAGCTACTCCTTAAGGCCAGGGCCACAGATGCCTTCCCATAAAATAAAAGTCGTGTTGGGCGAAACAGGTCGATTTTAGGTGAGTAGAAAAGAGAAGAGATTTTCCGTGGGTACCTAGGTACCTTTGTTTTCTCAACTAACCTACAAATCTACCTGTCTCGCCCGACACGACTTTCATTGGATGGAGTGTTTGGCCATGCAAAAAAAAAAAACGCGAAGTACCTAATTGTTTCGATATTTTTGCTGAACAATTCGTGGGTGATGTTGACGTAGCGTGAATTTTAGTGCAGATTTCCCGGTCGTCCGACACCAACTATGGTGTATAGGACAACACGAGATGCTGCCAGGTTTGGCCGGCCCCGGAACTGCGAGTATCACAGCTGTGGCTGTAAATGTCGCAGAGGATCCCGGAGTATCGACCAAACGACGTGCCACGCAATTGGTGATCAATCGGCGGTCTTAACAAAGAATTTTGGTGAAGGACTATAAGATGTTTCCCTTACAAAGTGCAGAGACTCAGACAGTGCATCGGCATACTTCATGAGCCACAACCGAAATTCTGAGGGCAGCATTTCCGGGTCGTCTAATCTCTCATTTTGGCGATTTACACTGGCTCGTAAGATCGCTCGATTTCACACTTCCAGACTTTTTTTTGTGGGGTTTTTTAAAGTCACGAGGGTATGTCAACAAGCCTCAGACTCTTGAAACTTGAAGCCCTCAACGAGAATATTCGTCATAAAATGCAAGGATCTATAGCCGAAAGTACTGGCAAGAGTGATGGAAGATGCCATAAATCGGGCCCGAATGGTCATCAATTCTGGTGGCCAGCGATCACTTAGCCGATATCAATTCCTCCACTTAATGGATTGTTGTAACATATGAATTCGGCGTTCACAGTCAATTCTATAAAGATATACGATTCTAGGAAAGACAAACGTTCACCTAAGCAACCAGGTTAGCGTAGCTGTATAGCCCATAAAGCTCGCTTTAAATCTTCTCCTCCGCACTCCTTCGATACAAACTGGACCGAATATTGTCCGAAGAATCTTTCTCTCAAAACATCCCAGGAGGTTTTCATCTGATTTCAACAGAGTCCATGCTTCTGCGCCATACGGCAGGACCGGGATGATTAGGGTCTTATTATATCCTTGGTTCTATGAGAGAGGGCTATACTTTTTAGATGCCTTCTTAGCCCGAAGAAACAGCGATTGGCAAGAGTGATTCTTCGTTTGATCTCTGTGCTGATGTCGCATTTTGTGAGGTGATAGATGGGGACGTACTAGTTCACTATAAATTTTCATTGTGCCATATCGCCCATTAAAATCTAAACACCAATAGAACCGTTTAATTAGGTACATTACAAAAAAGGTTATTTCGTTTTCTTTTACCTCGATTTTCATACCGGACACAGTGACTGCAAATATTAGTTAATTGTTCCTGCCAAGTGTTGTATTTTTTTATTCTTGTCCATATTTCATATGAATTAAGACTTACGTCTTTAACCCTGACGTTGTTTTTTGTCTTCCATCCACATGACACCCTTAGAACCAGACATCATATTGAACGTTTTCTCCCAGATAAGAGATACTTGTATCCTTATGTGCATAAGTCTTTCGTCGTTATGGTTTCTTTTAGCTGCACTTTTTTTCATTCAGTTTCAGTAGCACCGGACATTTGGACATTTGCTGTACTCATGATGACTTTATCTAAAGCTGTTAAAGTAAAGAGCACACCATTGGAGGAATTTTGCTTCTGGTCCTTTTGAACTTCTTTTAGTATGGCTTCTAACCAATTATGTAATTGTATAAAGCAATAGATACATGCAACTGAAAGCTGCATCATCATTTCAAGTGAATTTCGGATCACTTTTGATGTGGGGGCGTCAGACGCCTTGAACAAAAAGTGACTGAGGAGGATGCGAGTGCTGAATCCATGTATCTAATCGGTCTTCACTAGAGTCTGTTATAAGGTGCTTCTAGGTTTAACAGTCGATATAGTTGGAAAGTCTGTACAAATGCATGCGCATTGTTTTCAAAAATAGATAAATAAATAAATAAATGGTTGGCGGAACGGTTTTCCAGAGGAATCTAGGTTTAGTTTCTCACAACCACTGTTTTCACTCATTCCTTCATTCATTTTCAGTGTTCTGCTTATCTGGGGTATAGAAATAAGTGGACCCTCTATTGGTTAGTTTGCTGGACTACTGTGCGAGGGATCCCAGGTTCGATCCCCGGAATAACACAAATTACATCTTAAGGTTTTTTCTACTGCGCCACCTCTCGCGAACGTCTGACAAACATCCGAGAGTATGACTGTCCTGAAAAAGCTTCTCAATTCAGCCGTTCGGACTCAGCATAAAATTGTAGGTCCCTTCCATTCGTCCCAAAAATTGAAACTCACACAAACGAATGGTTACGAGAAGCTAGGCCTAGGGTGTCTACCTGCCTGTTGCGCCACCTATTTATTTATTTATTTTTTTTTTTTTTTTAAATGGACCCTCTAAACAAACAGCAGCTTTAAATCATCAAGAGCAATTCCCCTATAAGTAGAGCAGAGATTTCGGTCTAAGCATCGCTCCGGTCCGGAGAAGTTATTTTGATACTAACAAGCTCGTTCTCAGCATTGGTCTTTAAATCGCTCGTGAATAAGCCCCGAGTTACTTACGAGTTCCATTTGAATTCCACTGACGTGTAGACTGTATAATGCATGCCCATGCGTTCTGGAGACGACCATCAGTTCAGATAGGCTCACTTTTCCCTTAATACCTTCAACACAAACGGTATGTCGAGTGTGCGATAAGAATTTCAGTCTGAGAGGCCCCAAGACTGACTCAAGTTATCAGCGAAGAGCAATTGACTTATCTTTAGGTCTTTGTAACGTTCCCCATCAAAGTTGCTCACGAAAAATCGTTGCAACTCGTGACAACTTTTTTCAGTTGACGTTTTATGGAAGAGAGTAGCTGACAAATCTAGTCAAGAATCTCTCGACGGAGTACCAGGAGAGAAGCAAGCCTACAAACCCTACGATCTTTGACAGACCCGCAGAGTTAACAGCCTTTTAGATATCGGATCTCCTCAGCCACTTATTTCCAAGCCGGCGAGTAATTTGATTGGTTTTTGATTTGTTTTATTTTTGCAAAGGATTCAAAATTTACCACCGTCTTGTCCTCACAATTTATTCCTCGTCCTCGACTTTTGAGTGAGTCCAGATTGCATACCCACCGCAACGCTTCATATTCTCTGGCAACCTTCAAAGCCTCCATTTAATCGGCACCCATATTTATAAAAGCTCAGGACTCATATAAAAACTCGCTTAAAAGTCCTTTGACATATATGTGTGTGTATGTACCTCCCTCCAACCGTTATGAGTCTGAAGACATAATCCTAGTGCAGTGCAGCCCTTTTTGGCAGTCAAAACTTTCTCACTCCACTGTTAAACGAAGCAAACATTTTACCACAAAGTGTTCGGTTGGCTTTTTTGCGTTTTGTTGTTGTTGCTCCCTCTGTGCAAAGGACTTGCGGAATACCCTTTGGAACGTTTCTCGTTTGCGTTTACCTGGGTGCGCGCACATTGCTGATTGAAAATCATCTTATTCAAATATTCCAATAAAACGCCACTGGTGCACTGGTGCTGGCTGGATTCCTGGATTCCCCACCGACAACAGCAAGCAACAACAATAACAACAACTACAACGACTGTGAGTCAATTTATTTATAGACCAAAGTAAGACGTGGAAAAAGAGCCTTTGCCGCCGCTACGGTGCTGGAGCTGTAGCTGTAGCTGGTGCTGCTGAGGCTGGCTACGGTATGTGTTGAGGATTGGAATTGGAAGAAGGGTTAATATAGTCATAAAACACCCAGACAGACGGACGCAAACATGTCGCAGGTGCTGCTGTAGAAGAGCCCCAGTCCCAGTCCCAGAGCCCAGAGTGTGCAGAATTCAATATAACAACTCTTTCATGGGCTTGAGAGTAGAAAGTGGCGGCAGCAGGCGCACACGGCAATGGAAAAGGCATATGCCTATAAAAAGTGGGAGCATGGGACCTACTCTCCTATACACATATTCCTTTTGCTTAAAATTCTTATCATGATGCTATCGAAGGCGGCGCGGCGGCAGGCGGGCGGGCAGTAACCGGCGTTGGTGGTGGTGGTGGTAATGGTTGTATTCAGATTCCTGAATTCGTTACTTTATTGTGGGTCGTTGTAGTAATCAATGTGAAGGTATATTTTTATTTTTTTTATTTTTATTGTGAAGGCTCTACCGCTTTCAGTGATTTATATGCAAAATATTATCGACGATGGTAGGTAACGAACGGTGGCGAGGCGACCGACATGGCCGATGGCAGGCAAGCCAGGCAGGCGGTATATGAAGGCATAATGACGAACGTTTCTCGATGGATGAATAGAGCTGGCTGCAAGGAGCGCTCGGCTATTTTATTGAATTGATTACTTGGCATATTTTCGGAAAATTCAGTTTGCTCTCGTCGACACCATATGGTGTGGAAATAATATGATTTTCATTATTTTTAAGTATATACAACTGAGTGAGTAGCTTGAGGAGAACAATTAAGTAGCGGTTTCTGGGGGAATGTTTAAACTTTAAGCAGTTCTTCAAGAAGAAGAAATGAGTAATATTTGGCCGGGGAGGTGTGTACGAGTAGATTGTAGCTTGTATTTTATACAAGTGTGTTGCAGATGAACATTGTAGACATTGTAGCTCTTCAAGACTGCACATTCTGTGCGACTATAGTTGTGGGCGGAGGAGTAGGTATGGCAAGATCGACACTCAGTTGGTCCTCGTAACGAATGAAACAGCTTCAGGTGTCTAGGTTTGATTTATAGAAATGAAACTGATACCGAGATTTAACATGAAAGAACTTGGGTATAAAGCGAAAGTGGCGAAAGTATAGAAGAGGCTTTAAGCAAGTAACAGATACGTCATAAACTTAAACTAATGTGCATAAGTTCAATCGTACTGAAACTGCGTGATGTTATACTCACAATCTTTTATTTTCTATTTGGTTAGTGGCACATCGCCGGCCGATAGTCACGTGAATGCAATCAACGAAATAATGTCTTTCATTCATTCATTTTCAATGGCCCGCTTATCCGCATTAAGTGTGTCGCGGGTGTATGTAGGTTGCTCCAGAGTGAACCCTCCATAACTCTCGATTTTTCGCCATCGACTGTAAATCATCAAAGGCAATTCCCATACGGATAGAGGAGAGATTATGGACTTGATCTAACCATCTTACCCTGAGTCTACCTAAAGGACGCCTGCCTGATCGTACGAATTCCATAGAATGTCTTAGGACATGCATTTAACATGACCAAAAAACCGATATATGGACCCCTCCATCGGGAGAATTAGCTGCTCGACATTGAGTTCCTCGCGTATTCTAGTGTTCCTTACGATCTCTACGTGTCACACGAGCAATACAACAGAGGAATCTCATTCCGGCAGCTTGTATCCGCGATCGTATTTTTTCGGTCATTACTCAAATTTCATGATCATGTCCAGAGGTAAGAGTTGGAACAAAAACCGAATTAAAGACATACAACTTAGCTTTAACACCAAGTCCAGTCCTCCTAATAACAGAATGACCAAGTTGTCTCAAAATTGACTCAGTCTGACCAATCCTATACAGGAAAACTCAGCATTGCTCCTTCCATCACTCGTGAATCCCTGGGCACAGAACTATAAACAAGTGAAAGATATAGTATAGTCTAAATAGGAGGCCTAAATATAGCATCAGAATGAGCGATCCATCAGCTTATACAAATTTCACAAAACATTATTGGCTAAGATGGATTGGACAGATGGAAAAGGCTCTACTTCATTGTGCTACATAAAATCGCATAGCATAGCTTAAAGGGGACTACCACCTACCCGTTCCCAAATCTTTTTTCAAAAGTCTATCTCCCTAAAGTTTGCTTTACTTCGATATCTAAGCATGATATGGCTGACGAAGTTGAAAGGCAAGCAAAGGACAACAACTCACTTGTACGTACCTTAGCAGTTCTCAAAAGTAATTGAAGGATCAACTTATAAAGTGACAAGCGAAACGAAATTATCTCTTATAGCCTGCTAAACGCCAGGCACAGGTGTCTTTTATTCCACTCGTGTTAGATGCATTTGAGGCTTTGCAATGTTCCGAAAGTCACTTAATAAGAAGTCTATGTAACTAGATTGAACCCATGCTAGGCTCAAACCAGATGAAGTCAAACCGAATAGACGCCACCTATCTCTAAAACCCTTCCTTTGACGAAAATTTTCATTTTTAGCGTTTGCTTCTGTGCGTTCTGACACCTTGTTGAAGATGTAGTGTCATTTCTGCGACATTTTTTTAAAGCTTTTGACAGATTACATATATCTGTTGCCAGATCACTTTTAGGTAGTCTCTGCTGTTTGCTCCCTTTCTTGAGCTTTTCTCGACGCGGCGGCCGTTCGAAGGTGTTTTAGATAATTTTGGCAGCTGGATGATCGGTTTGACTAAACCCGGGAGCTTGTAGGTATTCATAATTACAGATATCGATAATAAAACTAATTTAGACCAGTATTGTGAGTGTCGATAGTTGATCGTTGATCGACAACTGTGTTTGTCGATTTCGATTGATATTGGTCGATTTGACAGTCGCTTGTAGTCGATTACAAATGTCTGGTCGATGCTTTTTCTTGGAAGTGAAAAAAATTTTGTGCGTACGAATAGCTAAAATAAATCGACGCAATTGACAATTTTCGTGATCGCTGATCGACAATCATAATAACGGCCTTCGTCGATCGCTTTAAACATTACCTATCCGTTTTGAACTGGAAAAAAAGTATGCAACCCCGCGAAAGTGGGCGCAGTAGCGCAGTGGTTAGTGTGCTGGACTACTGTGCGAGGGATCCGAAGTTCGATCCCCGGAAAAACACAAATTACATCTTAAGGTTTTTTCTACTTTGCCACCTCTCGCGAACGTCTGACAAACATCCGAGAGTATGACTGTCCTGAAAAAGCTTCTCAATTCAGCCGTTCGGCATAAAATTGTAGGTCCCTTCCATTCGTCCCAAAAATAGAAACTCACACAAAACGAATGGTTGCGAGAAGCTATAGGCCTAGGGTGGTTACGGCCTGTTGCGCCAGTTATTTAGTTTTTTTTTTAACCCCGCGAAAACACACTTCATTACATTCGTCTAGATCTAGACATTTCCCTACAGGATAGACCTTCTTTAAGTACATTTTAGAACAATTCTCTTTTCGGTAACGGAGTTGGTATTGGTAATAATCTTTCTGGCTCTTTGAAGTCCTGTTTGTAGATTCACTTTCCATCAAGACAACAGCGAACCGACGACTCTTGTATAGAGTCGGTCAGTCTCATTGGACTTAAAATCATTCAAAATGAGCTCATAGGTGGCAAACATTGTATTGGATTTAACAATATCCCACAAAATGTCCATTCAGCTCTCTTATGAACATACACTTTCTCTTTGTCCAATGTCGCACAAATGTAACTAGAAGAATCAAAATTAGACTTCCCACTAAATAAATGTTTGGCTAAAACTCAACGAGAACCCGGCAAAGCCGTGTAAGTAACAATAGTCGTTTTTTATTACCAGCGTGATCTGATCCGGATCAGATAATGAAAATAAAACAAACTGGATCATTGATTGAGTTGTGGCAATAGTTGTCTTTCACATATATAAAATCCAATACCAATTTATGACAAATTTCGTATTGCCACCAGCCATCTTGCAGCCACACGGTACAATGTGACGTCACAATGCGATGGTTTCTCCATAGCACTTCCTCATATTTGAGTTTGACATTTCGCTTGTTGTGTCGGGGTGTTACCATATGAATACAAATCTGCATGCATTTAGCATTTAATATTTTTTTTGTTGGGAAACTATGTTCAAACGTTATGTTCAAATATGCAACATAATTAACCGTATTGTACTGCTAATATTTCCATTTATATTTCTGTGCCATATATCGAAACAAAACATATCGAAAGTCGGAGTAGTAACTTATTCGAATTTGAAAAAAATGCTAATTGATTTTTTGTGTTGTTAATTGTGTTTCATATTTTGGTCTGGCCACATTACTGTGTGGCAATATTTTACAGGGACACCAACATTTAGTGAATGAAATAAACAACGCCACGAAGCAACATCGAGAAAAATAGTTCAATTTATTTTCAGATCATGTTTCGTGATCTCGATGAAAAGCAGGATCACAATCATGTTGTTGTTGTAATTGCATGTAAATCGATGATCTATATCGATCATAGCTGATATAAAAAACGGCTAATAAATGCATTGCGGCTGTCATCCTTCCTGCTGTATTCAATTCAGCTGACGGCCTATTTATCATGGCGCAATTGGTTGGTGCTCGATCATATGGTTCACTTTCTGACAGGGAAATCGACTTTTTTTAATGAATGAAAATGCTGACATATTTTACTCACCGCGAATATTGTGCCAGACCAATAAATAAATACCTTAGCAACTTCTGACACTTACGTGAATATACAGAAGTGTGTGTCACTTTACTATGGCGAAAAAAAGTTGTTAATTGTTTAATCTAATACCTGCCAAAAGTTGAATTGAGATCTTAGGCTTCAGAATATATAAACAAAGTTGAGATTTTTATGAACTTTTGGCTCCCTGAAACCAGCTGAATTTTTGGAAAAAATGTTTTTTAGTACTTTGTTGGTTTATTGTTCAGATAATGAATAATGTCAATTATTGTAAAAAAAATAATTGAAATCGTTAAACAAATTGCTTTTAGGAAATAAAACGAAAAACATAGATATAGCTTAATGCATTTATTATATATTATTACTAGCTGTAGCTACCCGGCTTTGCCCGTACTCAGGAATTGCCTATGACGACAATCTACATCAATATTTTAAATTTAAAACTTTAGCTCCCACGAGTGTCGAGCAATAACGTTTGCAGTATCTTATTGGAAGTGCCACGCCCCTTTTCTCGATCCCGCCCATAGTATTTTTCAATACCTTCTAAAGGCAATAAACCTCTATTTACCATATTTCAAAGCTAAAGCTGTCGCAAATGTCAAGATATAGTGTAATTTTAAGATTTGGGTGTTCAGCGCCATCTATCGGAAAACTCGAAAACGTTTGTTCCACGTGTACTTTTCTTTTCCTAACCGATTAGGTCTGTTTTATTGGCAATCTATCTAAGTGAAGTAAAGTAAAGTAGAATCTTCAGCATGCCATTACCACAACTATATAGAGTCTCGAAAGTGTCAAAGAGCATGTAGTTGTTGTAATTGCGTGCTAAAGATTCTACTTTACTTTACTTCACTGAGATAGATTGCCAATAAAACAGACCTATTGTGTAAGTTTCAGCTTAATCGACCGATTACTTTTCGAAATATCGGGAAAAGTGTTTGCAATGTTTTTTTTTTATGGGAGGTGTCTTTGGCCTATTTGCCCAATCCATCAAGCTCAAAGTCGTGAAAATCGAACGATCCGTTCTCGAGTTATGAGTGCACACACGGGCGGCTGTTTCTTTTATATTTTAAAGAAGATTGTATTACTCGAAATGCGTTTACGGGTGTACAGAACGAGTAGTTGTAAAATATATTTATCTTTCAATGTGTCGGTATTTGATAAACAGTATAAAATTAATGCATTTACATTAATTGAGCAGTGCTTAACTTTAGTTTTGGATATTGATTTAAAAAAAATATAGCGCACCAATAGCATATTGCCTAACAATTTTTTCGGAATTTCAAGGTCATTGAGGGTGCCAAAAGTACTAACCAAAATAAAAACTATAAATGTAGTTTTTCATTTAACTCAGCAATGCAACTTTTGAAAACTATCTAAAGTTCAAAAATATGACACACCCTAATATACAGTGAGCATCAAAAGTGAGTGAACACCAAAGTGGTTTTCATTTGTCTTTCTAGTTTGGATACATTTTTTTTTTTTTTTTTTTTTAATATTTATAAAGGATTTGTTGCTATCGACCTGAAATATGTTTAATTATTGTTATTTGGTAATCAAAATTTGTACAGATTGTTGGTTTTTTACACCCGTTTTCAGATCGTAAAGACAGCTCTAAGAAGCATCGGTGTTTACTCACTTTTGATGCTCACTGTACATAATGTTCATGTTAGAAGTCATTCCAACCCAAATGAAACTAGACAGTCCAAAGTCAAAAGTGATCTGACACAAATCCGCCTCTTTCGTGTTTTTGCAAACTGCAACCATTTAATATATCTAATCTAAGTGACATTCTTTATAGCGGCACAATCTGTCAAACAATGTTTATTTTCATGCGTTCTACTTAGCTAACGCAAAGGGGTCTCACCTTATTTATTTACCAATAAACTATAGATTATTATTGTCACATCAGTGTCATAAAAGTAAATATATGACACATGCTCCATGTTATCCCACTTTTCACACCTATACCTAGTCTCCTCCACCACTCCTATTGTTTGGCAATGATGGCGAGTCCCCCCTTTGCTTTGTTGTAAAGAGTTTACCCAAGCCTATTTATCTGTGACAGAAATAGATTCCATCTATACTGTCCTGTCACTGATTGATTTATCTTTCAATCGGCGAGTATAACAATTGAAACGTCATTCATTCGTCAATTATCTATATACGCGAGCGTGTGCACGCTACTGTGCAGCGAATGGATTAATTGAATGCAAGATCATTGCTGTGAATGATAGAGCGAATCTATTACACCCAAGATCAAAAGTCTGACAAGACGGAACGCACCAATTGATAGAATGCAATCCAAATCGGGCCCCTTCTTCTTTAAATTTGATGATTGATAAGATAGATTCGTTGTGGTCACATACGGTATGGCCTGGGTGCGAGGCACGACCAACGGAAAAACTACTAAGTTGAAATAATGTTTCAACGAACATTTGTTTTTCTTGTATTTATGGCATTGTTAAGAAAATATTTGTTTTGGCTACGATACGATACGGTACGGTCGTTCTGTTATCGATAAGGTATCAGTGAATGTATACGAGTTGATTTATGCTCTGGATAGAGGTGTAGATACTTGGAGAACTGGTCTTCAGATATGAATGTAGATTCGTTATAAGAAGTTGTAAAACCAGCAGATGAACAAATATGGTTATGAGATTGGGCGTATATATGGTGATCTTTAAAGTGATGGTGAAGGGTCTAGCTTTTCTGCTTTTGGTCTTGATTTCTGATCGCCTTTATGACGCTTAAAACGGAACTTGCTAAATAGTCCAAAGACACAATCTAACTGACTATTGAACTATATTTTTCGTCATAGTGGTGTGTTTTTCTGATGCCCTCTTTCCTCTGCCTGACAAATACAACTCCTTCAGATTCAGAGATCGTGTTCCATTCCATTCCCAATTGTTCAGTGGCTCTCCATCTCGACCATTCATACAGTACATACCTTATATACCAGATTTGAACTTTGTAGCTCTAAATATAGGTCCTAAAGGTAGCGACATGCGTCCCTATATATGTAAGTCCTGCAACTTGATCATGAACTACAGCTTAACTTTGCTATTGCGATTAGGACCATATAGGAATAGCTCCTCTCATTTGTATGATAGGTAGTGTTTTTATAGAACGAATTAGGAAATGTATTTACGATTACTTACTATTGAACCTAGTCCTCTGTAGATGGTTGGTGAAGTCGTGCATCTGCGCATAGATATCGTTTATCCAAATTTTGACTACAAAAGCAACCAAAATAAGGACCTATACTCACCTTTAACGTCTCTATACCTTAAACAAGCCGCTTGTAGCCGATCAACTAATGGATAATGTCAGCTTTATACAGGACAACCTTACAGTTCCTATACAAAGTGTGATGAAATAAGGAAGGTACAGAAAGGATGCCCAACTAAAACATTTACAACAGCACAGTTTGCGCTATCATATAGCTACCTCCAGAATCGGATTGAGGCTACTCCACTTCAAGGCGAAATGTCATCATCACTATTTCCACGCTTCAGTCTACACAAGGGCACTTGGCGGTCTCCAGATCTATGATTAACCAAATTGATCCTACGGCGGTCAACAAAGACCACTATACTTTGTAGTAGGCGAATTACATAAAATATTTCGGTATCCTTTTGGTATTGCGTATATTCTATATTCTATGTCGCAAATCTACTATATGCCAAGAGACTGCCAGAACTTTAACCGAGCACATCCGTACCGCACGTACCACCAGCACCAGGTGCAGAGGAGCAGTAGCAAGATTGCCAACATGCCATCAGTTCAGATTGTTGGGTTAAATTATAGGCGACCACAACTAAACCCCTGGTTGGATATGAGCGGCTGGTACTTATTGGCTAAGGGCGAAGCCAATAAAAACATGCAGCAGCTGCAGATGAAAACCAGAAATGTTGTGGGAGCTATGCTTGTGACCGAGTAACATCGACTTCTCCCAAGTAAAAAGAAAGAGCACGAGAAGCTGGCGGTCAAATTTCTCGAAGGGACTATGGTACATTGTTTAATTGTTCAGAGTAAAGCGATCTTTCCAAGGACACAAGGTTCGAATAGAAGTCTCCGGATGTGTGCATGGAAATAACACTTCTCCAGACTGTTAAGCAGCAAAGACACCTCTTTGTTCTATACGATGAACGACGTCACAATTTCGATCCACACGACAAGCGATGTACAAAAGTAAGTCCAACAAAACTGCTATACCGACCGCGACTTTAAAGCAGCTTGGTAAGGACCATGCACCAACTAATTTGTACAAGGTCGGATGACAGTACCATCGACGACTAGAACCTCAAGACCGTGTGCCATCTTCCACAAGAAAGCAGATAACCTGAACTGGGCGCCAGCTGCAAAATACTAAGTCTTCTGTTGGGAGTGAAAGTCTAGGCCAAAATCATCCAGAGCAGGATCAACAAAAAATATGTTTCCGGACTGACAGCGCAGAAGCAGGAAACCCATCTGGGTCCATCCCATCTTTGGTCATCCACGATCAGAACCAGGAGCACGATTGATAGTTGCCATTGCGGTGCCATTAAATCAAGAGCTATACGATTTCCTAAAAACGTTAAGGGAAGTCCAAGAGCACAATACAGCCATCTCGATCAGGGGCATAGCGAGGGTTTGAGCATTGGGGGGAGGGTGTCTTTCATTGAAATGCCAACTTATTTCAGGAACTTACCGACTGTATAGAAATCATAAAATGCAGCCTAGCGGTTATCGAGTTATATCTAACGTCATCGAATTTCACCCCATCATAGAATTTGTTTTTTTTTTTTTTTTTGTATGGGAGGTCCCACGCCCCTTTGTCCAATTTTCACAGGAAATATCCCGTGCCAATAGCTAAGATCTCCTGTAAATTTGAGCTCAATCGATTCGGTGGTCTTTCGGATATAAGATTTTGATACCTAAAGGACCATTCACATGAGGGCGACTATAACTATCTACGAACGAACGAATATTCGCAAGTTTTGACAGTCCGTTCACATGAACACTTTTCTAGGTTAGGAATTTCAGTCATCAGCTGTATTAAGAAAACAAGTTTATAAACAGTTTAAATAACGAAATTTCGTTTTTCAAACTATTTGCCGCGAACGAAAACACCCTTGCCGCGAATGGTCAAAGTTCGCCCACATCAATAAGCCGAGTTCCAAAAACTAGCGAATAACATATTCCTTTGAATTTAACCTCAAATTAGAAATGCCGACCGTCCTTTTTAAAATCGAATCGAAACTTGCTAAATTTTAAGAATTTCAGTCGGCAAATTCACCGATGCCGACCGTCCTTTTTAAAATCGAATCGGAACTATAGCTAAATTTTTACGAGTTCATGTGGAGCCTTGAAAATGCCGACTTGTAGGTAGGTAATACATTTACAACTTTAAAACCTATACCTAATGAAAATCCAAACCTAAGATCTAATTTTTAAAAATTGCTCGATGATTTGCCGACTCTTGAAAAGCACCCCTCACGCCCCCCCCCCCCCTCGCTACGCCCCTGATCTCGATGTCTGAAGATGACCAATAGGCGGAGGAGAATTTCTAGAGGACGCATTACCGGAATCCATCTGTTAGATATGTCGTAACCATACCATTGAGCCGACGCATTCAGAGTCTGGGCAGTTCGAGAGTCGCAGCCTTACAAAGATTCTTCCAGCTAGAGAGAAAACTACAATCCAACTCAGAGCTGAAACCAGGTTTGTCGATTTCATGAGCGAGTACCGGCAGTTAGTACACAAGGTTTCGGTTGCCGAAGGGCATACCACAGAAGGGCCAGTGAGTGGTATTTGATGCCTCGTCCAAGAGCGACAGCTGCATATTATTGGGCGATGTCCAGTTTTCGGACGAAAAACTTCGAGACGCCCTGGTAGACATAATCGTGCGTTTAAGATGCTTCAAGGTGCCAGTTACCCCTGACATCAAAAAGATGTTTCGACAAGTACAAATAGATGAAACGCAATGGGATCTCCAAAGAATTTTCTGTATAGGGAGTATCCGGACGACCGCTTACTGGAATACTGGCTCACCGACATGACATCCAGTTAGTTTCAATGCGGTAAGGGTAACAATTTTTCGACAGCCCAGCCTCTCGCGAGCACATTTCAAATAAAAAATGCCATAAAATAAAACTTTCAAATTAAACAAGTAGGACATTACGAGTATTTCATATGTTTTTATTTTATACAAAAAAAAAGATGCCTTTAAAAAAAACAAGCTTTAAATACGAATAGTGTTCGATATTACATTTTTACAATCCTACCCCAAAAACGGATATTTTGCTGGAACATGCGAAATGTAATCATCACCCCATGAAATTCGATGAACTCAATTCGCATTTTTTTAACATTTTATACAAACTAAGAGCTGCAGAATTAAAAAAAAAAAAAAAAAAAAACACACTCAACTGGCCTAAAAAGTAAAGACACGCAACATTGAGTGCAATGCGAATTCATTCGATATTCATACAAATTGAATTCGAACGAAATTCATTACAGGCGGTTACAACTTTGTATCTACGCAATGCGGAGAAGGATTGAATTGAAATATGTAGATACTATGTGCTTAAATCTTTTCCACTCTTTTATAGTGAGCACTATAAATATTCTGCACTCTGCAATAACTATTTAAATCAATTTTTTTTTTGTAAACTCTATTGCAGGTCATTGATGATAGTGTTGGTAATGAAATAAATGTGAATATAGATGGATCTTCATTTCGTATGCAGTTGTAACCTTTTGATATGTTGTGGAACACTAATTGCGATTTTATAATAGAAAAGGTATGTACACTTTACATTTTTATTAACAGAAAAATATCAATAACAGTGAACTGAAATTCAATTTAAGTTTTTAGGTCTCAGCATCGGCCATTTTTGTATGTCTTCTTTAATTATTATTGTAAACTTTGACCTTTATATGTTTTTTATGCAGCACTTTTTATACCCGGTACCACACTGTGGTGAGGGTATATTCACTTTGACATTCCATTTGTAACGCACATAAGGAGGCGTTGTAGGTATGACAAACTATATATATTATTGATCAGCATCACTTTTTTAGTCGATGTCCGTCTGTCCGTACGATTACGGCCGTAATTTAAGAGCTATCGACTTGAAATTTGGTACGTAAGCTTTTATCCACCAAACTGAGGCTAAGTTCGAAGATGAGCAAGATCGGATGAAAACTACTACTACCTCCCATACAAAATATATAGCTATTTGATGTTAAAATTTAAATAGCTACAGTAAAAATAGCAAGTTTAAACTTTGCACATATTGTTTTAATAATATTTAAATTTTTTTGACAAAAAATGAGCTTGGTCGAATAAAAACTTCCCGTACCTTCCATACAAATATATAATTTTTTAATACTAAAATATTTTTTTTTTACAATAACCGGGTATTTGAGCTTCGGCATAGTCGAAGATAATTGTCTTACTGGTTATTTTTTCGCCTTCAAATAATGCCATATTTTTGAAACGGGTACAGTGGAACTTCCATAAGTCGAACTCTTAAAATGAAAGAAAATAAATTCGAATTATAGAAACTTCGAGTTATGGAGGCCAAAATTTGAAAAGTTGAAAACGCAGAGTTCTCAATAAAACTTCGAGTAATAGAGAAATTCGACTTAAAGAAGTTCGAGTTATGGAAGTTTGACTGTATATCTACATTCTACTTAAAAGATATATTTAGACAATAATTCTTCAAAACGACGTAACTGTTAGATACACACATTTTTAAAGTACCTACATTTTTGTAATTTTGCAGTTCAGTTCAGATATTTTTATGATACTTTGAAGAAACTGTCAAACATAGGTAGGTACTTTGTTTGTTTTTTTTTTTTTTTTTTTTGAGAATTATTACTTCGATAGGTTCGTTCTCATAATTAGGCTTCTTTTCCCTAAACAAATTCTGAGGAGTTTGTCGTGACGATTGTTTAAGACTACTTACATAAATTTTCTATTCATTGATTGGAGTGATTTTTAGGGGGTTTTTGGGTGCGATTTTGGGACTCTTTTGTAGTTGATTTTGAGATGTTTTTGGAGAAGATTTTTCAAAGCGTTTTTAGCTAAATTTTTTTTAATAAAACTAATCCTCAATGTTTCAACCAATGCTATATACGCTTACTTACTTACATAGATGGCGCTACAGTCCGGGGTGGACCTGGGCCTCAACCAAAACGCCTCTCCAGTTAGCACGATCTTTGGCTAACCGCCTCCAGTTGCGCACTGCCGCAGCCGCACTCCAAGTTGGTTGAGGTCTCCTTCCACTTGTTCGCGCTACCTAAGGCGAGGTATTCCTCTACTGCGTTGTCCCTCCGGGTTGGAATCGAAGATTCTTCGGGCCGGATCATTGGTGTCCATTCGCTCTACATGTCCTACCCATCTTAGTCGACTGATACGTACTTTTCTGACCAGGTCGATGTCGCTGTACAGCTCGTAGAGTTCGCTGTTAAATCTTCTCCTCCAAAGCCCGTCAACGCAAACGGGACCGAAAATCACTCGAAGAATTTTACGTTCGAAGCGACCAAGAAGATCTTCATCCGCCTTTGATAACGTCCATGATTCTGCGCCATAAAGCAGAACTGGGATGATGAGGGTCTTATATAGAGTCTCCTTGGTGGCCTTACTAATGAATTGCTTTCTTAGGCCAAAGTAACAGTGGGATTTTGGGACAAAAATGACGATGATAGTCATTTCGTGTGATCGCCATTTTTTCACAAATTTCCAATGACGAATCGTAGCTTGAATGTCGCTCTAATGCGACATTTTTTCCTGACCAGCGTCATTTAAATGACTCGAAAAAATGGCCGTGTAATCGTAGCTTTACTACGTATACGAGAAAGTTTAAAAGGAATCAAATTACATGAATAATTTGTGTAGGAGGAGAACTAGAAACAGAGAAAAATTAAGTTGGGAATAAAGCGTTTATTTTTTTTACATGATTGGCAAAATGTAGGTGAAAATATTTAGGCCTACTTTCGAACTGCTCATCCTATTGAACCATTCGAGTTACGCTGTCGAGTTAGGCTTTTCTTTAACACGCCACTACCGCAATCTCATTAGTCGCAAACTCGGCTACATGAAATTTGGCCCCAATGAAAAATGGCCACAAACTGAAAATGAAAAATCACCCCAAAAATGTACATGAAAGGCAACAACAACAAAAACTTGCGTAAAATTCTGCGAATTGGAGTGACAATTCATATTTTGGGGCCTTTTTTTCATTTTTCAGTTTGGGGTAAAATTTCATTATGAAATAAGATCCCAAAAGAACGAAATCGTATGAGGGCGCATGCTGCCCCCTGCAACCCCCCTGCTTGGGTTTATATAGAGAAGGTCCTCTATAGGAAGGCCTATAGGTTAAGTGGCTAAATCAAGACAGAAATCTTTAATCTATGTGTATGCATACGTGTCCCACAGCAGACGTCATTTGGAAATTTCTGGACATTCTGCAAGAACGATTTGAGGGTATGGTTATCTCTTGCAGCGGCGACGTGAATTGGCCATCAAGATCGTTCGTCGATAGAATACTTCTTGTGGGGTTGCCTGAAGTCGCAGCTCAATGCGAATAAATCGCAATCGACTGATGCCCTTAAACCCAACATAACCAATGCCATCCCTCAAATTCAGCGGGATCTATGCGGCAGATTGAACCACTCGGATTCGTGCCACTGTGAGAAGCTGCGGCGGACATTTGGATATGGTATTACCTATATATTCCATACAATAATGACATACATGGGCCTTTCAGCTAAAAAAAAGGATTTTGTTAATATGTACCTTGCACACAGCTTGTGTTATTCCATTCCAAAGTCTACCAATCCTTATTGTAAAACCCTTTAGTGAATCTTCAGTAAGCTCAGCTTGTATTCACATATCTGTGGTTTTAGAAGGGCGTCGCAAAATAATTTCAACCTCTCTAGGGAGTCACAGTATGAAAAAGATTGCGAACCCCTGGATTATGCGTTCTTTGACATCTAGCTTCTTATAATTACGAACCATGGAGATTTGAATGACATCCGTTCTATTACTCCGAATCATAACTCGCGATTTTATAAATCCAACACCCAAAATCCACATTTTCCTACTAAATACGAAAAGTGTATCAAAAAACGTACTAAATTCTGCAAAGTATCTTTCAGTTGCAAAGAGACTCCAACAACTCCTAAGAGAAAATCAATTTTTCAGATTCAATCTCACAGATGAACTCTTCAGTTCATTTTACATCGATTCATTTCCAGTCCAGAAATAACTGCAGTTTCACACAAACTCTCTTTTTGTGTTGTAAAATTCTGTAAAGTACACTGCAGCGGTAAATTTGCCGTCTGCTTGCCATTGCCATATCCATATGCGTGTGCAGCGCATTCATTCTATACAACTACAACTACAACCAGAAGTGAAATGTAAAAATCATCCCCGACGATTTGGTTCGTTTGTTGGAAAAAACACAAAATCCAACTAAACAGTTATAGCGAGACTTTCGTCGGGTTAACGTCGTGTGTCGTCCGGTTATTGTTTGCAGTAGAGATATACCTTTAGGTTTGTTTGATTACGGCAAAACTCATAAAGATACTTTTTTTGTGGGCCGGCTGCTCAGCTCAGCTCAGTAACAAATTACAATTCATTCTTGCTTCTTAGTCAGTTCGGAGGGTGGATGAATTCATCATCTCATCTCTCAGATTGAGTACATTATTTCGCTTACATTCGGTCGTCCTAGCAAAACTCTGGTGTTCTACAATTACAGTGCAAAGTGTCATTGTGTGTTGTGCTTGTGCATATAGGTATAAACAACGAAAAAAATAAATAAATAAATAAATTGTTAAACAATTTGTTTACCCGGTTTGCCGGCTACAACGAGTGTTTACTGTTTACTATTTACACACATGTCACAGTAGCGAGTGATTATCGCAAAGTGTTTTAGTGCAATCCTCTTAGTCTAGTGTTTAAAAAAAATCCTTTCGGATCTTATATACTCAATTTGGATACAGCAACCCTTTCAAAGGTGAATTGCAAATTTTATTTAAATTTTCAAACGCAAAAATAGTAAAATATAAGATGCATAGATACAATTCGAATTTGCATCCAAAATAAGAATTTTTTTTTCTTAAAAAATATCTAAATCTTGGAAGAAAAGAAGATGTGTCGTTTAGCAGGATGCAAACATAGAAAATAAATCTTCCAATTTCAAGTGTATTTTTCTTTTGTACAATAAAGACAACATAGAGATAGATCCCATTCCCATACCCACACTACACTACTCTATCTACTTGTCGCAGCAGCCACTTGTTACGTGTATATCTGAGAGACAGTGCTATCTAGCACGTCTCCTTGTTTTGGAGGATACTCGTATTTCGTTCGGTGTGTGTCGGGATAATATAAACTACCACACCATTTGGAGATTTCCATTTTAAATGGATGTTTTAGGATGTGTCGTTTGCCTAGATGTGGCGGCGAATGGGGTTCCTCTTCCTAGTGGGTGGTTATGGTGCCGCAAAAACTCTGTTGCGCTTTGAAAGATTGATTTGGAGAATTTTTCTTCCTCGTTGAGTGGGACCAGAAAGGAGATAATTGTGTGTGCACAGATGCGAACTAAGTTGGGTAATTGTTAGTTCAATGATTAAGTGAGTTCGTTTGGGAAGATTTCAGAACGGCAACGGAGTCCTGGTCAAATGGTGTTGAGTGAGTGCTCAAAGGATTTTGCTGATTGTCCAAGCGATTTGGAAAGATGAATGGAGATTGGGTGGGTGTGTTATGTGCTTTGCGAGGTGGTATTTTTAGATCTTTTCTGTATTTAGGTAGGTATGGTGTTGGAATTAAGATTTGAAAAATAAGTCCTATTGGGTATGTAGGTAGTACTTTGACTGGACTTGCAGGTATAGTCGTGGAATATAGAGAACCGATCCTGATTTATTGTTTAGAGCACGTAATGGGGTGGACAATTCTATTGCGAAGTTTAATTACTTTTTAAGTGCGTTTAGGAAATCTTAGTGATGATAGTAAATTGGGGAGTCTTGTGGGCGAAACTCGTACTCCTTGCCACACTCAAGTCAATACTGACCGATTGTAATACCCGTCGGAGGAAAGAAAGTGTCCTTATCCATTTTAAACCCTGTCTGTATAGATGATGTAATCAATTACTTACTGTCGATGGTACATACGCTAAACCCTCCTAATTAAAGGGTCTTTCATTAAGGACTTCTTTTTTATGAATAAAATGCAAACTGATGAGCCAACCCACCACATCGAGGCGAAGCGCATTTCTGGAGTCGAGGCCAACTCAAATTTAAAAATTTGTGATGCAAGCTATTTGAGATATATCAAAATCCCATCCCAATCCCAAAATTTGCATTGGCTTGAATTACATATCAAAAAATTTGTGATGGAATTCGACTTCGTTCATATGTCCACCACGGGAAGGTATGCAGTCGTCGATACATTGAACCCCATTTTCAATGATTCGGCCGCACAATTCGACCGCTATTTCTCGTTCAATATTGGCTCTGAGCTTCTCTAACGTCGGTCGCCGGCTTGTTGGCATAGACCAATGATTTAATGTAGCCTATCGTTGCCAGACGTCCGGGTTTTCCCGGACATGTACCTACTCTTTTTCGCTTATGCGAGGAACGTCCGGGATAGTTTTTGTAGATTGTCCGGGTTTTTCATTTATTCATCGTCAAGAGAACAGAGCTTGAAAGTGTCAAGTGAATTCTGAAAAATATTATTGTAATACCAACTTTGGTAATCGACAAAAGAAAGTTTCGAAAACACTGAATAAAAAATTACTAGTGTTGTATGTCCACCACAATATGCAATCTTACCTATTGAAGTCGATGTAACCACATTAAAAATATAAAAATTTTGCTGAATTGCTCGACAATGAAATAGAATACTGGGCACTTTTATACCAGTCAAACAGGTTATGTCTTTCTCTTCACCCGGTAGTGGAATGAGTTTTGCTTATGTTAGAAAAAATAACATTATATTTGGAAGATGTCAAAAATCCTCCAAAAATATACAATTTTTTTTTTTGTTTTGGGTGGTTTAATGCTGCAGTCTTTTTGTTTGTAAAATTCGAAGTATATTTTGTCGCCAATAATTCCCAAGATCCCAAGCAAAATTTTCAAAATCCCAGAAATTGATTTTCTTTATCGCCAATATTGGTATTGGAAGTTGGAAAAATATGGTGTATCTGACTAAGGAAAGAACAGCATTTTGGTCCTAGTTTGTACTTTTATGTAGATCCTATTATGTCCGGGAAAGTTCGGGATTTTCATGCTCGATAACTTCTTTCTTCAAATTATTTCTGGCAACCCTAATCTAGTCCCATAAAAAAAAAGTGTAGATGCGTTAAATCACACGATCTCGTCGGTCAATAGACGGATCCGTTTCTCGAGATAATACGTTCACCAAACTGAGACTTCAATAAATTTTGGTGGCTTGTGGCACGAAAAAAAAAAACGGCCCAATGACGCCATGAAAACCACACCAAACTGTGACTTTTTGCTGATGAAGTGCTGTTTCATGAAGCACATGAGGGTTCTCACCTGTCCATGTAATGCATATTTTGCTTTTTGACAGCCGTTTGTTTAACTTCATCGCTTACGGTCAAAAATTGGCGTTAAAACGCTCTTAAAGTTGCGCCCATCCGACTCGGAATTGGAATTTCGGTAGTAAATTTTAATTAATTGTAAACGTTGTTCCCTCGTGTACTTCACCATGATGAAAATGTTGTTTTTACTGAATATTTTGACACTGACAGTTCGGTAATCGGTTTAAGGGTGCGCGTTCACACTGAAAGTTTGAAGTTTTCAAGTCGCTAATGAAAGACCCTTTATTTGATTTTTGATGATTATCTTGTCGGTTGATGGGCTGAAAAGTTCATCTATAGGTCTTGGAAGAAGTAGGTACTTTCCAAGGAATTTATACCATAGTTTGTTGGACAAATGGGCCAGTGACACAGGAAGTGGGTATTTTCTTCAAGAACTCGCTCAAGTTTTTCTTCCGTCAGGTGCATTTTTCTTCTGTCAGGTGAATTTTTCTTCTGTCAGGTGCATTTTTCTCTTGTGGTACCTACAGCATTTAATTGAGATAAAAAATTATTTCCAAATCATAAATAAAGCATATGCAATGCATTGAATAGATTGTGTTTGTAATAAATAAATAAATAGTGAGTTTCTATTTTTGGAACGAATGGAAGGGGCCTACAATTTTATGCCGAGTCCGAACGGCTGAATTGAGAAGCTTTTTTTTTTTGTGTTTGTAAAACCCTAGAAAATGTTGGCATCAGTGCCCGGGGAAGGCCATTAAGTTTGTCATTAACTTTGCCGCACGTTCTCGATGATCTTAACGATGATGGCAGTATGGCGAATATTTACCGATTAAAATTAGTTTTATAATTGATTCTAGTGAAATAAATTGGCCCTAGCAACATGCAGTGTGACACACACCTGTCCTTCCCAGTAGCATTACAATAAACCCTTTGTTGGTCTTAATTCCCCTCAACGAGGACCACTTTTAACCAAAGCTACTTACACTTTCAATAATGTAGTCCATATCATAACCTTGCTTTGCAAATAGAAGATAGTCCTCGCTTGATTGCTAACACAGAAATCTGCACCTCGGCCTATAGTTTTAGTTTTTCTTGTGGTCCATTTAAACGTTTTTAGAAGTTCAATCGCATTTTGTTGATATTGACATGAAAATGACTTGAAACATGTCAATAGTTTGTATAGGAGTCTATTACCTAGGTTTGACACTGTGTTGCGAGAAGAGCTGCTGTCACTAGACTCTATGCACTTTAGTGGACCTAATCGCGGTCCCAACATTTTTCAGTAAAAAACCTAATCAATCAATAATTAGCCATCAATTATAAAGCCAATGTGAGGCTGAGACAATTTATACTGCCGTACAGTATTTAAAACTGTCAATTTGGTCTAAATAAGCAGAAATTTTTGTACTATAATATATCCTGACAGACATTCGAAGAGGATATTCGTGATAACCTCCTTATGTCGTAAACAGATTGAAAAACTTAATTTTTTTGGGCTTCTAAGAAGGCAGTTGCCAGAAAAGGTTCCCATGGTTATACTCAAGATTGACCTACTTAGTTTATGAATAGGTACCTACCCTTAGTTATCTTATGGCTAAACAATCGCCTCCGCCCTCATACAAAATGTGTGATTGCTTTCTCCAAATTCAAACTCAAGTGTCAGAGCTCCGAATAAATCGTATGCGGATTTCTTGTATATTGTATAAATCCTCCTCTCACTCCTTGTGATTGCATAGTTCGCATAATATAGAATTGGAAAGTTTTGGGTGCTGTAGAATAAAGTTTTATTTTAAAAGTCCACCTATTACTTCAAAAATAACTAGTGGTTATTTTATCTCCCAAATAAATGCTTAAAAAATACCTTTAGATATTGGTTTAGCTTGCTATAGTAAGTTCTATGTTGGGATGACTGAGTTTCATTCAAAAATTCTTTAAATACTCTTGGACCAGTTTGCGTCAGTAACTTTTTTATTTTTAGGTTTATTGAAACCTGTGGCTTGAGTTTATGACCACAATTCATATAAAATTCGTTTTAAGGAAATACATAATAGATAAAGTTTTCTACTGCTCCTTTTGGCATCTGTGTTGGATGAAAAACCATTAAAATTTGGTCATTTACATGCTCTTTGCTGAAAGAAATCCTTTATAAACAGTTTATTGTTATTATTCCGCAAAGGCCAATTCGCTTTAAAAAAAATGTGTCTAACAGGCCGAATTCTTATATGTACCTCATACTCAGTGTTAATAAAGGATTTTCCAAAAGGGATAGCAACAGACAGAAAAAAAAACTCTTGTATTGGATTATTCCATAAATTATTACTTATTGAAGTGAAGACATAATCTACAAGCTTAATTCCTTCGTGACGTAAAAACAACAAAATAGGCACAAAACATGTTGCACACACTTGTCGTACACATGTCTACATTACACCCGGTGAAACAACTTGAAAACTGTTTTTCATTCACTTTTATTTTTTTTTTAAATAAAGAAGAAGAAAATAAAGAAGACCCCAAATACCCTTTCAGTAAACTTTCTCAGATAATATGAATACAGAAACTATTTGATCCGCGACTCCAATATATACTTATACGCGCTGTGCATTTACGAATAACCCGACAGTACAAGGCCCTAACATCTGACAGGTACGCTGTCCGCACTAAAATTAAGCCCCATCCAAATGTACCTTCGTTTTCCTTAGCTTAATTTTTACATCTACAAGGGAAAGTATCAAAAAAAAAAACAGGATACAGGCCCAGGCTTCTTAATTATTAAACTTTACTAGCTCACTCGATAGCTGTCCTGTCTAAATTTCAATAAATTTGTTTATGATCGTTTTGTGAACGCAAATTCACCGTTCAAGTCGCTAGTTTATACAAAAATTAACAACAATAAAACGATTTCCGGTTTTCTCTAATTTTCCAGTTTTTCGGGAAATTTTTCCAATTTTTCTTTCGTAAAAACCTTATTTGGACTATTGCGGGAACATGACGTAAACATGTTGCATACATTTATTGTGTCGTGTGCGAACCGTGATTTTCTTACAGTTTAAGGCGAGGAAGGGACTTGTTGTTGCAATTTGTTGGTTTTTGAAAGTTTTGTCGGTCTCGTCACTTTTTTCTGCCCTTTAACCTAGGCCGTGATTTTCTTACAGTTTAAGGCGAGGAAGGGACTTGTTGTTGCAATTTGTTGTTTTTTTGAAAGATTTGTCGGTCTCGTAACTTTGTTCTGTCCTTTAACCTAGGCCGTGATTTTCTTACAGTTTAAGGCGAGGAAGGGACTTGTTGTTGCAATTTGTTGGTTCTTTGAAAGATTTGTCGGTCTCGTAACTTTGTTCTGTCCTTTAACCTAGGCCGTGATTTTCTTACAGTTTAAGGCGGGGAAGGTACTTGTTGTTGCAATTTGTTGGTTTTTTGAAAGATTTGTCGGTTTCGTTACTTTTTTCCGTCTTTTAACCTAGGCCGTGATTTTCTTACAGTTTTAGGCGAGGAAGGGACTTATTGCTGGGAAGAAAGTTTTGACTGTAAATTAAATAAAAACAGTTGACACTATGGGTCCATATAGGACACTTGGCCTATATTTTCGCAACCGTTAAGAAATGCTTTTTCAGGACAATTTTATTCTCGAGTGTGTCAGACATCCGTCAGTAAAAAAAAACAATAGGGTTACATTTGTTTCGTATTTTTTTGTAATTTTTTTTATAAGGGGTTGAACTCGAAGCCACCCCTCGCTCAGTAGTCTACCAAATTAACCACTAACCACAAGTTCAAATAATGCCAAATAATTGCCAATTAAACAACTATGCAGCGGTGGATACTAACTACAATCTTTACCTACTTCAATTGAAAAATATTCAATACCTAATTTCTAGTAAGAAAAAAATCGAATATTTCATTCTTAGGTACTCGAAATGTATCTACGTTATTCCATGAGCGAAATATCCGTATTTTCTCATGATCCCTGCACACTGTCTAGGTTTAACGTACGTGCATTAACTGCTAATAACCATAATGAGACAAATTATGGCTAATGAGGAGTCTCTACTCATATAAGTAACTAGATACATACCTCCTTATAGAAGCAGAAGTTCAACGCAAAACACTCTTGTCTTTTCGAATAGTTTCCTCGTAGTGGTTGCGTTTATGTTATTTTTTTATGGTCTTACATAAAAGTGGAAGGTATTGACACAATCAGACGTAATTATCTATCATGTTTAAATATATTCAATGTTAGTAGGTACCTAACAACTACTTAGCGGTATAGATACAAATTTTAATTTAATGCAAATTTGTTATTCAAATATTATCACCAAAGCGATAGATATTTGTGAGAACTTGCTGAACCATTTTATAGAGACACTTAAATTTTCCAACAACATTTTGGCTTTAAAAGTAGGTATCTCCCTCAAAAGATGCGTGTCTTGCTAACGATTTCTTGATCATTACTCTACCATTAGCTTTCTTTAACTCTTTCTTTTTATGTCAGTGTCAGTCAATTAGCTTATGCTCATATTGCACTAGAGGGTGTCAAGTTTCAAATAGTTTGGTATGCTTATCTAAATACTAATTTATACAAAATGTATAGGTACCATCGGTGGTGGTCCATAGTGCGGACGTTAATACCAATGATAATAAAAAGTTACCAAGACTTTTAGCTCTTCAAAAGCTATAATTCTTAATTATATTCTAGAAAGACATAACTTTATTGTAGGTTCACTTTTGCGGTGAACAAGTTCCTCTTACTATATGACTTTTTAATTATGGAATTTAAATGCCAACCCATTGTTCTTTGCGAAACCATAAACTATAGATACAAATATATCGTATCTATATACTCGTAGTTGCAGTTCTGTATCTTTAAAGTGAAAGGGAAATTGTTTTTCTGTCGACTCCAATTTATAGTTGCAGTTATTGTAGCCAAAAACAAGCCCTCCATTCTCAAGAGGCATCCACTTACCCTAATTCAATTAAATGCAGCTTCATGGTTGGAAAAGTTTTTTTTCATCTTTTTTTTTCGGCCATGATCCAAAAACATTGTTCTACATTATTTTTCACTACAAGTCGAACTGAAACTCCTAATATAGGCTAAAGGCGCAGGCAATGAGGAATAAAAAACAAAGAACCGATTTAATGAAAACGTTTTGTTTTTTTTTTTAATGATTGCCTGTCTTAAACAATTAAGTTTATTGGGTGTTGCCGATCGTAAAAATAAATTAAATTAACGACCAGAAACGAAATGCATCTAAAATATTAAGTAATTTACGTATGGGGAGATGACTGTTGCTTATTTTGACATTTTATTTTGTACAAGTTGATGGACAACTTCCCCATTTCTGACGGAATATTTTTTTCAAAGACATTTAGAATATTTTATTGGTTTAGATGTTTTTTTCGATAATTTTTTAATATAATTGATTTACAAAAAAAAAGGCGTAAATATCTTTGTAAGAACCTAAGTGTTGCTGTAGTGCATATATTATGACCAAACGATTGTCGGCAAAGGTCATACGTCTTTGGAACACCAACTATTGGATTGTTGATGATGATCTTTGAAGAGGTAATGTTTTAAGACCAAGTTCCCCGATATGCGATGCCCCGAGGCCCGAGCTCCTACCGTCAAAACCCTCTTCATCTTTAGGTGCGGTCTGCTTTTTGCATTACTTTAGAGCCGAGTTTCCCAAAGTGAGCTCCGCCATGAATATCCAAGTGCTCCGCGGAAAGATAGGAAAAAATATGAACATTTTATAAGACTAGCTAGTAAAGAAAGAAAGAAAGAAATGAGATTGCGTGCAAAACTTATCCAAAGGAAGGCACTCAGATTTGCCGAACAAGTAGAGCCAACCATTGTTGATGTTCATAAAAGTTAGGGAATTTGTTGAATTTAAAATCCATCAAGAACTCTCGCCCAGGGCTTTTAGGCGCCGTTAAATAGAACAACATCTTCTTGGATGCATATTCCGCAAAAAACACATAAATATCAACAAAAAACAAGGAAGATGCTGGATTTTGCAAAGCTGCACATACAAAAATAATAGAAATTTTGGAAAAATGGAAAGTGTATGTTAGGGGTCTTTAAAACAAAGAATTGCTGCCAAAGTACACGTTTCAAACCATAAAACATGGAGGAGGGAAAGTAATAGTCTGCGGAGGATTCTCTTGGTTAGCATACTCCGCTGATAGTGAAGCAATGGCTCCAAAATTAATATTTTGGATTGGGCCGCGCAAAGTCCCGACTTAGGTTAGGTTAGGTTAGGTGGCAATTATCCGTTAATACGGAATAATTCACTTAGACCAAGTAAGGTCTATTGTGATACCACAAGCAGAGTCGGTTATTTCCGCTACTCTTGGAACCATTTCGAATTTTGTAGAAATTTCCGTATTTTACTGATATCCGTTTCGGCAATATCAGCAAGCTCTTCAAAGAAGTACTCTCCTAGAGTTTGCTTTCTAATCGAGGATAGCGCCGGGCAGTTACATAGTAGGTGGAACGGAGTTTCCTCTTCCTCCTCATCCATGCAACTGCGACAGAAGTCATTAGCGGTAACTCCTTATACGTTTGAAACAGTAGCTGACCTCGTATTTTCTTTCTTTTAGTAGTGGAAGCGATTCTTTGTCTAGTAGTATGGTGATAGACCTTGAATCTTTCACCACCTCCGATTTTACTACTTTTTACTTGTCCCGATTCTGGCTCTGTATCAGAAGCAGAATGTCTTGTGGGTCGCTTGGCACCATAGGGACCCAAGCGCGAGCTCTTGGCCTGAGCGGGATTTCGTCCTTTCTCACGGCCTCCAGCTTAGCGCCCTGCCATAGATCACCTGCGCCGGCGACTGCAGCCTTAATAAAAGTTACCGCAATCTCGTCGTCGCAGGCAATCAGCCTATAGCCTCCATGATGCCAGCCCCTATCCCTATACGACGGCATCGGTTTGGAGGGGTCAGTCTTGCACTGAGAGAGGAGATACAGGCTTATCTTCGTCTCCACCTTCTCCCAGTTTTCGCGGCTGATCTTGCACTCCTCATGGCCGCGGTCTATGATCGCCATGATCAGATGATCTCTCACAACCTCAGTTAGGAGCTTGGGTTCCGAAGCGGTGCCCTTACTCTTCTTTGAGGTAGTGGGAGCGTCATCCTGAGACCGCTGCCTCTTGGATGCAAGTTCCCTCTTTGTTTCGCTGCTTGTGGAGGGTCTCTTAATAGGTCGACTCTTACTTTCCTCCACCACTTTCGTTGCCCATTCATAGGAAGCTTTGTCTTTGTCATCCCATTTGTCCTTGCCCTTTTCTTCTTTTTCTATAAGCTATTGTGCTCGCTCTAACGTGTTTCCTGGGAGGAATCGTCGCTGGAGCATTTGACGCGCTACCGTCGGTGTCGTCTGTAAGAGAGTGAGAAGAGTCAGAGCGCCGTTCGTTGACGATTCGCATCCTCCTCATCTTCCTCTCAACTTTGTCTGTTTTTGTTATCTGTCCAGTCCTGTCAGTTTGTTTGGTTGGTCCTGTCTGGGAAGTACTTCCCGAAGATGTTTTTTGTTTTTGTTGTGTTGTTGGTTTCATTTTGTTTTGTATTGTGGTCCCACGAGTAGCTAGGGAAAAAGGCCACTACTTACACCCTGTGCGGCCTGGTTTCGGGGAGGCGCCGTTAGAATACAGCCGGTATACCCCCTGGCTGCAAACCGTCCAATGGGCACGGTGTCGCATGACACCCTGGATTAGGGGGGGTTGGGCAGTTCTTAGTTCGTTACTCTTCAAAGCAGCCTGTCTGTCATGGGTGACCCTTCAGACGACTACCGCCTCCGACAGCATAGCCTGTTGAATCATTGCAACTTAAGCCTGCGCACCAACGTCAATTTGACGCAACGACAAGGTGACCGCCCCTCGCGCTAGTCCCGACTTAAAACCAATTGAAAACTATTTGGCCGATATCTACGTCGAAAGAGCTTTAAAAGCTAAAAAAAAACAAGAAATGCTGAACAGCTTTTCGAAAATATTAAGCAGGTCTGGAACACTAAATCTAATCTAAGATGCCATATTTTAGTGGAAAATTTTCAGTAAAGATTGGCTCCCGTTTTAGGAAGTAAAGGCTATTCCACTAAATATTGAATTTTTTTTTTAAAGTTTTGTAAACTAAAAACCCTAAAGTTTTTGTTATTCTCTGACCAACTCGAAAATAAGTTAAAAAGGGTTTTGAATATTTTTTTTAAATAGGTATTTATCTACTAAATTTAGATATTTATTAAAATCTCTATAATACTTATCACCACTCTTTTCTGTAGTTTCTGTTTCTGAAATAAATATTTTGTTTCTAGATAAGTGATATTAAGACATTGATTCTAATTCGGTGGTCACCACGGTATCTCTCACTAAAATACAAATTTTAAAACTATGAAATATTTGTTTAAATACCTCATTTATATAGGTACATATTTATGCATTATTTTTTTTAAGTTAATATGTATTTATTAGTGTTACCTTGTTTTTTTGTTTTCATTTAAATTACTTGTTTTTGGGTGGTAGTGGACTTTAGGCCAAAATGAAGCAGTTCACTACGTTTGTCCATGTTTATGGCCATCATCAGGTAAAGAAGTGGATCCATATTTGCATAATGATGTCTCTAGACATGGACGAAACGTATAGTGAAAAAAATAAACTGTTTCATTTTGGAACTAAAGGCCACTACATCATCCCAACAATTTATAAGCAAAAAGGTCACATATGTACATGTTACTTATTTCTTCAATTTAATAAAATTAAAATTGGAAAAGAGTCATTGCGTTTTCCATAACTGCGAAAAATAGGATACGGACAACGCAGTGCTCTAGCACTATCTAAAGTGTAGTCCGCGGCATTACTGTGACGATATTCTGAGTGTGATTTCGTCTAACTCGGTTTCTACTCTTTCTATCTCCATCTTTTCTGTTGCTTAATAATGACTGTAGATCGATTACTCCGGCACTGCCCGCTCTTCTAAATATATGTACTTAGTTATTTACCTGCTCCTTGTCGAGCGATGTTTACGTCATACATACGAATGGTTGTGAGAAGCTAGGTCTAGACCTCTACATGCGAAGTCAAGCTCTACTATTCCCTAGCAGATCAATAATGGAAGGAAGGCTTAAGTGAAGGGCGATAGCTTGGTCTCACTTATCGAAAAATAGAGCTATCTAAAAATTTTTTAGAGAAAAATGCCTAATTGATCTATGAACTATAAGTGGCAGCACTTATATTTAGTATTAAATTAAATACCGCCAACTTTTTGTAGGTACTTGGGCTAAGTAGTATAGTTAAAGTTAACTCCCGCACATATGTAAATCCTTTTAAATGTTTTTGTTGTAGATCACGAAGGTGCCATGTCCCTTTGGTTCAATCCCAACCGCATTTTGTAAAATGCATCCAATAAACAATAACAAATTTTTAAGGCTAAGGCTACCATAAAAGTCAAGGGTTATGTGTCTTAAATATCTTTGTTGCCTGGGAGGTGTCAAGTCTCGTTTTCGAATCCATTTCAGATTCTTCTAATAGCTTTGTTAAGACTATCCGCATTAACGTTCTAAATTTTACTTACAGCTTAAGCTCACATGATTGTCGAGTTTTGAATGTCAAATATCGCTCACATTTTTTATGAAGTGACTCGCACAGTCAATGTACAGTGAGTGTCAAAAGTGACGTTTTTGGAGTTTAAAAACCATATTTTTAAAAACTAAATATAACGTATTTTATGCTGTCGAAATGAACTATGTTTCGTTATTGTTCTTCTGTTATCAAAGTTTTTACACATTGTTGGTCTTTTAGACATGTATCAAGCCATTAAAAATACTTAAAAGATCATCGGTGTTTACTCACTTTTGACGTTCACTGTATGTACCTAGTACCTACATTTATTAACCAATTTTTGAAATTATAGCTGCAACACGTGCCAAGATTGACTATCGTTTTTTTCTTTACCAAACTTAGGGACGGTGCCACGCCCTCTAATCCAAAAGCCTACCTTTTAGTGCTAAGAATACTCTCAAAAGACCCTTGGAAGTTCGGCGTTTCGTGGATATCAGATCGGATCAGATTTTTCAGGCACAATCTTCGAACTGTCTAAGCTATTGAACGTAAGATCCCTTTTAAAATGAGACATATACCCCGACAATTAGTCAGCTAAAAAAGCACAGGAATCACCAATAGTAATATACGAAAACTTATTCCACGCCGTGAATCTTCTAAACTCCGGTTCGGTGCTGTGGTCCTACCCATACAGACATAGAGAAATATCAATCAATTGTAAAAAGTCGACGAACTATATCATAAAAAGTTAGAAAAATGGCGCATTCAACTGTCAGACCCATAACAATAGAAGCGACAGGAGTCCTAAAATCCTTACCTGATACTTACTTTTAGGGATGAATCGTTTTGACGACGATCATCTTAAATGTCAAAAGATCCTGACAAGTGGGAAGTGAATCTGCAAAAAAAACGTTAAATCTCTTAAACAAACCGAAATTTTCGTTGGGGAAAAAATCCCGGTTGAGCCCCCAAATGGATAGGTGAAATTAGGTCGCATCCCACCTACAAAACCTATTCGATATAGTATTTTTCATTACCAAGAAGTGGCTCAATATGATTAGTACGTATTTATGCTTCAATCCAGGTTCGACCCCCAAGAAAACACAAATTTCTGTTCAAAGTTTTTCACTGTTTTTCAGCGAACTTCTGACAAACACATCCGAGAATACAACCGTCCTGTAAAAGCTTCTCAATTTAGGCAGCAAATTGTTTGTCCCAAAAATTAAACTCACACAAAACGAATGGTTAGAAAAATCCAGGCCTATGATGATGGCCATTTGTATGCCTAATACCTCCCTTAAGGCCATTGTTCGTTTATATTTTATAGTTGATTACGAATAGAGCATTATCCGACATTCCTTTTTTTCTCCTGCTGATCCCAGAATAGTTCAAAGCGAACAAATAACTGCGTAGGAATGTTTTTTTTTTTAGACCCCACCGTCACCTATAGTAACTCCCTTTATTGAGAGTGTGGCTTAATATTTTTGACCTGACTTCAACGAGATTGTTACTGTTGTGATATTTAATCCAAAAAGAATCCAGTAAACGAACTCCCTGCTAATTTGTTCTAAAATAAAAGAACGTCTTCCCGTTGCCATAGTGGTTACCCAAAAACATCTTCAACTCGATTGGTTTAAGGTTCAGTTCTCTGTAGGGATTTATGACCCAAAAATACTTGTAACCCTCCTTGACTATAATTTATTTATATTCCACTTTGTTTCAATCACTTTTAAGAAATATTACTGCCAAAAGTTCATTCCATTATTTTTTTGGGATACAAACAACTCAAGGGACTATAGACACGTCCCTCAGAGAGTTATTTGTCAAACTTTCCATTGGTTATGTTTAACGCAATCCCAATGGACTCAATAATCATGAGTGAACTTTTCCATTTGCCCGAGCTTTCCCATAAACTTTATTCACTAGCAATAAATTAATTAAAAATAAAAAATGATTTAGACAGCTTCTGGTGCTGGAGTCAGCTTTTAATGAATTGGACGTCCCAAGTAAATTAGGTTTTGCATTTTATTAAAGTGACAAAAGAAAGAAAATCTATTTTTACATAATATATAGACATCCAGACCACGCATTAAGACTATGCGCTCTTTGATGCTTGACAAATTGCATTTTGAACGCTTTCCAAATATCTACACATTTTGAACGATTAATTATAGCACCACTTAATTCGTTCAGAATTCCATGGATGCCGATGTGCTTTTAAGTGAGGGACAGTTTTTTTTACATGTCTTTTAACTTATGGCTTTGGTTCTTGCAAATATGGTGGCAGTAAGATGCGTTGATTTATTTGTTTAATTATTGAAAAGTTTGTTGAGTTTGAGTGGGAAAGACGGAATCATCATAAAAGTATTGTAATTGCTATGTCGCAACTTATAAGTGGGAAGACCGATTTGGAATTTAGCAGGTGGATAGAGATTTGGGTCATTTTACGCCTACAAGAAGGCGGGGCAAATTATTATTCGATTATCGGGTGGTGGGAATTTTGCCTCTCTCGTATTCGTATTGGCATCTGATAGATATCGCCGGTTTGAGCATCTTGATTTTGTCTGGCTATGAGCAGTTTTCTACTGTGCCTAAGGCCTCCTGTATTGTCCATGATTCGTGAGAGAGCATCGCTGTCATTCGCTGCATTCTCACTTACACACTTTATAGGTGTTTTTTAAAGGATAGCTTGACATATATCCCTGTTGGCGCAACAGGCGTGTATAGAAACCCTAGGCCTAGCTTCTCACAACCATTCGTTTGTGTGAGTTCTTATTTTTGGGACGAATGGAAGAGACCTACAATGTTATGCCGAGTGCGAAGGGCTGACTACTGATCGTTTCTACCTATTTCCTATAAGGCTTATACGAACTGCTTCCGTTTTATGTTCCGCAAGCGTAAGCTCAGCGTCAGCCGTACTCAACCAGTTCCGTACGGGCCTTATTGAATTTAGCGATGTCCACCGGTATTGGAAGACATTATAGAGTAAGAGATCTAGCACTGAGCCCTGTGGTACTCCGCCGGTGATCTTATATTCGTCCACTACCTGTTTTTTTTTTTTTTTTTTTTTTTAATACGTCTCCCGAGAAAGGCGACCCTATAACGCTTCAGCAGCGCCCCGAGATGCTTACAGATGTATGTTAGTTCTGCACTTAAATTGCTGCAAATTGTAGTCTTGTATAGTTAAGGTCTCTGCGCCAAGATTTCCATAAGATACTCACAAGTCATTGTCACTAAAAAAAAGTCTCTGAGGGCCTGTCAGTAAATGTGTCAAATTTGCAGTGTTGAATGCATTTTTATAAGAGTAAGGGCCATATCAGTGAGCCTTGTGGCACTCTGACGGTGATCTTATATGCCTTCAGCCCTTTGTCTCCTGTGGTGTAGTTTAGAGCTCAGCGCTTTTAGTAGATTGTCAAGATTTGTATGTAGAGTATATGGATCCAGTTTGCAGTGTTGAATGCAGATTTTATGCCCAGGGTTATCACTATAAGCAGTATTTCTTGGTACCCCATTTCCACCTCTTGGGACTTTTCCCCATTGGTATTGAGACATTTTGGTTTGGTCCGTGAGTACCTACCAGCTTCCTCATCTGAATTCATTTTTGTTTAATTAAACCATTCGCACCATTGCACCACGATTTCTATGAGATACTCGGAAGTAATTGATTTCGTAAATCTCTGAGGGCCTGTCAGTAAATGTGTCCAATTTGCAGTGTTGAATGCATTTTTGTAAAAGTAAAGGACCTATCACTGAGCCTTGTGGTACTCCGATAACGATCTTATTTTAGAGGGTTATTGTCAACCTCGATTGGTAAACTCCGTAGAGAGCCGCTTGTTTGAAGCATAAGGTCGTTGGGAGGCGGTCTGCTACATCGCAGATTGAGTCAGGTTTTTAAAGTTCAGAGAACAAAGTCAATAGTGCTGGATTGTTACTAAGCAAGCACTATCGTTCGTTAGTAGCTGCTTTCTTTTCTTAACTATCTGGAGGATGTAGATATCTTTATGCTGTACCTGTCATGACTTAAAATGCAGTTGTGCATATGGTCCGGTAAGACCCCAGCATGCAACACGTTGTTTTGCAGGCGGTCTTTTAATTTGCTTTAGTCCACCATGTGAGCTTGGTCATTCTGTAGATCCAGTGTGTGATCTTCGGTGAGACTCTAATTAGGCAACCATACATGCGACGGCAAGCCCATAAAGCTTTAGTTGCAATGCAGGCATATGGGAGTTCTGTGGGCGACAAAAAATCGGTCTGTTCTCGAATGGAAATAGAGGTAAAAATTCGACACTGCCAATAGACATGGTGCCTTAACCTTAGTCACAACTTTTTGCATAAATTGTATTCAAACAGAAACGTTTATTAGACTATCAGAAGTATTTTTTCTTGCGCTTAGGTTGCCTTTTTTGCATATCAACCTTCCACTGTCAATCAAGATGAATGTATTTTCTATCATTTTCTAGATTGTGCAACAGCTTAAAGCTCAACTCTCAATTTACAACCATCAACGCCCATAGAAAACCGTTTCGTAAATTAGTTTTTGATTTACTGACATGACCCAATCTTAGATACAGATACTTTAGTTTGATTAGTTAATTGTTAGCTAACCATCCATGCCACCAGCTCAAGGGGGCTTTAAAAAGTCTAAACAATTATTTGGATTATAATCTTTTCTGATGGCCACTGGAATATTAATCTTTCATTAAGCTGTCTTTAGCTGGGATTGAGCATACACTTCAAATAATTGGATAGGGCTTGTTTAATCACTTTTACCTTGAATCTAATTCCACTAGTGGCTGTTGTGAAGAAGAATTAATTCAAAGGTTGAAAAAGTGGAAAACCATTTCCTTCCTTATATGATGTAGACCTAATGATCGCCAACGACGACGTCTGAAAAAGTTGTCTGAAAAGTTGATTTTCCTGATGATTAAAATGAGGTCTGGGTATAAAGTATACGGATTTTCATCGCTTTATGAAAGTCAAGTTTGCAGCAATGTATGTACATAACTTTGGTTGGACGAGAATAAGGATCGGGAACACACGGCCACGTCTCAGCATCCTTGTAATTATTTGCAATCTGGCAGTAATTTTCCCCTCACAGTCGATAATCGGTTATACTGATCTTGGCTTAATTCCATAGATCATCGTCGTACTTTGCGCTGGATGGTTGTATCTTTGACTTCATGAAGAGGCTGCGGCTAGTTAGAAGGTATAGTAATCAATAATAATGTCCAAGCAGACACTACCTCGATTTTTATTTCTTTAACAAAGTTGCATAATCGAAGTCTCTATATCGAAATAGGTATATAAACGGCTGAAGAAATTGAAATCGATATTGTTTATCTGTGAAACTTGCATGTCATTCTTTTGCATGGTGACTACCCCTGGTAATTTCCTAAAAATGTCCAAAATTCCTTCATAATTTTATCTGCAATCTGTTTCATCGTACATCGTATTCCATGTTGCGCTCGATTTTGTCATAATTTAGGGCCCGAACCTCTTCAGATACGCTTTAAAGCAGCCATGTACAGTTCAGTTAGAAGCTGGCTAAATTACAAATAAATTTCTCCATGGCCGCCATTGAATATTGAAGCGTCTCTTGGAATTGTCAGAAGCTGAGTTTTGACATCCATAAAACTCCACAACTGGAAATATCTTAGGACTTTTGCATGCTCTCGCCAAGTGACCGAATTGAAGGAATCTAATTCGCCCCAAACTGATCCGCACTTTTGAGATTCTTAATATTATCTCTTTGCGAAATCCGCTAGTAGACTTGTAGTGGCGTTTTAATTTCACCATAGGCTTTTCTTTCATTCTTCATCATCGCGGATTTGAATTCGAAATTCGTTTGATCTGTTAAGAATGGTGGATATTTTGGAATATGAACTTATTGAACTTTTCGTAATGACACCGAATTTAATTGTTTTTTGACGAGGTTTCCGATGTAAAATTTTCCTTGTTGATTTTATGCCTGATGAAGGACGTAACAACGCCCGGAAACGTCGCAAACATTATATAAGAAAATTTTCTTTTCTTTGACCTATAGAGCCCACTCAACAACATACGAGTCTGTTAAGAATGTACCGAATATGGATCTTTTCATTCAATGCCACTTCGGGGACCAGACTTGTCCGTTTTCCCCAGGTGCTTAGTGAATTTTGTCTTTATGCTTGTGAGAAGCTTGGCCTAGGGTCGTATATGGATGGACCTGCTGTGCTAACTATTTATTTATTTAGACTATTTTTGTATTGTTCGCATCTTTGTAAGGGTTGCAGTTTTTGGCATTCTGCTTAAAATCGTCTTCAAACTTTCTTTAGTTAAATAGGCCTACGATAGACACTTTTATTAACTACTAGCTTTTGTCTGCGGCTCGCGCAGCCCTCAGTTTTTGGTACACAGAGATTCCCTCACAGTCAGTTAGTTTCCTCTTTTATATTTATATAGCTGTAGCCGCCCGGCTTTGACCGTGCTCAGGATTTACAATGCACACAGGGGCGTAGCGAGGGGGGGGCGTGGGGGGGTGTCGCACCCCCCCCACGCTTTTCAAGAGTCGGCAAATCAACGATCAATTTTTAAAAATTAGGTCTTAAGTTTGGATTTCCATTAGGTATAGGTTTTTAAACTTGTAAATGTATACAAAAGTCGGCATTTTCAAAGGTTTCAGTTTCAGATGAACTCCTTAAAATCGGTGAATCGGTGAATCGGTGAATTTGCCTACTGAAATCCTTAAAATTTAGCGAGTTTCCATTCGATTTTAAAAAGGACGGTCGGCATCGGTGAATTTGCCGACTGAAATCCTTAAAATTTTGCGTGTTTAGATTCGATTTTAAAACGGACGGTCGGCATCGGTGAGATTGCCGACTGAAATCCTTAAAATTTAGCGAGTTTAGATTCGATTTTAAAAAGGATTGCCGAATGAACTCCTTAAAATTTAGCGAGTTTAGATTCAATTTTAAAAAACGGTCGGCATCGGTGAATTTTGCCGACTGAAATCCTTAAAATGTATCGAGTTTCGATTCGATTGTAAAAAGGACGGTTGGCATTTCTAATTTGAGGTTAAATTCGAAGGAATGTGTTATTCGCTAGGCTTATTAATGTGGAAGGCGAACTTTAACAATTCGCGGCAAACGTGTGTTTGGGCAAAGAGGAGGATAATTAATTATCCTATCAAAATGTATTAAGAAAATAAGATTATAAACAGTTTAAATAACGAAATTTCGAATTCCAAACTTTTTGCCGCGAACGAAAACACCCGCGCGAATTGTCAAAGTTTATTCGCAATCCACATCATTTAATACCTACGCATTCCACAAACTAGCGAATTAAACATTCGTTCGAACTTAACCTCAAACTAGACATTGTGGGTAGAAACTGATGGCTGAAATTCGCGAACTGCCGCGACCAGGGGTGTTACTGTTAAGATTGGTCAAAATTTGACAAAGGGGCGTGGCGCCTCCCACACAAAAAACATCTTCTATGGAGTGAAACTCGTTGACGTTAGATAACCACTGGGCCGATTTTTATGATTTCTATACAGTCGGCAAGTTCCTGAAATAAGTCGGCATTTCAATGAAAGTCACCCCCCCACGGCTCAAACCCTCGCTACGCCCCTGAATGCACACCAATGTACCAAGTTTTACAACTTTAGCTTCCATAAGGGTTAAGAAATAGGTATCGTTTGTTAATTTTTTTTTTTTTTTATGGGAGGCGCCACTTCCCATTGCTCAATAATATATAGATTGCAACCGGATGCTGTTGTTTATTTATCATTTGCATCATTTTTACAGATGTTACCCCTTTATCTTCTTGTAAATTGTGCTTACGTTTCGTCCCGTTTGAGTCTACACTAAAAGTTTCTTAGACGAATTTAAGTTAGGTTAGGTTTAATGGCAATAGTTTACTTCTACCAAATTAGGTCTCATCCTCATCGAATACCACGAGCAGAGTCAGTTATTTTCGCCAAAAAATAGTTGAACCTATTTAGACCTAGACGTTCATATTTTCCACAAAAATTCGGTTATGAATTATGATTCGACTAATGGAAGGGACCAACAATTTTATTCCGAATTCGAACGCCTGAATTAAGAAACTTTCTCAGAAAAATAATACTCTCAAGGGTTTAGCAGACGTTCTCGGGAATGTTCCTGAAAACTTTTCTAAATGTGAATCTTTTTTTTTTTTGGGGGTTGAACCAGAGACCCTCATGTCCGCCCTAATGCAAACCACTGTCTCACTTATGAAATTCAATGAAAGAAAATATTGAATTGATAACTTTTTGCTTTAATATTATCAACAAGATTCTCTGTGAACATATCCATTTGAAGAGTCAAAGCAACCTTTCAAAGCTGAATACATCCACTTAATGAACTACGGGTGTTTTCATAAACGTCGAAAATCTGCGATAGTACAATGACAATCGTCTTTCTTCTTTGTTGCATTAATGAACACACTAATTCTGCAGAACTTGTGCAGGTCTGCTTAATTCATAAACGTCAGACAAAAAATCAGAAATGGCCGCGAAAGAAGTTGTGATCGATCTTATTTGCGAATGAATTTTGTACAAAAAGACATCAAAAATATAATTTCAAAAAATAATTTCCGGATAAAAAAAAACAAAACTATAGAAAGAAGATTTTTTATATTCAATTTTTTTTATCAATTAATAGCATAGTTTTCGGTTGTTGCCACATTCCACCCCGCAGCTTCTTCTCCCTTAAAAAAAAGATGCATAATTGTAAATTCGCACTTTAAATTTTTGTTCTTTACCTCTCGCGCTTTCCGCAGTCAAAAAAATATGGATGCACAATTTGCAAGACGCTGATGACATTTATGAACACGTCTTCTGCAATTCGTCTGCGTTTGTTCGATCAAAAATCTGACTTTCTGAACACGTCAATCGCAGGCCTTAGTTAGGCAGACGTTTATGAAAACACCCTACTCTGCTTTGCAAAATTCTGACTTTTAACACAAAAATTCTGCTTTTCAAATTGCTTTTTTCTGTTCTGTCTTACAAATTTCTGCTTTTTAAAATTCTGATAGGCAATATTTTAAAGAAATAAATTCTGCTAATTCTGTTTTTTTTTTTTTCAAATTTACGAATTTAAAGAAAACAAAAATTTTTCAACTTTGTCAACAAATTACAATATATTTCATATAAAGAAGTTACACAGGTGGGTACCAGGAACACAAAAAAAAAAACAGCCAAAAAATGGCAAATTATTTCATAATTGCAATATAATTTTTACATTTATTTAATTTTTCACAATAATACATAGGTATATCCATCCACGCTAGGGTTGCCAGAAATAATTTGAAGAAAGTAGTTATCGAGCATGAAAATCGCAAACTTTCCCGGACAAAATAGGATCTAAAAAAAAGTACAAAACTAGGACCAAAATGAGCGTACTATTGCGGTAGCTACATGTTTTAAGGCCATGTGTCATTTGCGCTGAGTAATTATTATCGGCTGATTTTCAGGCACATAAAACTGGTTAAAAAAAAAGAAGTTGACTAAAAAAATCTAAAAACAGAAGTATTTCCTTAGTCAAATACTCCATATTTTTCCAACTTCCAATTCCAATTGATGGGAAAAGGGAAGAGATAAATAAAATCAATTTCTGGGATTTTGGAAATTTTGAAATATACTTCGTTACGATCATATTTTTCTGAATTCACTTGACACTTTCAAGCTTTGTTAATTTCGAATTTCCGAATTTCCTCATAAGGATGAAAAACACGGACAATCTAGAAAAAACTATCCCGGAGTAAGTAGGTAAAATGTTTTACAAATAATAAAAAAAAGTTTGGAAAATGTTAAAAAGCGCGCGCTTTTCCAAACCTTTTTGTTATTATTTGCAGAATTTTTTAAAGCAGAATTTTGAAAAGCAGAATTTTGAAAAAAAGAATTCTGAAAAGCAGAATTTTGTAAAACAGAATTTTGAAAGCAAAAATTTGAAAAAAGAATTTCGACCCCAACCCCATTTTCAAATTTTTTTGACAAATTCAAAGAAAAAGTTTTGCCACGATGTCCCCCTTTTCATATTTTTGAATCTGGGTAACCCCTAACCCTAGCTGGGGTTCGAACCGACATCACTCGCCAGTTACAAGCAAAATCTGTTACAACATTCGCTTCTTGATTCCTTCGTGATTCCTTGTTTTTGTTGCAAACTTTTAAAGCTTGTGGACAACGAAATATATTGGACCTTATATTGTGACGTAGTTAAAACTTATATTGTGACGTAACTCCACTTGTGTCGGAATCATGCATACATTACAACGTCATATACCTAGATGTTTTCTCAAGGACGACGCGTGGCAAAATCTAAATCGAATGTCGAGTGTCTCTAAATGCTACACCATGACCACTGCCCTGAAATTGAAGGAGACAACCTCTCCGGTATTGCTTTTGAAAATCTGACGTCTCAATTTCACATGCCTCCCCTAAATTGCGCAAAATTCTTCGATTTATCGTTCTCGTCTGTGATTGCCAGTAATGGCTACCAACTTTTTTCTCAAGTTTGCTACCGCATTTTAACCAGAAATTAATTCACAGTAACTAATAGCATGCGAAATGCAATCAGCGCAACCACCCACCACTATATCATATTTCACCCGTAGGCGTACATGCCAATTTGAACAAGTGCCTCCAATGTAACATATCATATTCGCAACGTATTAAGTACCATCGACATTGAAATTGATTCGCCAATATGTAGGTAGGTATACTTACCATCAAATGGCCACACCGCCTATAATATATCGTATTGTGTCTGCATGTCCAATTACCAACTAATTATTATTAATTCCGAACGGATATTAATTTTAATCACTCACTGAACAGAACACTGATGCCTGCACCTCCTCGTCGACAACGCTCTCTTTCCGCTTTGTTGTTGTCATCTACAGTATAATCTCGATAATTCGTACCCCGTTAATTCGTAAACCCCGCTTATTCGAAATAAACTGCTGGTCCCTTGAAAAAATCCCGGTTATTCGTAAAAAACCAGTGCATTTCGGTCCCCCCGGTAATTCGCAATAATTTCCGTATGACTTTGCCATTAAACGTCTTATAATTCGTAAGACTGTGTTGACAACCCCGTTTATTCGAAAAAAAACCTCCTTCTCTCTCTTCAATCCACTAAAATACGTTTGTTAGGTACATGTTTATGTTTAATTAGAAAGACAGAATAAGAATTTGATTCTTGGGAAAGCAAGAGAGCGAGATGGAAAACTTTCACACTTAAGAATGTGTGTAAAATGGGACCACTACTACAATTCGGTGCTGTTTCTGCTGAAATGTTAGTCATTTTCACACATGTATTCACAAACTGACTGTTAAAACTTATTATCTCGGTAAATCGAATTTTTATTTTTTAAGTCTTCAATAATTCGTAATCTCGCTATTTCGAAAACCTCTATAATTCGTAATAAACTCTAGGTCCCTTGGTATTACGATTTATCGGGATTGTACTGTAATTTATTAAGTTATTAAGCCATTGTTGGTGCAACTCACAATAAAGCATCGGTTTGTGCCTGGCCTGGCCCATATATATTTATGTATGGTATACTCTAAAGAGTGTAGAGAAAGAGTCCTTTGCTTCCCTGCTCTGCTGCCTGCGATCATTTTAATTTTCCGAAAATTAAATATTTATATGGCAACGGATGGATGTTGTTGTCATAATCCTTGCGTGGCGGCGGCGACGACAACGACAACGACGACGACAAGCGACGGTATATCCTTCCACTTAAATTGCCAGCCAATTTATTATGCATCTACGTTCGCTGAGTGTGCAAACACTATGCGTCGACATGGATTGCCAATTTCCAGTATAGAATATTTTCACATGGCACATCCTTTTGCTCCTACGAACCGACCGACGACGTCGACAACGACGATGATGATGATAATCGTTGATGTTTATTCTGAAATTAAAAAAAAAACTCACACTCAGTAAAAAAAAAAAGGAAAAACGGAAACGAAACGAACCCATCGAACACAACCATCGCATCGCGTTGAATTATGAAAATTGTGTTCGGTGATAAGAAACTAAACGAGGAGTGAGAATAAATACAACACACAAACACAAACCACATCGATAAATAAAAACATCCTCGCATGCGAAAGGATGTATGCTTGTTCTGTTTTCTATATATCTCTGCGATGCCAATAAAACAACATATCGTCGAAAAATCGAAACGAACATTCGAACATATTTCTCTGTCATCGATTTATATATTTTTTTTTTTTTTTGTAATTTTTTTGTTGGTCCAAAACAACCCAGCTGAAGCGGCACAGCAAGCAATAGCAATTAGGAACTCATGCACACAAGATCCCCTCGCCAAATGCAGTCATTGCAGAGACGACACAACGAGATACACTTTTAGAGGAGTATCCGTCCATCTGTGTGCAATGCACATACAAATCGAATCAATGTTCCAGATAATGGTCAGTCATCGTTATGCTGATAATAATGACCCAGAGAGAGACGGCAGAGACGGTTCCGTAGCCGGCCATACCCTAGTGTAATAAATAACCATCTCGAGACCGATGGTTTGTAATATTCGGATGGACATGGACGTGGTGCCAGGGGAGAAGACGGTCCGGTCCGTTCGTCCCTCTGTCGTGTCGTGAGCGCGCTTACCTGCTGACTCGCAAAGGCGATCCTGGATATAGTTTTTCTTGCATGTACCGATTTTTGTTTTTAGTCGCTGCAGATACGAGTAGTTTAGGTGTATTTTTTTTGTTCCTGTTCCGAGAGATGGAATTATACGATAAAAGCGAACAAAGTTGTGCAACCTTTATCCAGAAGGACACAAAAGACGACCATGTCAGCACTTGAACCAAATTAGGTTACACAAAGAAGTGACCGAATTAAAAAAAGAAAAAAAAAAAAAAAACCTATCTATCTATCTACACACTTGAGATAATGGAATGAGCTAAAGAAAAACTCAAGAGGAATAGTTACTGGGTTTACTGCGCGCCACACAGTCCAAGAAGTGACAAAACTGCAATTACGTTGAAGATGAATTGAATGCTTCCTCTGCACAGTGTGGCGGGCAGGAAAGGGACGAGTCTTCCTGGTTTATAAACATAAGTACTTGAGGAATTCTCTGTATAAAGATCGTGGTATCAAACTATGTGCGTCGTTTGATATACGTTTTTTTTTACTCAATTTTAAGTCCTTTAAGGAGGGAGAAAGTTTTTGAAGATTAGACGGATTTTTCACCCATTAGCTGCCTGGATTTGTCATCGAGAGCAGGACACGCATGTAGACTCTAAATGTGATACTTACTAGTAAAAGTGACGCTCTCGACAGGAATTTCTAAACGAAACTCAAATTATTATTTATGTCATTACCGTCGCAAATTCTATATTCAGGAAGGGATGATGTCGAAAAGGGGATTCTTCTTTACCCCCCACAGATTCGAATAACCTATTTTGAAAACCACAAGTATAGGGACAAGTATACGACGTACATACCGATAGTCGTTTCTGCAGGAGAGCTTGATGCGGCTTTTTGACGATTTAAAGATTGTCGAATAGGCAGGTGTACATTAAGAGATACAGTTTCGATCTTGCTATATATGTAGGTGGAGGCATTTCCTTAACTCGGGCCTTAGCAGAAAAATTGCATCTGAGTGGAGGTACACTTTTTGTCTATTTGGATAGCAGCAGACCTGGGCAGTGGGTTGTGTCCTAAAGAAGTCTTTCGTTACCCCTAAACTATGTAACCTTTTGTCAGGATCATTTAATTAGAAGTGGTGTTAGGAATATGGAGGAGTTTTTTGGGGGGCCACACCTCTAAGAATTTCTAAAATTATTTCCCATACAACGATTTACAATTTTGTTGTTATGTATAAGATTAAAGTCCGTGTGTACACTCGGCTGAGTGCAATTTGCAATTTGTTCCTGTCTACCTTAGGTTCATATAGAGTTACCATATGCCCCTCTTTAGGGGGGGGGGCAGTTCCCCGTTTTTCATACCAAATTGTTGTTTGTCCGCTAATACAAACCACTGACCCCCTTATTAAGTAAAAATTCAATAAAAGAAAACATACAATTGAAAACTTTCAAAATACTTTCTTTTCATATTTTTAACAAGATTCTCTGTGAACACATCCATTTAAAGTGCAAAAAAAGAGAAAAACTTTCCGAACCCAATGAAAAAACCAATAAAAAAAAAATGTTCATATATCTAATCAGTATTGGGAAAAAACTTTCGAATGGTTTTTTGACTCTGTTGCCCCCTTTTTGAACGCTTGACCCCCCCTAGAAAACTCACGATGGGGAATCTGGTAACCCGAGATTCAAACGGCTTCCGGAAATTACGCCAGAAGAAATTTTGCCAGATTTTTTTTTGAAAAAAATGCCTGAAAATGTTCTATACAAAGTCTGGCATTTTTTCCTAAGGAATCTTTCCGAAATTTCAGGTCAGGTTCAGTGACCCCAAGCAGGTTGGTTTCTGGGGGGCAGCATACCCCCCATACATATCCTACTGTTTAGATATTATATCCACAATGCATAAACAGTGCACTATGTATGGAGGGGGCTTGCTGCCCCCTTGGAACCCCCCCCCCCCCCTGGAGGATTTGGATTGGGCGCGAAGTATTTTATATGTAAACTTCGATAATTTTCAAATAAATATCATATTCTGGCCTTTTTTCCAAAATTGGAAAATTGGAAATTAAGCCAGAATACGAGTTGCCTATGTTTATTATCTGGCTTAATTTCCATTTTACTTTCTGGTGCTTTTTGTCTTACAAAAAATGGCTTTTACTATTATCTACTTCTGTTATCTACTTTAACATAATTTTTAGGAAATTGCTCAAGGATAAAAATTTCATAAAAAAAATGAAAATTTATAAAGTCAACATTTTGAGAAAAAGGCATTTTAAGTAAAAAATTGTAACAAAAATTTTCAAAATTTTGAGTTTAAGGAGCCATAACTTTTTTGTAGCTGCCCAGATGTAACCGAAGTGCTTTAGACTTTTATGCGCTACTTAATTGTCTTTTCAAAATGCCCAAAACTATTGTACCTATATCTAATAGTTTAGAAGTCATAGCGTTTTAAGTGGTAACACCTTCAAATTAGAGGTCACCTATTTTGATGGGCTAGAACGGGAAGTACGATGAGGTCATGGCAGGTCTACCCCCCTGACTTACAATTTTTTGTTCGGCATAACTTCAGGAATCTTCCCTTAAAGAATTGTCCTTCTTAACTGGGACACCCTGTATATGGCTGCATATAATATTCGCCGTCATTGAAGTATTCACTAGCTGCATTTTTATGCTTTATATAATTTTAGTTCCGCTTTTCCTGGCGTGTAAAGGCTTTATAGGGGTCAATTGAAATACCTTCCCTAACAATATCAGCTGAAAACGTTGCTCGAGGCAATAACTGGGCATCCCTGAGGGCGTATCTAATATAAAATTAGGCATGATCAAAATGTTTAGAAGTGCGCCTTGTGTACACCGGTTTTACTGATCACCACAACACTAGGTGTATGCTTATAAAAAAGCGAACTATTAAAGAGAACTTACTTCTAACCGATGAGAATTTGCAGTGCGTTTCAAAAGTCGATGTCATCACCATGAGTTCTTCAGTTGTATTGCAATATAATTCCTTAACAGACTTATGTCATAGACCTTCAAAGCAAAAAAATTTACTCCAAGTCCGATAAAAGTGCCCTCGTTTTTCGAGTAGGTAGGTACTGAACAAGTGAGGTTCGTACAGGCTGGTGCATAAATCCAGTTATTGCGCTTTCGCGACAATTCCAAAATTAACCTTGAGTTGTATTTGAAGCGACTATTTGAAATTTCTTCCTTCCTCTATGCATGCGCCGCTACACATAGTTTCTGACAATTTTTTTTTCTCCACCTACCACACTTCTGGTTGTCGTCCTTTTTTACTTTCTAGATGCATAAAACGCGTATGTTTGCCATAAAACCGCCAACTAAAGTTTAACGCCTCCATGAAGATGAAGGATTAGCTCTCCGTGATTTTTAAGCGCATCAATGAGCCATCACTTCTCCGCATGATCGCAAAGCTCAACATTCCTTTAAAAAATAATTTGCATTGATTAATTCATAATATGTTAGAATGTATCGCGTTTTGTTGCCATGTTGAGCCATATGACAGGAACTCAATTCCACAAAACTTTTGCCTAATAATTTAGTTGTTCATCTTGCGAATCAAATTTTTAATAAATATGCTTATGTTATCGCGTGGCCCTCTGATTTAATTATTCTATAGCATTTGTCTCATATCAATCTGATTTCCCAATGACCCCCCCTTGAAGGGGGCAACTTTGTGCGGGGGTGATTGTAAATAAAATTTTTTAATAATTGTGCTTTTATAATCACGTTTCCCTCTGATTTAATTATTCTATAGCATTTGTCTCATATTAATCTGATATTTTCGAAATGACCCCCCTTGAAGGGGGCAACTTTGTGCGGGGGTCATTGTGAATCAAATTTTTTAATAATTATGCTTATGTTATCACGTTGCCCACTGATTTAATTATTCTATAGCATTTGTCTCATATCAATCTGATATTTTCGAAATGACCCCCCTTGAAGGGGCAACTTTGTGCGGGGGTCATTGTGAATCAAATTTTTTAATAATTATGCTTATGTTATCACGTTGCCCACTGATTTAATTATTCTATAGCATTTGTCTCATATCAATCTGATATTTTCGAAATGACCCCCCTTGAAGGGGGCAACTTTGTGCGGGGGTCATTGTGAATCAAATTTTTAATAATTATGCTTATGTTATCGCGTTGCCCTCTGATTTAATTATTATATAGCATTTGTTTCATATTACCTAATCTGATATTTTCTAAATGACCCCCCTTGAAGGGGCAACTTTGTACAGGGGTCATTTAAAAAACACTAAGATACGTATCTTATTAGTATTTTAAAGTTCAAGTGAATATTTTCTTTGGTACGTGTGTCATAATCCGTAATGTTCTTCTGTGCAATGCGTTCAGGACATGTCTTTTACTTGAAACTCGGATGCCTCATTTGAGGGGGACATTTCAAAATATGCAAAAAAAACACGTATCTCCTTATTTTATGAATTCTACTTGTGTTTTGAATTGTAATTTAATATGTGCTTTTGTTTATGTGTTATTGTAGTAATCGCTGCGATGAAATTGTTGCTTAAAATGATCGTACCTACTGTCGATTTAGTCCCTTTTATGAGGTCAGGGGGCTTATTCCCAAATGCGCGGCGGATCGCTTTTCATGGCGGATTGGTATTTTTGTATTTCCAAAAAGCGATTCGATCCATTCAAAAGCGATAGCTATTTAGGTGACGGATTGCTGGCGGATTTATTGTGGATAAAAAATAAACTAAATTCTTGTAACGAATGGATCGAATCGCTTTTGGTAATACAAAAATACCAATCCGCCATGAAAAGCGATCCGCGCGCATTTGGGAATAAGCCCCCAGTTGTATATAAGTTTTGTTCATACCAGAAAGTGCTTTTGGTCGTGTACGATTCTTTAGTGCAATCGCATATTCAAGGCCGTGTGCGTTCGCGAGCATTTGTATCCTAGTTCGCAGCCGCCAAATTCCAAATAAGAATTAACATGTTTGGTTAGTTGGTTTAAGTGGTTTAATCAGCATAGTGGCTACGGTCAGTTGAAAGTTTTCATCCTCAAGCCCATTCACTGAACTAAAGGCCTACTAGGGCCCTAATAATTTATTTCCTCTTCACACGCTTTCTACTCAAAAACACTAGACACCATATCTAATACTTTCTGAAGTGTTCCGCTGAGCTAGACGGGATACCGCCATACATGTCAGCGTTGTATAGAGCGATTAACTATTAAAAATGCAGATTAAATCAATCATGTCAATTCGCTTACGCCCAAACAATGTCATAAACCCACACGCAGTGGATGTCATTAATATAGTCCCCAAGCTACCTTACCCATGACACAGCCACTGTGTCCTACATTTCACGACTCCATTTTAAATCAATTTTATCTCTCATCCATATCTAATTTCAAATTTCCACCTAATCAACTTCAAAATGCAACAGAATCGTAATTTCTCAAAAATCAATTCATCCGAATGCACAAGGCACACGCATACTTTCCGGTGGTATCTCTACCTAATGATCGGCAGCAGATTCAGAACCTTAGACCATGTCTCATTAACTGAGCACTCTATGCCTAATTTTTCAAATCAAACCACTCGCATCTTTTCTCGCCACACAGCTGGATGTCCAACGTGTAACGTCTAACCCTAAAGCGCATTTAAATAATGTATCACTGCGTGCACCTGTGTGTTGTCTTATACTATAGCGGCCTTTGGTGGGAAACAATTTTTCACACGCACAAAATTCCATCTTTCAAAGTTATATGGGCGCCATAGAGAAAATTAGAAATCCAAATCAACAAAAGGCGTGTTCCCTCTTCCACGGAATTGGTAATGGAATTGGAAATAGAAATGCATTTGAGAGTGTGTGTGCGGTCGGTAATTAATTAATACACACAATCAATTAATGACGAGTCCAGGTATAGTGCAGCCGAAAATGGGGCACCAAGAGTTATTTCCAACAAGATACATAGATTGTTCTCCAATGACAAAAGATAAATGTGCCGCTGCAGGAAACCATACCAAAGAAATGGGTGTATAGTGTATCTTGGAGGAGAAAAGAGAAACTCTCCTAGACAAAGGCGCCATCGCCATGGTCTTGCAGAAGATTGAAAAATCTCTTGACAGAGAGACATTAGATATATTTTTCAATTCGATTCGGGGCATAAATAAATATATATATATTTTTTTTCTAACGCAAAAGCGACCCCATTGTCCGCAATTACGACAAATCCCATTTATCACCATCACGCACTGTGTGCGCAGTCCAAAGTGGTTAGCACTTAAGTTGCTTGTGGAATCTGCAGCAAAAGTGAATGGAAGACGAATGGAATGCGCAAGTTGACCCTCGACCTTCAACCTTGCTTTGACGTCCAATTGTAGATAGTCAAGTCGTTTGTAAATTATACATATTGGATATGGGCACTCGCAATAGCAATCGCACACTCAACTAGTTCTTGCCACCCCTAGCAGTAGATACATTTGTATCTATTTGAACAATTTCGAGTGTCGATCAGTTAATAAATGTCAAAATTGTTTTCTATTTGTAAATCAATGCCACTGATAAGGCTAATCGTGTAGAAACGTCTCCTGTTCGTGCTGCCCGGATCATAACTCATTCCTTTGAGCGCGTGCCTAACCAGAAAACTTCTTTTTTTTTTTTTTTACCACCGAAACCACGCAAACTACTCCGGAGGAATCCGAAAAATTGATTTCAAGTCACGTAGCTGAACAGGCAACGTGATTACGAACTACATGTGCACATGCACAGCACACAGATAATAAAATGACAAGGAGAAGCGAAAAAAAAGGAAGAAAGAAAGAAATTATTCGTGGGAATAATGAAACGTAATCGGATGACACCGGCACACACCACACGCGCACACATAAAAGGCCATATAACGATGACATTCCTCGAATGGGATATATGCGATGATGATGGGGCCGGTTCTGTTGTTCATTATCGTTGTCATTATATTCCCCCGGCCGGCCGCTGCACCCGACAACGACCGAACCGACGACAAATGTGTTCTTTTTTATTTGATTTTTATGTTAAAAGGAAAATGCCTAGATCACCTGTGTGTACGGGACACGGGTGCCTCTAGTTCCGGTCCTCGGGCACCAGGCCTACACGAAAGGATACCGTGCATAATGACAAATCGAGCGGAGACAGCATGACACATAAATCATGTTACCGCCGAGTGTGTGCCTATCATCGTTTAGGGTTTGCTTTATACGGACCCCTGAAGGTACAGAGGGAATTTGTGGACAAAAAAAAAAAAGGGAACATTGTCGGGGCCGGTCTGATCCTTTGTAATTGTAATCACCCACTGTGTTATGGGCATTTGTCACTGGAAACCATAATTATATTAATAAATCGATTTGGAATGGAGGAGTACCTACCTATCTGTACCTGCGAGCAGGCGACAGTAGGGACAGCAAGGCAGGAACAACATCTGCCATGGAGAGTAATGTTGACCGTTTTCAAATTTGAATATAGAAGTGTAGACACCCTAAGGCCTATCTTCTCATAACCAAACGTATGTGTGCTTTTATTTTTGGGACGATGGGTCCTACAATTTTACGCCGATTCCGAACGGCTTAATTGAGAAGCTTTTTTCAGGACAGTTATACTCGCTGATGTTTGTCAGACGTTCGCGTGGGCCACTGCGCCCACAGAAAAATGAGGTACTTTAGCCCAAAACAATTTTTTTGGGCTTCTAATATTGCTTCCATATATGAAGTCGGGCCCGCTCACTTATAAACTAGTCATAGTGGTTAGTGAACTGGACTACTGAGCGACGGGTGTGAAGTTCGATCACTGACAGATACAAATAAATAAAATTAAGAATAAGTAATATTTAACAGATAATAGTTGGCGCAAGAGGTCCATATAGGACCCTAGCTTCACTCAACCATTCCTTTACTTGAGTTCTAATTCCTTGACGAACGCAAGGGTCACAATTTTATAACAATTCCAAACATTTGCATTTAGAAGCGTTCTCACAACCTTTTTCATCTCTGAAAATTTCCCGGTTGAGCCCCCAAATCGGTGATTTTTTTTATTGTAAGGTTTTTTCTATGTCTTATTCCATTTCTCTTTTGTAGTTTGGTTTTTTTCTCATCTGGTCTCTGTCGTTATAGTTGTGTTGTCGCTGTTGTCTTGTTGTGTGTTGGTGGACCTGAATCCTGAATATGTGTTCCCTATACCATATGTACCTCAATGAAGTACAATTTATTGAGACACTACTATGATCTTTTGTTATACTAACATTAGGAAATCCAAGAGCGGAACTGCTTGAGCAATCTTCTTTGAAATCCTTAAAAATATTCTGTACTAAGATCAAAGGTTTTATAGCGGAATCATTTTTTAATTGCCGGAAATGTAGTAAAATGACTTATCGACATTAAAGCGAATGTAACATTGCTTACTTACTTAGGGTGCGAAAGTCCACCTCTCTAGTTAGCTCAGTCCTTGGCCAGTCAGTCCTCCAGTTTTGCACTCCAAGTTGGATGAGGTTCCCTTTTACTTGTGCGTGGTACCAAAGGTGAGGTTTCCCAGTACTGCATTGGGTTGGAGTCGATCTTGGTATTACCGCTGGGTTCGGCATAACTGCTTTGTGATCTAGACTGGATAAAGACTGTAAAATTGGTCTGTCAGCAGTACACAATAGTCTCCAATGTCGCAGGGGTTCATTGTAATCTTTGTCTTCTTTGTAGAGCTTTCTAACAAAAGTTCGTTCAGTTTAAAGATTTGGCTCACACTGTGACCCAGTTCCCTAACCGCCGGCCGGCCGGCTGGACGGGGTATATGAACACATTCATAACCTGCTGTTGACCTAAGCTAGCCTATCTCATTTGGTTATTGATTTCGATATCATCCCCATAATATGTTTCTGAAGCAATTTTAATTCCATCATACTAGACCACTAAACCTCCCACAAAATAGTTAAGACCACAACCATTAGTGTGTTGACATTTCCCGCGCTTCAAACCATAACAAATGTTAAACAGGAGTAGGTATTTGGACTTAAATGTCCATCGTCGATAACACACATTCCCATAGAAAATAAAAATCATCTTCAATTAGACCCAAAGCAGATCTTTGCCCTTGAAAAACTTGCCCTCTTCGGGTAAGCAAATTCTCAACTGCAATCTTTGTTGTTTGTTTTCTCATTTAATTCACAATTAGTGTATTTATGCGTAGGAACGTTTGCTTCTTAACAACAATCCTTTGTAGCCCTTTCAACTTAATAATCTGCGGGCCTTTGTTAATTTAATTCGCCTTACCACCGCACAATGCGTGTATAAAATACACTCATACTCATATTTCATTCATTATTATTCGCTTGCGCAATAAATTTCAATTGAATTTTATTTTCACTGAAAAGTCTAATCTGTTTGTTTGACCGACCAGTATAGTGTAGATGTGTATAGACAATAATACGGATCACTGATCAACACTGATTGTCATCCAGCATCTTTATTAATATTATTTGATCGAGAGGGTAGCATATTTTTGCCTGCAAAATTTTCTTATACAGTTGAATTCAATTATGAGTGTATGCAAGGCAGATTTATTGCGAAAAATAGGAGATAGGGACAGCCGTTGAATGGCGTCGCTTTCAATTGTGCTATTCGTTATAGAAATGCTAAATTTGTTCGGCATATCAAAGGCAGTTTTATTTAAAAGAGATTCATTAAAAAATCTATGTCAATATACTGTTTGATGGATTACCTCAAGGTTCAGACATAGCACCGATATTAGTTTGATTAGTCTGCAGTGAATCATATAGTACATATTTTTTTGGTTTCGCTTCAAAGGCTTCAACTAGTTGTTTACATAATATTTTTGCCCTCTTAATTCAAGGCGGACTTTTTATTTATTTTTGTTTGTTTTGACTATTGCTGGACTTTTTATCTATTTTATTCTTAGGTATCTTTTATTGGTATTAGCTCGAAATTGACCCTATATTAGACCACAGTTTTATTTTTAAATATATTCCATCTGTACATAATATTCTCTACACGACTGACCTACTGAGAATTTGATTTTTACATTATTTACACTTCCAGGTAATCTCCACACTATTTTAATAGAATTTCTTACTTCTAACCCTAATAAATTTGAAAACTGGACCTTTGAAAATAATAAATGCTGCACGACTGATGACACGGGCAAGGGCTATAATAGTACCAGCTAGTTCCCAATGAAATTCTCCTCAGAACCCGTCATATTCTACTCGTACGAAGTCAGTCATGACAAAGTTCCTATTGCCGCATTTTCGTTTCATTCTGGTCGAGCTGCCTTACCACGCGCATGGCCTCCTCCCATTCCCTGTCGCTTTTTCATTTCAACGGAGTTCGGCACCACTGCCAAACGAGCCATAAGCATTTTCACTTCAACCTGGCGCTTCAACCTGTCGCTTTTTCGTTTCATAGTAGTAGTTCAGATTTAACTACATGAACTTTATGGCTTTTTTGATTTCTTGACAAAATTTGCGCAGTAAGGAAAACATGGGGACCCAAACGTCGTGAGTTGCTGATCCACCTCTCAAACGATTGCCTATAGTCACCTAGTGAAACGTTTCCTCGTATTGCCACTAAGGCGATCGACGAAATTGAAACAAAAAGGCTTTTGGTTGTCTAAGTTCTAAGAGCGTCTGTTTGCTTTGCACTCAGAAACAAGATAATTAGAGTCACCTCAGTCTTTAACGACCACCCATCCTCGATTTTCTCGATTTCAACATCTTCTTCGCAAGTCCTCTGGGCATTTGTCAGGTGGTTAAAACGATCTTGCATATTTCCAAAATCCAACAATTGGCTCGGATGGGCAATAACTGACCTGACCCTGTTCGAGTACACGTTGCAGAATACGGAGTACTTAGATAGTGATTCTTAAGACAGACTTATGCAGATCTACATAAGTCGACCTCTGTGTGATTTTGTTCCCATCGGTGCTTCTTGAAAGTCAATTTAAGGCAATTTTAATAATTGGTCTATTCTTAAGCGTTCCCACTTCAAATTTACGAAAGCGTAGTGCCGAGATGAAGAAAACGTAGTGTTTCGAGCTAAATCGTAGTGAAATATGAAAAATTATTGCAATCTCCATAATGTTTTAGTTTTAAGCCAAATACGACTTAACTGGGGGTCGATTCTCGTTCTATGATACTGTGAAGTGAAAAGAGTTCTCACAAGTTCGCGCTTAATTCGATTCTCGGTCTATGAAAAAATTAAAACAAATGTCAGACGTTTTTCATATGATAATTTTTTTTATCACAGCCGTTTCATTTGTGAAGAAGTGTGAAAAACATAGACAAGGCTCTATTACTCACAATGGAAACGAAAAATAAGCGCGGACAAAAGAATTCAGACACCCAAAATATGTACATATTTAATCGAATACTATCTGGAGAATAGCCCCGATTTGGTCAATGAAAAGTATTCTACCTTGAAAAGCTCAAAAATTACAAATTAAATTAAATTATTTATCACTTCACACTTTCACAGTCACAGAACTGAAATCGACCCCTTGTAACCACCAATTGCGCTGAAAAGTGAATTAGTTAAATTAATCGCCCTGTTGTGAATGCGTTCAGACAACTTTCCAAGGGAAAACATTTTAGAAATCAATATTATTACTTACTGAAGGCATTTTATACAAGAAATATATGGATACGAAGTCGAACGGAAAATCGTAGTGTTTCCAAATTTTTCGTAGTGACGTAATGATTTTGTCGAACTAAGGCAAAATCGTAGTGAAACATTATACGATCGTAGTGAAAGTGGGAACGCTGATTTCTTAAGATAGGTTTGTTCATTTTAGTCTATTCAGTTCAAATCTTCTCTAGGGCTGTATACAGTTCAGGGTGAACCTCTAATTCATTGCCCGTCCGGCTTAAACTCGAAGCCTCTGCTCTACGTATCATTTGCTTACATTCCTATAGCCATATTAAGACAAGTGCTGCGCAATTGGTCGACTATTTCAATGTCGCTGATGTACAGCTGGTATAATTCTGAATCTCATCCTCCAAAGTCCATCAACGCAAACGAGTAAGAATATTTTATATACCTACTAAGACTAAGGGTCTTCCTCTCGAAGAAGAATATATTCACTTCATTCGCTTTAGAAGGTTAAGTCCAAGCTTTAGCGCCCCATAAAGCAGGATTGGGATCATCAAGGTCTTACAGAATCATCATCCTATTTGTTCGTCTAGATGTATATGTATCTACTTTTTCGACCGCATTTTCTAACTCGGCTATTCACGAACTACACAAGCCTACCTTCTTAGAGTCCAAGCTTTAGCGCCATAAATCAGGACTGGGATGGTCAAGGTCTTACAGAATCACCCTATCTGTTCGTCTAGCTCTAGTATGTATCTAATTTTTAGACCGCATTCTCTAACTAGGCTATGAACTACACAAAACACAAGCCTACTCTTTCAATTTAAAGTGTAGACAATTTTACCAAGAAACTGACAGTTCTCTAGCGCCCAAGGAATTTACACCAAAAAAGAATTACATAACGCCCAAACATAAAGATCAAGATCAATATAAAGCTCAAAAATCGTTTAATACGTATGGGGGCATGATGCCCTCCTTTTTGGGGGGTACTATGCCATGTTGCCATTACGCCCAAAATGAATGTCTCATTCCTCAAATTTGTGTGAATTTTGCAGCAACAAATTGCCTGGCAATGTTTTTTATGTCATTTTTTAATTTGGAACTTATGGTGATAAGACCTAACACCAATTTTTAGAGTGTGAAATTTCTACTGAACTTTTCGAAAAAGGCTTTTAAGAAAGGCGATTACATATGCAGTTTATTTCTCCTTCAACTGAGGAACCACTGACATGAATGACCAGGACCAGTGACCAGTGAAAATATTTTATAAACGTTTCAAATTTAACGTGCATTTAACACGGACACTTGGCCTATAAAGGGTCTCTGCTTGAGACATATTGTACCTTTCATCTTTTGAGATCTCATGAACATATAGCTTGCATCATTCCAAGTAGGTATACATTCCTTGACATCCCGGGATTGTTTTCCTCTTTGAAACGTACGTTCGGTCTTCCTTGTTGTCTCGAACCTCCTGGGGGCTGGGATTCAATGATTCTCTTGGCTGGATTATAATTTTAAATTCGCTCGACATCTAAAAGACCCGGTAGAGTAAGATCCTTTTTCGGTGTACAACTTGAGATTTTTTAAATATTTCTTAAAAATTGCATTTATGAAGTCTCTGGTAACCCATATTTTCATTGCAATGTATAGCCACTCAAGATTTACTGCCTAAACCCAGCGGTACCTACTACCGGTGGATCTAAATAAATAGTTGGCGCGACAGGTCATAGGAACCCTAGACCTAGCTTCTCACACCATTGAGTGAGTTTGTATTTCTGGGACGAATGGAAGGGACCTACAATTTTATGCCGATTCCGAACAGCTTAACTGAGAAGCCTTTTTAGGACAGTTATACTCTCGGATGTTTGTCAGACGTTCGCGCGAGGTGGCGCAGTGGACCCTCCGGACCCTCGCATACTAGTCCAGCACCAGCACACTAAACACTGAGCAACCGCACGCTTCCAATTATACTTTTCCCAAAATGTCCTTCCCATATTCACATTGCACTAGTTTTTGGAACACGTTTTCAATATTTCCAACTTGGGTCAATTGTAAATCAATTAACTTCACGCAGAGATATGCCATCGACCGTGCTCTTGTAAATTTTATTTTTAATCGCAAAAATCCTGTCAGTGTCAAAATGCCATGTGATTAAAAAGAGAAGAACAGACTACCCATAGACCCACCCTTACTGAAGTATCCCTTTGAAATACGAACTTCTGGTGGGAAACTATACGCGATTCATTTGAACTGTCATATTTGCTGCAACTGGTTCGTACTGCCAAAGGGAAGTTTTTTATTTAATCAAAGAAAATGGCAGTTGGGTTTTTAAACAAAAAATATACTTCCAAAAATGTGTATGTGTGCATCCCCCAAGGCTAAAGCAAATTTAAATCCCAATTGCTGTTCAAATGCATATAGGTAGGTATATGTTCTTGAAAAATCATTTTAACGAATTTTCATTTGACTACGATTAGGAGGGGTGCAAATGGGTCAGTTTAACGCAAAGCTCCGCCCAGCTAGATCCACTTCTAATCCAACCTAAGGATGAATTCGTCAATATATATCCACCCATAGGTGTATGTCAATGTCAGTGTAGGTAGTCCTGACCAATTATTATTTGAGATTAAATTTATTTTCTGTTTCGAAGCGAAGGCCTAATCTTATTTTACATTTCATTCCCAGTTTCAGTTTTGTGTTTTTTTTTCCTGCTGCTCGTTTTTATATAGTATACCTACCTCTGTCGATCCGAGAGGTAATTTAAATAAATAATTTCTCCATTTTCTGTCCGCTCGCTCCTAGAAAATCCCATTTCATTGGAGCACATGCTACACGCCATACTATACTACATCACAAGCGGAAATTGCAATTTGAGATGAAAAGGGTCGCTATAGTCGTTGTATAGTATTCGTATATTCGTATTCGTCGTCATCTTAAACGTGTAACGAGATCTAAGCTCCAGAGACAGCAGCACCCCAATAATACCGGAAGGCTTATAGTCTGCCTGGCCTATGCGCCCTGTGCACGCACGAGTATATGTGTAGTAGGCAGGAAAAAAAATGAAAAAAAAAAAAAACAGAAAAGTAAATTATATGTGGGTACATTGAGAAGAGAGTTCTACTCCATTTGATGCGAAACGATATTAATCATCATTAAGCGCGCTCGCAGGAGGAGCAAAAACAGAAAAACACAAACCGCACCAAAACAAAAAGCAAAAAAAGATATACAACGTTCTCAAGTTATCGACAGAAAGGTTATCGATGTATCCAACCGTAATGGGTTGTTTATTCGAATTCTTTTACGAATTCAGCCAGTGCCAATTTAACAGATGAAATTTTGTTTTCCTCTGGTGCTCCAGTTTTCACTTAGTTCTAACTTCCCTCCCATATACCTACATAATATGGCGAAATGCGGTTCGATATGCTCTGCTTTATGTTGCGAAAATTGTGTGGATTTAGGTCCTCACTTTCACACATTCGCACAGAGCCAGAGATGCCAGGCCATAAATCAACCATGAAATTGTTTTGCTGCATATGCCATGTGAATGGATATGTTTAGGCCGTTTACCAGAGAGCCCATCTTTTTCCAAAACCCACCCACCCACGCCTGGCCTTTGTTTTTTGGCAACAGACGAAAATTTGCAAAATCCAACTACACAACCCCCAACCCCCATCGGAGAATGAAATGGGGAATGTTGTCGACCGGGACGCTGAGCAACGGATTATGATTTACTGGCAGTTCAATTTTCAGCACAAAATTATTATACCTATGTAGAAGAGGACCACCCCTTGTGAAAGTTGATCTATGACATGGTCTATTAGGTATAAATGGAAAACAATTTCAGGTCCAATTATCGCTTTTCGGAGATATCGTGTTTAAATTGAAATCGAATTTACTTATAGAACAGTGATTATAGCCGTGTATATACGAAAGGAACACAGAGGGAGAGAAACAGATGTTGATCCTTGCAAAGGTATAGTCCAATTTGTGATTTATGAGTTCCTTGCAGCTCACACAGTATTGAGTTCGATTTATTACATGATACCTTGCCTTACCAGGTTGACGGGTACGTCCTTCCGTTCCGGGAGAGGTTTTCTCATTTTAATGATTTATCAGGTATATATACAGAGCCGTATGTGGTCAACAACAATCATACTTTGCACAATGGTATAGGACCTGAACAGGACATTTGAACTCCTTCAGATGAGTCTGTTATCAGACGATGGAACAAATGATTTGGAAAATAATCTGTATAGAAGACTGTAGGCCTTCTTCTCTCGATTGAATGGATTTTGGGCTTAATTTAAAGTTGCAAGCTATAAGGGGTGGAATATTCGTTTAACTATGTATATGTATGTACTTTATTTAAAACCTTTGTCTGTATGTATACTGTATAGGGTTTGTCGGTTTTTGAAATTGTTAAAAGTCAGACTGAGGTTGCAATCATGGGTTTGTGCTACTAAATTAAATCCTTGCAAATACATTTTAGTTCGAAGGGAAGGCGGACTTAATGTAGTTATAAAATGAATGTTCTTTTGACAATTGCCACAGATTCACTTATACGAGTACTTAGACCATCATTAGGGTCAATTGTATTACGGAAGCCATTCATGAGATACCTGTTGGAATTTGGAAAACAAAATTAAGTCAAACGCGAATCGTTTTTCCTATTTAATTCACATAAATTGTGCATTAGTCTCGCTATAGGACTTAAAGATCTGTTATATTTCGAAAATCAGAAGCCCCAGTTCGTCTCAGGAGTCAATGCGGCTTGACTATGAGCTCTGATCTCTTTTCACTCAACTATGGCCAAAGTTCTTTTACCTGCATGTAGGTAATAAGATTGATCCAGCCTACCTATAGGTTTATTCTACTCTATTGCATATCGATCTTCCTTGCAAGAGTGTAGTCAGCAAAGTCCTTACGGACCTTTGGGCCAAAGTTGCGATTTTAGGACCAAAGATGCGACGTCAGGGCCAAAGATGCGCAAATTTTTGATCCATTTCTTGCAAGCTTATCCACCTCTTCATTACCATGAATATTTATATAATCTCCTCTCACCCATTAGCATAGGATCGCAGTGGAGGTAGGTACTTGTTTTCGTCTAAATATTTTTTGCATTTTTTGAATGCCCTTGACTTCACCGAGACTGACTCCATACCTTGAGTATGACTGCCAGAGAATTAAGTGATGTTCTTATCAACTTAGCGTCTCTTCAAGTCCTTGACAGCTTGTAGTCTAGCAGCTTCCTGAAAAACGCTGCAAGATCAGAGTTTCGCTGAAGATACCCCCGACTGTACCGATGTCCATCTTAGAACTGTCGGTATTGAGGGCTATCTCATCCTCTTCTGGAATTACTTTCTTCTATCATAGTCGCCTCAATTTGGAATTCTAGTAGTGAATTGGGAACACCACTTTTCACTGACAAAAAAAAACCTCGAATCGACAAAATGTCGAAAAAAAATATCGAGAATTTTGGAAGATCACCGAACATTTTGTTCATCGAAAAAAAAATTCTCGAAAGGACAAAATGTCGAAAACCAAAATCTCGAAAAAAAAAAAAACATTTTCTGAAAAATTTCGAAAATTTTTTTTTTCGACATTTTGTGTTGTCGAGATTTTATGGAGATTTTTTTTTTTGACATTTTTTTTTTTCGAGATTTTGGATTCGATATTTTGAGATTCGGTTAAAAATGCCAACCCTAGTGAATTGCTTTTCAAAAACGGAGGTAGGTACATTGCCTCCTTCTGCCATAGGGTTGGGTACGGTTAACAGCGTTCAAAAATACCGATTCCCAAAAAGCGATCAACAAAATACCAATAAAAAAAAACTCATTAAAATATCGACAGAGAGTATGAAGATTTTTTTAAATCTAAATTTCTTAAAATGTCAACATAAATTGTGGGTCGCTGCCCCCCTGCAAACCCCTCTGTTTGGGGTCTCTTTTGGATTTGGAGTTAGTGCAAGGTTGGGTATATGCAAAGTTTCCTTAAATCCATGCACAAACTTTTCGTAGGGATTAATTCACGTCACCTGCAAAGGGTTGGATGCCTCTGCCCCCCTGAAACCCCCCTGCTTGGGGGCACTTTTGAATATGGAAGACATTGCGTAGGGGGCTATTTCACGTCACCTGTAAAAGTACATAAAGAATATTATTTGTAGACACTTTTTCGACAGACTTCTAAATCAAATCGAAATTTTGATTTTCGAGATTTTCAGCTTTTAACATTTTTTTAAATGGACCAGGTGGCTCTTCTTCAGCCACTTCTTCAGATTTTTAGTTCCTCCAGAACCAATGAGCTATTATTTTAACTTATTTGACATAAAATTGACCACTCCATTGCATTGTTGAGATTCGGGACGACGCACTTGAGCGTAGTTTAGAAAGGATTCACAGCCCACACCTATCAGCTGATGGGCTATACCTGCACTTTGTAAGTAAATTTTAAATCTTCCACCAAAGTGCGCCGCAGAGAACACACATACGTGAAGTGTCCAATTGGGATGCACTTTGTCTGGCCAATGTCGAAAGAGCTTCTCCGGCATCTTCACAGTTACGGCAACAATATTCACTTCCGAACGAGAGGTACAAGGACTTCTAAAAGTCATATTGAACTGCCAGTTAGAGCCGGGCGGCTAATAAGGAAGGCTTGAAATGCACGTAAAATCTATATGGTACCTCCCGATAGGATCGTATAGATTATGCCCTTGTACATGCTTTCATACGGCTATTCTTCACCTGATCTCGAGGTAATTTAAGAGCCCAGATAAAGACTAACTTCTTCATAATGATAAAGAAGACATAATCTGTCCATATCTGCCGCCGTCGTTTTCCTTTTTTTGCCCATGTCGCCGATATTGGGATTCCTTTTATCAAATATCAAATATCAAATATCAAATATCAAATATCAAATATCAAATATCAAATATCAAATATCAAATATCAAATATCAAATATCAAATATCAAATATCAAATATCAAATATCAAATATCAAATATCAAATATCAAATATCAAATATCAAATATCAAATATCAAATATCAAATATCAAATATAAAATATAAAATATAAAATATAAAATATAAAATATAAAATATAAAATATAAAATATAAAATATAAAATATAAAATATAAAATATAAAATATAAAATATAAAATATAAAATATAAAATATCTAATATCAATGTCAATATCCTCAAAATATGCAAGCAGTTGAACGGCGACTTTTGTAGAATTGAAAAATTGCGTTTTTTTTAGAGGCTTGTTTTATAAATTGGCAACCCTTTTTCAAACTACAACCAATTTGACATATGACAGCTGACAGCTGACATCTGATTTCTTCTTATTTTTTTGCCATTATGAGTATAGATACTTGAATAAGTCGCCGAATCAAACTCATCACCTCAGCAATTTATCATTCTTGGAATGCTTTGACACTTCGCTGCGGGATCCTTGTTGATCTTTCCACCGAATCATCCATAGCCAGGTGTAGTTCTGATGCCAACTTTACTGCAACTCAAGTGTATTGAACTTTAAACGGCCGAATGGTTATAGTTTTTCCCCCATCGTTCACTCGCTAAAGATAGACTCTTATAGCCACTGTGCCAGAGACTATAGACAGTCTGCCATTTCCAGTTCCGAAAAGTTTCTTGTTTATTTGTCCATTATCCTCCATATTTTGTGCACTGCTGCTGACTGCTGTGGCAACTGGTAGTCTGCCGTCGCCGCCGCCGCCGTTTTCCTTTGACTTTCAACGAGAATCTAATTACTAAAGAGTACCATGCGAATTTTCTTTGATCCGTCCATGTAAGAAGCCGCCACGCTGCCATTCATCCTCTTTGGAGGACTACTATTCAATTCTTCAACAACAACAACAACACTCGATTCCATTTGACTGCACTGCACAATATACACTCTCCACTCATGGAGCTGTGGTGTGGTGCGTTTGTTGGGTCAATAAATATTTATGTGCACTGTCTTTGCGCCCCGTCACCATCTTCGTCAAACGTGAAATGAGCAAAAGAAACACGCGAATTCCCATTACCCTATTACCCCCCCCCTCCACTGACTGTCCACTTGTGGTGCGGTGGCATGTTTGTAGCATCGGAAGAGCCAAAGTGTTAATATATCAACACTTTTGTAAGGAAACCCATGACAGCTCCAGGAGGAAGGGCACCCCCAAAGAATGGGAATGATTCGCGAAGAAAATTTCTATCCGCGTTGTACATGCGTTGCGGATGCGGAGAGCGCGGCACTTCGAGTATAGGTTGTGGCAGCAGCAGCAGCACTCATTCAACGATGCAAGTCAAGCAAGTCAGCGCGCAGTCACACTTAAACAGCATACACTCCACTGACTCTGCTCGTTTGGTTGGCAGTGCTGGAATTTTGACAGTTGTTGGCAAAATGTTAATTGCTGGCGCTTCACATTCACAAGACTACGCGCGAATTGCGTTTGCGATTGCGATTGTGACTGTGACTGTGCGAGTGAAATTACATTTCCCAGGCCGTGTCGTATTCGTATTTCGTGTTGAAGTTTCTTTTATGGTCACCATCGCATCCCCACAAAGACTCTCTGAAACACGATGACATGTCTCTTGGTGTAGATCTGTCATTTAGAGTCAATTTGGGTGCGGTGCTTGTACATAGTTTTAAAAGTGCAATTTTTGGTTTTCCTCTTGTGCGAACGTCGTCGTCGTCGGTCGGTCCTTGAGATGAGAGGGCGCACTGGGAATTAAATTGAATCAAATAAATGGTCTGGATGTGATGGAGGACGTGTTTTATTTTCATTTGGGTCGATTTAGTCCTCTTGTGAAACCAGAGATGCGACTGGAAGAGCTTTAATGTGAACTTCTTCACGTTTGGGAATTTAAACTGGGTAGATAGATATTCTTGCCCACACGTCAACGACAAAGACGTATTGTACTCGTACATAATGCGTAGAGCTGTTAAATCATTTCCGGATGAAGTGGATCCATATCCGGGGTATTGTTGATGGTTGCAAAATAAAACCCAGTCCTAAAACTTAAATGTATCTCAATGTATTTGTCAAGGAATAACAACAGGGAAAATTGGGTCAGGGCTCTTTTATGCGGAACCCACTTTAAATCTACTTACATGAGTTACATGAATACCTCCCAAGATAGTTGAAGACCCCTTCCATTTTTGTGAGTGCCACCTAACGCGAGGTTTTCCTCGTCGTAAACGTCTTATTCGCACCAAGTCTAACCAAGTCGATGTCGCTGTGCAGTTCGCTGTTAAATCTCCGTAACGGCCCACAAACGGGACCCAAAATGAACTTTCATCCGTCTTTGTTATTAAAGACTAGCTGACCCGTGCTCGCCTTGCGTCGCTCGCCTTTAGAAAAAGCGGAACTTTAAAAAAGTTTGCAAGAAAGGAAATGCGAAGACAGAATTTCGATAGCCTATAGCATTCTCACAGTCTTAAGAAACATTTTAAAAAAAGTTTCCTCAAAATCTGTCCGGTAGTTTTCGTGTTTTTAAGAGACAACGAAAATTCCTACAGTTTTATTATATGTATAGATAACTAGATAAAGTGCATGCTATTGCGTCATATAGCAGGGCTTGGATGATGAGGGTCTTATATGGAGTCTCCTCTACTTATTTGCCTTCTTGGGCTTGGCAAGTCTAACTGCTCTATCTGATGTGAGGTAATTTTCAAAGTTTATAGCAGAGCCGCAGTGTAACTCTATCCCTTACTACCTCGAAGCTTAAGCTGTCTATTATGACTTTCCGCAAGATTCGTCTATGATGTGTTGTTGACAGCATGTACTTGTTTTTACCCACGTTTCTCTTCTAATCATGTCATCACTAAGGATCATGTGCGGTCTTAAAATCGATGAATGGTGGGTACAGATCCGGACTTCTTGGCTTTTCTTCAGTATCCGCCGTATTGGGAATATTTAGTCGGGTATGGGTCTAAAACCGTACTTGAAGGGCCCAATAAGTTCAATGATAAATTATTGTTTCAGAATTTGACAGAGTACGTCAGAAATATCTTGTATGCGATGTTAAGGAAAGTGATGCCTTTATAGTTGGCGCTGTTTAGAAGGTCCCTTTCTTGGGGATTGGACAAACGATACTTAAGTTCCATTCATCAGGCATGTCTACTTTCTTCCGACAAAATCTTGGCGATAAGTAGGTGTATACTCTCCTGAATATCGTCTTCCACTGTCTTAAATAGCTCGGTTGGGAGGCCGTCCCTTTGGTCCATCAGCAGCTTTCGTCCTGAACTTCGTTATTGCTATCCTCAGCCTCACCTAATTTTACGCAGAACGTAAGTCTTTGGTTTCCAGATGGTTTGTTCTGCCCTATAGCGGAGCTTCGGTCCTCTTCAGCGTTTAACAGTCTGCAAAAGTGGTCTTTTAGTATCATCAACACATCTAGCTCTTATACAAGTTTTCCTTGCTCATCTATATAGGTTTCTTTTCTGGTCTTTTTGCCTTGTAACATTCTTCTTGCACCTCTATATCTCTTCAATCACATCCTCTCCTAAAAAACGATGTGCTCTCTAGCCCTATTCTGCTCATATAGCTTACGAATCTCTCTCGTCCTTTTCTGCAGTGCCGCTCTGTGGGTGAGCTGTTTTCTTGCATGTGATTGCCGGCACTCTTCATCAAACTAAGTGTTTTCGCTGAAATGGAAAATGTGCAAAGTAAAACGCTTCGACTATATGAACAAATTTATTTAAGACTGGAGATAGCGCGCTACCGTCACCGAAGACATCCAGAGAAAGTAGTAGTAAATGAGAGTTTTGGCCGCAACACTAAGGGTTTCGTGTTCGTCTCTGATGTCTTATTTGTATCGATAGTTATCACTGGTCTGCGTCACTCGATGCTGGTTGCATAGGGCTTTACGATAGCTTGAGGGATATGCGATGCGCAAAATCTCATACTGGCAGTTCGCTATTAAGGTAATCAATAACTCCTTGGGTTTGGTTGCTTTTAGAGAAAATGGAAAAGCGGAAGCTCTATCCTTATCTTAGAAAGGCCACACCTAAAAATGTTGGACGATGAATACAGTCCCGAAGACCGAAATCAATGGTCTTCGGGGCTGTATTCGCAATATTGTTAGAATCGTGATATTTGAGTTACCTACTAAATTTCTTTACAGACCTTCAGTAGTAAGTAGTTCTCTGTTCTAATTAAGAACTATTCTGGTGGTTAACCATTACAACGAAGGAAAACTTTTTTCCAAATGTGAGATCTGAACCTATGATAGAATTTTCATTTCTTACTCCACAACCGCTTAACAAAGCTAAACTATATCTGCCCACAATAATTTTTTTTTTGTAACGACATCTGTTACAATATCTTCGAACTTGCTCAATGGTTGGTGTACGAACTATTACAAATTAACATCAATGATGGTTTGTGTTCCCCTAATAGCTTTTTCTGAAAAAAAAAGTCAAGTTTACTCTTTCGTCCTACACTAATGGCGACGACGTTCTCATTGATCATTATCAGCAATTTTTAAAAGGAATGACCTGATAAACTGTTTTAAATTGCTGGCACATAAATTGGTTACAGTATTTGCTAAATGGTTGATGTCCAAATTAGCGAGGCAGTACTTTGTTTAATTTAGATGTTGATTTTTAATACTACAAGGAGTTTTAAAACCTCATAAGCTGATCCATAACACATCATTTCGAAATGCAACTGGATCTGAATACCTTTTTTTACCATGCATCCATCTCCGGATAAGGAGACTTTGGTAGAGGAATGCAACATTTTCGCATCACTTCTGCAAGCATAGGTAAATGACAAAATCGGCTTTTGAAAGCGCCTAATCACCATAGCTCTACAAATTGCAAACTGAAAGAGAACTTTGATGTTTCTAAAGATAGCTCCTTCATAGTTACCTATGCCTATGAGCATCAGTCACACATTCAGCTGGCGCCCAACAGATCTCTTTCATTTCCATTACCGATTTTCATCCCACTTTCATAATATTGCCTTCCCTCCCGTGCGCCGCGCCGCTCCGCTCAAAGACAGATTTATTCCCATCGTCTCTAAAGAGTTTCACATTTAATATTCCCAATCTGTGCGCAGAGCGCCGTGCAGCAGGAAAACTCCATTAGTAACATCAAATATTTATTAACGCAACAAGGAGGAGAGCTGGCGCGTTCCTTGTTTCCTTGTTGTAACTTCGACGTCTCTTTAAGTCTCCCCATAATATCCAAAACAGTATTGTTGCCATTTTCTGTCAATTTTGATGCATGCTAATCCAAAATGAAAATCTCCAACTACTCCCACGTCCTGTCTGATGATGGCATATAGGGTGACTTGTACAATACCATAGCGACCACCACATCAAGCGACTCCTCTCTGCCGGCTTTAGTATACTACTATATGCGTCGGAATTGTGAGGCGGCAGAGCATAAAATTTATATTTTCCCGCCCATTTACATAATTCGCGATGAAAATTTTTCTTTGAAATTACCAGAGAGATCCTTCATAACCTCATTATCGTTATTGTATCAGCACAGTGCTCGCGCTCGGCTTCGGCTCGCCCTCTGGTTTACACACACACACACACAATACAAGGGACAGGAACAGGATTCTCTGTGTTATTCTGGCTTCGTCTCTCTGTTCGTCATCGTCAACGTTCTCAACTGCATTGGGCCAAATAATGTGCGAAACTCATAAAGTTAGTAAAGGCTGGCTGGATGAATAGGTTAGGTAGCTGCTACTACTGCTACTGCTGGCTGGCTGGCTATGGTTGCGGGTTAAAAGGGAGCATGTTGCGCAACGCAAGATATGAAATTATGCCGTAAATAGATGTGCATGTTTGGCATTATGCATATATACTGTGAGTATAGGATTTTATGAAATAAAATTTGCTTTCGTTTTTAGAAGCTATTTAGGGCAGAGCCAAACAGCTGCTGGGGGTGCGGTTGACGTTACTGCTTGACTTTGATTGAATTGTTATGCGCTGTACACTGGAAATTGGTTGACTGAGATTAGCATTTTGAATTGCTAAAGGATTTGTTTGGTGCACGAACGTGTATATGGTTGGGAAATGAGGACACACTGGTTTTTGGTTAGTAGTTCTAAGCAGGATGTGTTTTTGAATAGGGAGATTGATGTTGTACGAGTACCGATAGTTGTGATGAAGAGGCATCAGATTAGACGCTCATCTCTGGTCCGGATGGTGCTCTAATTAACTTATATATGGGTTTTGGTTGAGATGTTTTTTTTAACAATAGTTAGCTGCTTGACTTTACTGTAATGTACCGAGAATTTTTCTAATTGGTAGAGTCTATACATAACGACTAGCTTTATCTAGTTAAAAAACCAACAACGCACCTTTCCGACGAACCTTTGTGTTGCCTAAGTTTTTACAGCCGCTAAAGAAAACGCTTAAACTTTCTTGAATCCACTTGTGCGGCTTAAAAATTCTATAAATTTATTTCATTAATTCAATGTACAATTATAAACAAAAATGAATTACCATAGTTTATATAAATCAAAAAAATTAAGTTTAATGTGCACGATGTAGTGCTTGCAGCAATGGTTTAGAAAAGAAAGAGGTTAGGTAAAATGTTGCACATGACGTGCACAAAAAAATGCATTTACGTTACATAGTGTACTTTTGTTTAAGGTTGAAACCTAATGATGGATGGGTAGCTTACAGATAGATGGCGCTAACACTTTGAGTCCATCTCTGAGGGACAAAGCAAAATGGGTATGCGGAACTTAGAGCAGATAGCTGATGATCAGCTCTAAAATCGATATCCAAAGTAAAAGTAAGCCCAATAAGTCTATGATTATTACCTCTAGAATAGGGAGCAGCAATATTTTGCTTAGGTATGCCTGGTGGAACATATTTTTATCGGTCAGAGTGGGATGACGATGTCGCCCTAATGACATCAGTTTTGAGGAAGGGTTGTTAGAGGAATATAGGTTATTTTACTCTTCATAGGATTGTGTGGTCTCCCATTAGGTTGAAATAGTTTTAGCTTTCTAAGACTTGCTAACACCTAATGCATGTACCCTTATAATACGCCCATAGAAATTATTTCTGCCCGTATGTAGATTTAACCTATTTACGTCGAACTTTGTTAAACAAAGGCTCTCGTTCTAACTTCGTAGCATGTTTATTCTAAACATCACTTTTTTCCAGACGCAGAAACTCCGAATCGGTTCCCAGAAAAATCGGTTTAATTTATAACAAACGTTCATTCTTTAAAATCAATAGATATCGTTTGTGACATGCAGCTTGCCACTCGTCGGTGTACCGCTGACAACCTTAAAATTTGATTCATTCTAAATTTAAAACGTATAGGTAGGCCTCCAAAGCTAGTACAAACCCAATTGGGTTGTTAAATCAACTAATTGGTTTCGAGAATCGCTAATAATTGTTACTGTACCTATTAAATATTTTTTTTACATACAATCATGCTTTTTCTATGTCAAAATTAAAAATCTTAAAAAACAAAAGATAGGCCCCAAGAGTATAGTATGCAGGTGTCCAACAATGAGAAGTAAACTACGCGTGTCTATGGGTTTTGAACCCTGCTAACAATGATTGTTTTTGGTTTTTTTTAAATAGATATCGAACCAAATTTTTGTGGTATTTCAAATGAGAAATTGAAAAGGACAATGGAGCGCCGCTCTATTAGAATACGTACTTAAAAATTTAGTTTTATATTTCTAGCAGCAACTATAACCCTTCATAGTGTCAGTCCCGGCTTTTCCCTTTACAGATTAACAGGTTTGATTAACGAAACCCTAGTCTGTAAAGGAAGCCCCTTTGTCTAATTTTGGCAACTTTTCACAGGAACTATCTCGAGGTTTGATTAACGAAACCTTAGTCTGTAAAGGAAGCCCCTTTGTCTAATTTTGGTAACTTTTCACAGGAACTATCTCGAGGTTTGATTAACGAAACCTTAGTCTGTAAAGGAAGCCCCTTTGTCTAATTTTGGCAACTTTTCACAGGAACTATCTCGAGCCAATAACTAAAATTGCCTGAAAATTGAGTTCTGTGGCTTTCGAGATATAACATTTTGAATGTTGTTTTTTTTTTTGTATAGGAGGCGCCACGCCCCTTTCTACAATTTTGACCAATCTTAACAGGAACACTCCTGGGACTAAGACTAAATTTGAGCTCAATCGAATCGGTGGTCTTTGAGATATCGAAATGTGCGTCTAAGTACAGGGCAACCTGTTCAGAATTTTCCAACTTTTATTTTTTTGTAAACCTTCGCGTAGCAATTACGAACAAACCCGTAGAAGGAAGAATTCCATTTGATGGTCCAGTCGTTTGCAGATTTGAAGGTGTTCATTCGGCAAATTCACCGATGTCCTTTTTAAAATGGAATCGAAACTCAGTACCTAAATTTTAGCAAGTTCAGCCGGCAAAGGTGTAACCTTTGAAAATGCCGACTTGTATACAATTACAAGTTTGAAAACCTGTAACTAATGAAAATCCAAACTCACTTCTTATTTTTTAACATTTTGTTCCGAGCTAATTTTTTAAAATTGTTTGTTTTTGCCGATTTTTTTAAGTTGCTCAAATTAATAAATGTAGCTTTCTTGATTTACCGACTGTTGACAAGCCGCTTTTGACGACTTTGGTTATCACTTTCGGCAAAGACTTCGGCAGTTGATTCCAATTATAGTCTTTCGACGTTGAACATTCCCGGAAAAGTTGTGATTTTAACGTCTGAACGTTAAAATTTTACGATTCACCCCCGTACTTTCACAACAACCACGGTCGGAGTTCCTACCTATGTTGAAGCGTCCATTACACTGAAAGAATATTGCCCATTGACAATAGATTGGTGAGATGAGACGTTCTTCAAGTTGCCTTTTGGATTGTGAATAAAGTCCAAATTTAGCTCTATCAGAAAACCTATTTCGAAGTACAGTGAAAGCTCAAACTGCGGACAGCTTCGATAATCCGAAAATTACCTTAAATGGACAGATTTGAAAAACTCCCATTTTCTCTAATTTTCCATACAAAGTGCTCTCTTAAATGGACGTGAACAGGACACTCCCTCTTTCAGGATACCTACGCTTCCCAGAAGCATATGGATACGCCTGGCAGCAGTCGAATGGTCTTTTCCTCCTCTTTTCTAGTTTGTCTTAATATCAACTTCGAACATTTCATATACTTTCTACCAACTGATACTAAAGGCCGTGCGATTTATTGATTTAATTTAATCCACTATACGATAACACTACCCAACAGATGGCGCCCATTCGATCACTGATTAGACTGAATTAGATTCTCTCTCGCGATATCTCCCTATCGCTTGTTTATACGAATCTCCATAATACATTCTTTCAAATTGTGTGAAAAATACCTAAGAAAAATAAAACCATTCGCACCATTAGCATTTGTATCTCTGTTGCGTTGCGGTTCAGCCTGTCATTCATCTGTTTCGACAGCCGCCCGCGGCCATCGACAGCACCAAAGATAAATCTACGAGAGGAGATTTTAATAACACAACAAACACAGAAGAAAAAAAAAACAGCGAACCGAAGTAGAATGAGTAAAAGAAAATATGAAACACCCCATGATGTCAAAAGATAAAAACAGAAGTATGACAGAAGGTCTAGCTGACGGCTGTGATGTACCACCGCACGTCAACGACGAATACGACGACGACGATGATGATGACGATGATGATGGACCCCATGTGGGTAAAAGACAGTCGCAGAACCTGCTATGGAGTCTTTTACTCCCTGATCTCCTTAGCGCCGGTCTGTTGGTTGGTTGGTTGATTGTCTCACCCTTGATTTATATTCAATTGACTTTGGTAATTGCTTCATTGGTCTTCTGGCTAGGGGCATGCATCTGCGGCCGCTTGTTCGTGCATCGTATATAAACACGAAGGATGTTTGAGTTTGTTTTTCTGTTTTTCTATTCGTGACGTGACCCTCCATCCATATGTCTTCCGGTTTTGATTAAGGGTGTGCTACATTTATTTTAACGACAAACAATTAATTTTCATAATAAATTTACATACACCTATACATAACTCAGGCCGCTCTCTTCTGTATGTTGTTATTAATTTTTTTTTTTTTTTTGCTTTTCAGGTTACAACACGCGTTATCGCATGCTACATAAAATTATCCATTAAAAGGAATACATACATATACATCTACCTACTACTTTCATATTCACGGCGCGCATAAAACACGTATCCATCCGTCGGTGTTCGGTTGGTGGAGGAGGACAACAACAGCAACAACAACAACGACAACGACAACGACGACAACGACAACGACGACGATAGATTAACCTAATCGGGTCGACCGCCGGGAATGATTGTAGGAGTATAGTTGGCCAATAAAAGGAATTGACAAAAAATAATAATATTTTGATAAAAATCAGAGAAAATGTGCGCGCTACGACTTTCCGGGAAGCATTTCCCCATCAATGACAACTATTTGATTGGCATCGTTTGGTTTATGGTGTTGCTGCAGGTGGCATTCTCTTTGGATATTGGTAAGTTGGATTATGTTTCTATTTTGTAGAGATTAATATCTTTTTTCATAAAAGAGTTACATTTGTCTATGCGGTAGGGGCCATAAATGGGATACCATCCAATAGCACTCATATTTGATTTTTAGTATGGCACTTAAAACGGATTAATGCGTAGCAGCGATCCCATTAGCCATAGAGGGTAATAAAGCAATTTTATTTCACTGTTACTCGATTTCAATTGGATGGAGAGATTAAAGAAAACATATATACCCACTTGGGTGGGGTTCGATTGAAGAGTAAGATAGTTTGTCTATGCCTCTGTGGGATGGGTTAGAAAAGGATCTATGAACTTAATTGGTATATCCACCTTTTGGTCGAGCTGTGATGTTAATTGAATCAGAAAACTTTGTTTGTTCTATGAGACTTGCTATAGTTATTTTTCCACTTTGCCTTCAGGGCCCTATTTTCACTTTGCACTTTGCAATTTTGCAAAAAAAAAAAATTCCTGTAAAGTAAAAGTGCAAAGTGTTTCACTAAAAATGCAAAGTTTTCACGACTGACGTTTTCAAAACGACATAACTCCGCCATAAAAAAAGCGACATAAGTCCGCTCGAAAAATGTACTGGGCGGAGATATGTCGGCGGAGATATGTTGCTATGCCATACCTAATATCCTAAAATAAGGCGTCCAAGTTCAGAACAATTAAAGCAAGTAATAAATTTATCATCGGCCTGACCGATGCTTCGATACCCTCCACTGCATACAGGTCATAATTATGCAAAATGTTAGACATGTGAGTTACTTACGTCCATGGTATACAAAATAAATACTATGTAGTAACTTAAAACTTATTGAATTCTAACTATATGGCAGCAAGTACATAGGTTAGGTACTTATGTTCACCCAGTCATGTACTTTTTTTTGGGCATCGTCCTACTTAACTTAACTTTCTCGTATACGTACATAGTAAGAGATAGATATTGTTTTCGTACAAAATTTCGAACTCGAGATTTTGATCAATTCTGATATTATACGATGATAGGGGAACTCAAAAAAGCGGGTCTCGCAATTCTGTCCGTCCGGATTTGTTTCAAACTTCGTATTTAGAGTTTTGTAGGCTCCTAACATTAACGCTACATCCGATATAAAAATTTTACAAACTTTTAAACAATTTAGATTTTTTTCTGAAACGGCTCTAACGATTTGAACCAAAACGCCATTTTCGATAATGATAAAAATATAACTGGTAGTGCTTAAATCCATAGTAATACCATTTACTCAGTTTTGAGCTAAACAGTTGCAAAACAGTGTTTTATGAACCATGAATGGGTCCTTCGATTTCCACCCTAATCCCTAAAAATGGTACTTTAAAAACTGCTCATATCTCGAAAACGCCATTTTCAATTTGGATGAAAATCTAACTGCTAGATAATGTTTATATCCTGAACAATACGTCGTACTTAGTTTTTAGCTAAACAGTTTAAGAACAGTGTTTTTCGAACCCAACATTGTACCATATGTTTGCATAATTTTACAAAAAACCGCTCCAACAATTTTGATCACTTAGTTTTTCGCAGAAAACTCGTATATAGCGTTTTATAAATATTTCTCAGAAATTACTACCCAAATACCGATCTGTATTCACATACGGTATATTTTTGTAAAGGCCAAAACTTCTGTGGCAATACAAATCCAATAGGAACCATAAACAAGTTTTCTAAGCAAATAACACCCACTTTTACGCCCACATTTTAGTCGTATTAGACATTTGTATACCTACCTTAATATAACCTGCATCGACTAAGTGTTTAAACGATTAAGTATTCCCACTTCACTTGCGCATAGTTTTAATTACATATATTCACCAACTGTTCACAACAAAAGGTCAATTGCAAACGATTTTTTTTCTTTGCATATTACTGATAAACTTTTCACGATGCAAAGTGCAAATCTAATTTGTTTTGTGAAACGAAATTAACAAATTCTTTGCAAATTCGCAAAACTTTTCAATTTGCAGAAACATGCTTTGCACTTTGAAAATTTGTGTTTGGTGAAACGAAATTTGCGAAATAGGGCCCAGGTCACAATAACTGCTTTTTTTTGCAGTGGCGACATTATAGAATTTAGACTGAGCAGTGATTATTATACCACACTTTGTGATCTTTCGAAACATTATTTGAAACAGGATCTGCAAACATGTACTCGTCCAACAAACCCTTTTAAAGAACCCAATTCAATAAACTCAGAAAAGAAGGCCGCTTTTTGAGGCATAGTCATCTCAAGTTCAATGAAAACTTCCACAACAAATTTTGTCCAGCCAGCATTATAGCCAACTGTAGCCAGAAATAGGGATTATATAGTTGACGGAAAAACTAACCAAGGGTTCAAGAGAACTAGGTTGGTTCACTTAGTTCACTGTGTAGTTCATTTAATTTCTTGTTAACGGTTTTTTTTTTAAACGGAAGCAGTACATACATATATTCTTAGACAGATTATAAATCAGGAGGGCCTTCATTGGGGTCTTGCACTGCAGCCTCTCTAAAGGAGCCCATTGTGTCTTCACTGGTGAGGTAATAGAGCCATATTTTTACACCAGAGACAGTCAGGAAGACAACTAGCTTCTCTGGGGGTATGTCAGCAAGATTTGCTGAAGTAACGATTTCTTCGCCAACGAAATTTTTTTCTTCATTGTGAACTATACCTAATTCAAAGGAGAACTGCTATATGCTATAGATACAGTCCCATATGGAACTACATATAAAAAGAAGGGTTTCTCTGAAAACTACTCTGTTTCGATGATTTACTGCATCACTTAACTCTACCACCCCATTAAACACCTCGTTACGGTTTGAACTGAATGAACTAAAATAACGAACTAGTTCTTCAAAGACATTCGAACTGAGTCAAGTTCTCTCTTTATACCTATAGCTATGGCCTCTACTGAAAATACAGCTCTAGCACTGAAAAATATTCACTCATTGAGATCCATTAAAATCATTAAAAAAAAAAACTCCAAAGTCTCCCACAGTCAATATAGAAGCTTATGGGAAGCTCTACAAAAAAGTGGTGTTAAAACATTAAAAAAAAACATTAAAATATCTTAATACCCTACACTTTCAGACCCTTGACTGATATTGCCAATATTATTATCTGGTTCCTGGTTGAAGTCGCATAGATATTCATATCTCCATCGATGAAAAGGCTCTAGCTTCAGATCCATTACCTTTACACTGACTTTTTTCTCGGAGGCCACAGGTCATTCTTACATTCATATGACGAAACTTTAGAAAGCCTTTGATATTGTCATAGGCATTTTTAGGCACATTTTGCGGGTTGTAAACTCACAGAAAAAAATTTTAATATTTACAATTTTCTGCGTAAAATTTACAAATTTTAATTGCAACTATAGTCATTACAATTTAATAGTAAATTTCGTTTTTTTTTTACTATTTTCAATTGAAAAATCTTAAATTTTATGGATAGGTCCCTCAACGCCAACTTGGTTGTATCCTTTTTGTGAAGAATTTCAATATTTTTAGCTTCGATTCTGATGTCACAATGCAGGAAAAGCGGCTCCCCACACACAGAAAAAAATTGTAAAGGCTTTACTATCCGAATTGTAAAACCATCTATTTACAATAAATTTAACTAGCAAATTTGGTTAATTTACTATTTTAATTGCAATTTTTTTTGTTTAGTTTTTTTTTTTGAAAATTTGTGTTTTTAAGTTTTTTTTATCGAAGAAACCAAAAAAATGTACGATTGAAATAAGTAAATTTCGCATATTTTTTTCCTATTAAATTGTAATGACTATAGTTACAATTATTAAAAATTGTAAATTTTACGCAGAAAATTGTAAATATTAGAATTTTTTTCTGTGAGTGCCAGCACGATAAAAAAACATAAAAACACAAATTTTCAACAAAAAATTAAATAGTAAAATTTAAAAAATTGCAATTAAAATAGTAAATTAACCAAATTTGCTATTTAAATTGTAAATAGATGGTTTTACAATTTGTATAGTAAAGCCTTTACAATTTTTTTCTGTGAGTGTACACTGTTCATAGCCCTGCCATCTTGTACGAAGGTAAATATATTTTTCATCCGCAAAACCAATATAAGTCTGCCATCTTTTTTTGGAAACTCACACAACTCACAATACACCCATCGAAAGGGTGAGTGCACCTAAACTGGCCTTCCCTCTAGTGTACGTTCGATAGAAATGTCCCTTTCAATCAAGAAATTTGCGTAGAGAGTGCCTTAAATAAAAGTGAGTCAGAGGCTTAAGATTTAAGATGTGTTACCCGATTCATAGCCTTCTCTGGCATCTGTCAAAAAGCTACAAAGAGGCACAGGGGCACAGCCGTTCTGCTCCCCCCCCCCCCCCTTCAATGAGAAGTGCTATCTAGAGTGTAGTTCTCTACGAAATTTTGATTTCTGTGGACCACCTTGGGTGTAAAGTTGTATCCTACGCAAAAGTATTCTCAAATTCTTTACGATATTTTGGAACTCCCTCCAGTCTCCTGGACTGGTGGCTTTTGGTCTTAGCGTTAACTCGATGAATCGAATTCAAAATCAAATCGAAGTTTCGTGACTCCTTCCAAGCCAAAGGGAGCTCTACTCGGGTTCGTTGATAACTCAAAATATCTGCTACTATGGTCTATGGATCACTTTTTACACCGCCCTAACTGAGCCGATCGTTTTTGCGGCATTTTTGTAAGCTAACCTTATCTGTACAGAAACACAAATTTAAGGGCGCTGGACATGACTCAACGTTTAGCTTTCCTGTGAATCATATGTGCAATGCACTGAGAACATCTGAAATCCCTGCTCTTCAAAACTATATGCACTATATATAGTCTTCATCCTGTCGACATTGGCAGTAGAGGAATTAGAGGCAAATAGTGGAGAGTCCAAACGAGTGGTCTTGTTCGCATCCCTCTTCCAAAATTACTTGCCTAGGGAAATCTACTACCCAATAGGATTTAAATATGAAATACCCAGACAGAATTTACTTAGATTTACAGTCCGCGGGCTGGAACTGATCCTCAACCAATACGCCTCTCCAATTAGCTCGGTCTTCAGCCAACTGCCTCCGGTTGAATTTGTTAGGACCGCTCCCAGTTGTGGTCGCCACCTAACTTGAGGTATATCGAAGACCAGACAGAAACCAATAGAAAAAATGGAATGACAGATCACTGTTCAACGCGGAGATATTTTTAGTCATCTCAAACGTCCTTTCGAATTCGAAATTGTCAAGTTTCTTCCTGGCTAAAACGTTATCAAGCTTTTTACAGATTGTTGGTTTTTTGAAGCCTGTTTCAAGACTCCAAAAAATACCTCAAAGAAAACCTCAAAGAGAATAATTGGTGTTCACTCACTTTTTTCTGTCAGTGAAAGTTTGATTTGTCACCTGAATGACATAATGGCAATAGGATTACTTTCAACTGTGAGTGTGAGTATGCTTTTTTTTTAAGAAGTCAATGAGAATTGCAGAATTGACATGCATGTCATATGCCACGAGTTTTCTTTTAGGTAAATCATAAAAATAAATATCACATTCACAAATCACAATTGACTTGGTAAAGTGTATATCGAAAATCACTCTCCAAAACTGACCCCATTTAGCGAGCATTCTTGAATCACCCTATAATGGCACTTTAAATGAAACAACAGAAACCATCAAGTTTAATTTCATGTGTCAACTGTCAACTGCTGCCTGCCACAGATATATAAGTATGTATAGTTGTATAGGTATATCCAGCTCACAAATCCCTGCCCTTTTGGCACCTGTATACATTTGGATGAAAAATATCTTGATTTTTATTTCTGTGAATGGGGTAAAACGGTACAACAAAGGCAGCAGCAGCTGTCAAAAGTTAACATGTGCATTTCAGAGAATCCGAAGTATTTTGTAGCTTATACTTGTAAATGAAATATAATGCTTGACTGTGTACAAAAGCCAAAACGTTCCAAGAGCCATTCGTTGTATCGGCTTCCGCTTCTGGCAAGCACACTGCAATTCAACAAAATTATATTGATGACAGTGATCCCATATCCCATTGTTGTGTTTCATTCAAGTTGACAAGTCATATATTCAGTGACAGGTATTGAGTTGAATATTGTTTGTCCCTAAATGAATATAAATGCAGTCAAAAGGAGTGTAGCACAATATTGATAATGTGTCACTATATGAGTATCGGAACAAAACAATATTTACGCATTCACTTTGATCTTTGAATTAGAAAGCGTAGCTCGTCACATATGGTAAAATAAAAATGTCAAATAATGACATTTTATTCAAGAGTTGCAGGACACTGTGTTGTTGTTTATTTCTTCTATATTCGTTCTCGTTTATTCGTCTTTAAGATTGGCATATATCACATATTTATTGTCCCAAAAGCCGGATGATTATTGTGAGAGACTCGCACGGAATTGCTATCCAACGAGCCGTAAGAAGTTTCAATTCAACCAGTCGCTTTTCCGTTTCATCAGAGTTCAAAATTGCTACCCAACGAGCTAAAATAAATTTCATTTCAATCAGTCGCTTTTTCATTTCATCAGAGTTTGGAATTTTTACACAACGAGCCATAAGAAGTTGCACTTTAACCAGTCGTTTTTTTGTTTCATTTGAATTCGTTTCATATGAGTCCAGAATTGCTTCCCAATAAGAAGTTTCATTTCAACCAGACACTTTTGCGTTTCATCAGAGTGCGGAATTGCTACCCAAAAATCCCTAATAAGTTTCACTTCAACCAGTCGCTTTTTTGTTTCTTTTGAATTCGTTTCATTGGAGTCTGAAATTGCTGCCCAATTATCCAGAAGAAGTTTCACTTCAACCAGAAGCTTTTTAATTTCATCAGACGAAGTTTCACTTCAACCAGTCGCTTCATTTCATTTCCGTTTCATTAGAGTTAGGAATTACTAACCAACGAGCCATAAGAAGTTTCACTTCAACCAGTCGCTTTTTTGTTTCTTTTGAATTCGTTTCATTGGAGTCTGAAATTGCTGCCCAATTATCCAGAAGAAGTTTCACTTCAACCAGAAGCTTTTTAATTTCATCAGACGAAGTTTCACTTCAACCAGTCGCTTCATTTCATTTCCGTTTCATTAGAGTTAGGAATTACTAACCAACGAGCCATAAGAAGTTTCACTTCAACCAGTCGCTTTTTTGTTTTATTTGAATTCGTTTCATAGGAGTCCAGAATTGCTGTCCAATAAGAAGTTTCACTTCAACCAGACACATTTTAATTTCATCAGATGAAGTTGCACTTTAAACCAGTCGCTTTTTCGTTTCAACAGAGTTCCGAATAACCTTCTACCCAACGAGCCATTAGAAGTTTCACTATTGCCCCAAAACACCAAAATTACAACGTTACGACATTAGAAGTTCAACTTCACATTTATATTTAGTTGACAAAAAGACGAGCAGTTAAATTTATTGAATATCTCACAAGATGTAGACCATGATGGTGCTACAGAAATTCTCATGACAGATGTTGCAGGGGATGTAATTAGAGTGTTCCTGATAGTATGTGCATTTAACAAACATCGGGTAAACTTTTTTCGAACTCGCTCGTGTAGTTTCGGAGACTTCCTCGTGTAGGATCGTTAATTGGCTTCGGCTTATATTCTACTGAGCTCCTGTCGATGCATCGCCACAGTTTCAATTTTTTCTCCAAAACCCTCATTTTGTTCCAGAACGCAAAGAATGCAGTTCTCCTATAACTAAATATGAAATTCGACTAATTGCTCTCTCACAATGTAGCGCACATTTTTGCTCAGCAACAGTATATTATCATCCCTTCCCTTGCACCACTCAATCTTGCCTCATCATAACAATTTGAGGGTATTAGCAAAAAAAAAAAAACCCCTTGAGCTCATTCCGGACAAAAATACTGCACTCCTTCCATATATACACATTTAAGCTAAAGTAATTAAAATTCTTTAATTGGGTTCCGCTCATAAACGCAATTTTTACGCTCTGACCATAAAAGATTGTATTCCGAAACGAGGGCGTACTCGTATTTATCCTCTGGGCACTTCACTTGGACTTATCCTCTGCTATGCACTTTAAAAGTGATAAATCGTAATGAGGTATTAAATCAGTCTTTAAAATGGATGGCTTTTTGATCTTGGGCGCTCATCTTTTTTATACGTTCCGCACTTCCAACATGTGGACGGGACGTCTTCCCTTTCTATTGATGATTCTTCTTCCCAACAAAAAAAAAAATAAAGATTTAATTTTTCTCAGCTAACAGACGCAAATTGGATTAGGATTACAACTTGATATACTCAACCCCGTTATTGTAAGACTTAGATACTAGTGTTCCATTTCAACATTTACTCCTACACCATGCTTCATGCTTCATTACGACGGACGACAAAATATGTGCGGCGATGTAATGAAACTAAATGTCACAGTGACAAGTCCCTTAGATACTCCTACTCGTACACGTACCTACTCCGTTTTCAATTTAATAAAATCATTTCGAAGACATAAAACAAAATTATCATTTTCCCCGGAAAGTAACAGATACCTAGACATTCCGTGTATCTACGGAATATATTTCTCAATAAGAATGAAAATATCAAGTGTCAAGCACCTCGCCGTCGTCGTCGACGCAATGTCTAAAAGTCCAATATGCATCATATCCACTTTGTAAGCGACATCCCGGACTGACGACTGACATCTTGAAGGCGCTTTTATTTTCATTGAAATCCGATATTGAATTGTTAAAGTGCACCACCCCATCATAGCTGCCGGAGCAAATTTAGATACTACCATATGTGCGGATGATATATACGAGGAGTGGAACCAGCCCACTCAACTCACTGAATGCTGTAAAAAGCTGGTGATGGCATGACTTTGTCTATTAAATAGACAAGACGGGAGGAGAGGGAGCCAGGACTTGAGGCACTTTGATGGGTAGCATTTAGCAAACATGAAAATTACATTTTTATCACTTTTAATCGAATTGGACATGGGCTATAGTTTTTGTAGGGGAAGGGGGAATATGGGTCGGGTACGGGTAATAAACCTTGTAATGGCCGGTGTTCCAATTTCAACTTTGCAATCTCAAGGAGTGAGAGGATGAATTGCACTACTCGCAAAATGTCCAATACTTCAAGAAATCTGAAATAATTTTTTTTTTTTAACTCTTCTGACACTTGAGTTTGGAGCAGTGTTGCTTTGTCATTGGGATGGATTTTTTCCCTCCACAGATTGTTCAAATTCCCATAATTTTAACAAAACTTTGTGTTCGAATAAAAATTAAAAGAAAATCATTTTTTAAAATAGCTGCAACTGCAGAAAGCCATATTTTAACGTATGGCTCTCAAACAGGACTCTTAAATATTTAAAATGGATAGGTACTCATTTTGTGAAGACTCAGAGTGATGACCACATGAAATGTTGCCTTTGTGGGTACAATTATAAGTCTCATGAAGTTATTAGTAATGACTCTTGCCTCACTCTAGAAACCGTAATTTTGCTTGTCCAATTCTTGCAAATGGCCCAAAAATTTACTGATTATATACGCCTCGTCAAAACTGCCTAAAGGGTCATAATGCCCGAAATTGTGTCAAATGTCAGGAGCCACTTTAACAAAGAATTTTTGACGTAAACACAATTTCTGTTCCTATTATTTATAGCTAAACATTTTAAAACATAATTTTCTTAAACTATTTGTCTATTGTCTGAATTTCATGTGAATATTACGTCTTCTTTATGTTGATCAAATTTTCCACAGGAGTGTAATTTGTTCCCTTTTCCCATGCGATGGTTTTTGACGCTCAAAAAGGTAAATTTGCCATGACCTAGTAACACTGGCCTATGGCAGATCGGAAGATCAACAAATGATTCCATTTTCACAACGAACGATAAAGAGAGAGAGAAAGAGATAGAGATATAGATATAGATAGAGATAGAGATAGAGATAGAGATAGAGATAGAGATAGAGATAGAGATAGAGATAGAGATAGAAATAGAGATAGAGATAGAGATAGAGATAGAGATAGAGATAGAGATAGAGATAGAGATAGAGATAGAGATAGAGATAGAGATAGAGATAGAGATAGAGATAGAGATAGAGATAGAGATAGAGATAGAGATAGAGATAGAGATAGAGATGGAGAGAGAGAGAAGAGAGATAGATGTCATTAAGTAAAAAAGACAGGTCCAAGTTAAATTTTACGAAGTCACAATGACGAATGTTTCCATATAAAATTATTTATTGTGACTGTAAAAATATTTAAGTTTAAGATTAAATGATTTTTGGCCCACATTGCCTGTCTAGATTGTATTATGCGTGCTGCCTCATACTGAATACGAATATGTTGAATATGTGGCTTGTTCACTTCAAAATTAAGATATTGAATGAAATTATTACATTCACAATAAGCTTGAAGGGGAAATAGTTTCAATCAAGTGCCGTTTTTCAGATCAAGTTGATCAGATGAGCAGGGGAGAGGTGGCACCCTCCGACGCCCTAACATAAAACGCTGCATAGTTCCAAACTTTTTTGTTGTTTCAGATATTCAGCAAATTTAAAAATTGGTATTTTTTCAACATATTGATCTAAATAAAAAAATAAATAAATAGGCGGCGCAACAGGCGGTATACACCCAAGGCCTAAAAAAAACTACTACTACCTCCCATACAAAATATATATATATTTGATGTTAAAAATTAAATTTAAATAGGTACAGTAAATATAGCAAGTTTGAACTTTGCAAATATTGTTTTAATATTAAATTTTTTTACAAAAATTAAGGTTGGTCGTATAAAAACGACCCATACCTCCCATGCAAATTTATAATTTTTTAATACTAAAATATTTTTTAACAATAATATAGTACCGGGTATTTGAGCTTCGGCATAGTCGAAGATAATTGTCTTACTGTTTTTTTTTTTTTGATGAAAAGTATAATAGTCGCCATACAAGTATGCACAAGTAATTCATACCACTAATTGCAATAAATAAATCACCCGCATTTCTGTATCTAATTTCTTGGCAGATGTTCCCAAAAGACTCGAACTAATTGTGCACTCATTTGCATTACAATGTGTCAGTAGCACAATTTACTAAACAATTACTCTTCCCCTTCATGGGAAAAAAAAAAAAAAGAAAATCCCAAAATTACATCAACCACGACGACATCCTCTAGCAACCACTCTTGTTGGGTATGAAAAAAAAAAAACTACGGATACAATCAATCAAAAAATCATCTGTGACCAAATTGATCTATCACCACTCTGTCTGCCCAAGTGTGTATATGCAGACGAGGGTAATTCATCTAACTATCTATTCATGTGGCAGATCAGTTACTGCGGATTCACCGTCTAGTGATACACACCTGCGCCAATCATCTCCCCGAGGTTATAGCACCCAATTAGAACCTATACCAACTACTTTGTTGCCTAATTTTGAATTCCCTTATCCGGGGATTTTGCCGCTCCTTCTTCGGTAGATAGGTATGTAATGTACCTTCTGCTTTTATTATTGACTCGACGATGCTTCATCATTCTGATGGCAAGAATACTCGTACGCACATACAATTTATCTATGTATACCAGACAACGGCTGGTGTTGGGGGTCATCCCTTATAATCATTTTGGGTTATCATAATTTTGACGGAAGTCTTGAATGACAGATCGGAAGTTTCTAATTTTGTGTGTCTATTGTTTGGGAAGTTATATCCAGCCAGATGACGCAATTTCGTTGAGGGTTTGAAGTTGTTGTTCTCAGTACTACATATCTGTGTGTGTGAGTGGTAAGATTGCTTGCGGATTCAAATGAGTCGACTTTCCTCTATATAGAAGCAAACGCAGTTAAATCCATTGTGCCATGATTTTCCGAGATCCTAATCCGTTTATCTACAGTTTAATACCATAAACCAATTTAAGCAGGCTGTCGTTTATGATGTCAAATAAATTTAGGCAATTACCTACCCCCAACCTCGATGCTGTCGACGTCGTCCTCGTCGTAGTCGTTGTCGTTGGAATATATCGCAAAAGGTGTGAAGTGAATGTGAACCTAAATCATTTGTTTCCTATCGAATTTATTGCGACTGAATGACTTTATAGTGTTCCGAATCTGGAATATTCCCAAAAAAGCACGTACTTTGACGACGACAGTTATTGGGATCAAAGAAAATTCTAATAAATACCACGAGCATTACGTTCGATTTTGACTAACGTGCTCTTGTTAACCGTAAAGGGATTGGCGTCCCCCTCTGCTAATTATTTTATACTTTCAACCAACTTTGGCCTTTGAGTTGAATATTTTGCTTTAAAATAAATAAAGGGAAGGTTTAGATTTAGAGGAATGTTTGCATTTTAAGTAATCGTCGACCCTTCCCTTCTGGATTGGGTAAGACGATTTTTTTCATAAACCGTAGCATCTATATAGCAATCGACGAGTTTGTATAGGATTATTTAGAACGAATCCTTACTGGAGGCTTTATATCTAACATGGGCACTTGGGCAGGCCTTAAGGAACTTGCATGTCATTTACTGAAATTCGACCGAAACGTGCTTTCAGTGAGCGAGCAAAGAGTTGGGAATTTTCTTTTCTTTCGTAAGCAAAATAGGTTTCATTTAGCTCGATTTTGGGGGTAGACTATGACTAATGCGCATTTTTTTTAAACTTGTGACTTCATTTTGTCGTACACGAAGGACTGTAACAATAAAAAAACCAGTAAGACAATTATCTTCGACTATGCCGGAGCTCAAATGCCCGGTACTATATTATTGTAAAAAATATTTTAGTATTAAAAAATTATAAATTTGCATGGGAGGTATGGGTAGTTTTTATTCGACCAAGCTCATTTTTTGTCAAAAAATTTATTAAAACAATATGTGCAAAGTTTAAACTTGCTATCTTTACTGTAGCTATTTAAATTTAACTTTTAACATCAAATATATATATATATTTTGTATGGGAGGTAGTAGTAGTTTTCATCCGATCTTGCTCATCTTCGAACTTAGCCTCAGTTTGGTGGATAAAAACTTACATACCAAATTTCAAATTTCGATAGCTCTTAAATTACGGCCGTAATCGTGCGGACAGACAGACGGACATCGCTAGATCAACTAAGAAAGTGATGCTGATAATATATATAGTTTGTCATACCTACATACAACGCCTCCGTATATGCGTTAAATATGGAATGTCAAAGTGAATATACCCTCACCACAGTCTGGTACCGGGTATAATAAATTATGATGACACTGGGTATACAGATCCCGTATCAAATGTCGGGTCATTAGCCTTGCAAAGAAGTTTAAGATAATTTTCCAATCAAGATGAACCCACCGAGATGCTGACGTCGGAAAAATTGACTCATCAGGTCATTATGTACGTATCATTCATGAGCGAAACGTTCTTGACATGGTGTTGCCACAAAAATGTACTCATCCGGTCGTCAAGTACGCCTCATACAACGTCGAAAAATCACCCGATCACACAATGTCCATGAAGGTCATTCCCCTGTCATTATGTCGCATGACATGCTCGCTTAGTCATGTGACATCAGAGCTGAATGACAGAGGCAAGTGACCGGCGCTAGACAGACTATTGCACAGCGTGACAAGGTGCAACAATTGTTGCACGGAAGTTTGTGTATAGGTACCCTTAGTCATATAGCTCTCTGGGTTTTTCCCACATCTAGACCTCCGTTCCCAGTAATGGTATCATTTTATGACCCTCTAAGCATGTTCATCGTTTGCTTATAATCGTGTACCTATGTTTTGATTTAACTCAGTCATAAGTAATAAGTAGGGATGCCAGATCTGAAAAATTAGCTGGCGGGACATTTTTGCATTTGAAGTGAAAAATACGTTTTTATTTTAGTTTACATTTTATTTGTTGTAATAAGTAATATTTGGTTTAAGTAAAAGTCTTTTAATTCATATTTGTACATTTTACACAAGTCTCACAACGGTGCGTTGTGTTATTTGGAATGCTAAGCATATAAAAAGGCAAAAAATCAAGAAGAAGCCACCCCTTAACCCGGTTCGAAAAGCGCTACGTTTCCGTTTTTGTCCCGCACATGTGACCTGGACTTATTAGAAGCATTGTCCGTTCTTCTCAGACGAAAAGAATTCAGTTTGGAAGCCCGGGACTATTTCCATAACCCCCGCAAAGAGACTAATCATTTGGACCGGCTGCATAACAGAGTTGAAGGTGTGGGGGGCCGTTTCGTATTATGGCACCTGCAAATTACAATTTTTGTCAACCACAATGAATCCGTTGTCTTGCAATGGCATATTGAAAGAGGCCTTTCCATACTTTCATAACCTTTTTGGACCTCTGCCTTGGATTTATCAACATGATAATGTGCCAACAACCCGGTGTTTGTTAAAACGTAGAGAGCCAAAATGTGGAGCTATTAAGCTGACCGGCCTATTCACCAGATTTGAATATGATCGAAAATATTTGGGCATGGTTGACACGTCAAATCTATTGATCGGGATAACAATATTCGATTATATCTAAACTAACCCAAGTCATCAAATTAGCTTAGAGCTCGATTTCGCAAAATTATTGGCCAATTTGTATGCATCCCTTCCAAATCGGGGAGGTGTGAATTTTGGAGCAGAAAGGTAGCTCAAAACACAATTAATTTTTTTTTAAATGTAAAATACTCCAATTACCTTGAATTTAAGTAATGTTTGCGTTAAAAGGAAGCGAATACTTTAAAATGTTTTTTTCGTTTAAGTGTTCTTCAAGTGGCGCAAAATTAGGACCCCACATTTTGCCGGTTTTTTTTTTTGATTTTTATTTAAAATTTTAATTAAAAAAACAAAAAGTCTCTAGCATGCTTGGTTTGGGACCAGGGCGATAGAAAACCGACATACGGGATGTGCTATTTCGGATTTTCCCAATAAGGTACATATTTAAAAAGTAAAATTCAAGAAGGAACATATCTTAATATACATAAATAATAATAAATATTTTATATTAAGATTATACATTGAGATATTTTTTTACCAGTCTTTGTATTGAATAAACCATTTTTGTATAAAAATATAAACAAAAATTAATTCTACAAAAGGAATAGTAGAAACTAGCGATTTATATACAAAAATGAAGTGATAATAGAGCGACAAGTTGAAAGGCGGGGCATTTTACGGGACAAATTTTCATTGCGGGACATTTTGCGGGACAATTTTCATTGCGGGACACTTGCAGCACAAAGGCCTCAAAGCGGGACAGTCCCGCACTGAGCGGGACGTCTGGCATCCCTAGTAATAAGAGAGGTGGCTTTCAATATTTCCGTAGGCTCTCGTAAAACGACAAAAAATTAAATTTTTGGCTACACTCTATTTTCACAACACTGCTCTCGGCCTGGGCCTGGGCTGTTGTAGAATCGAAAGAGCGGTTATTTTCGCACGAGCAGCAAAATGGAACAAACGTGTCAATCGCGACATGCATGACACTCAAGAAAATTGTGTTAAAAAAATGTCAGACATTAAACCCCAACAGCATTGACAAGGCGATCACAAAGTTATTCAAATTAGTCAATTAATCATGACATTCAAGTCGTGCCAATGTCACGAAATGACAACATTCGTGACACGTGCAAACGTCACGTCATCCTTGTTTGGATTTTTTTTTATAACGCCTTTTCAAAAATTCAAGGCAAATCTAAAACGAATGTGCATATAGACAACACCAACCTTTAGGCGAGTAGGACAAGTGAAAACATTAGCAACCAATAATTTGCTTGGTTATATATGTAATGTGTTTTTCTAAAATCTCTATAAGCATTTGAGTAAAAATAATAATTAAAGTGGGTTGCGCATTTACGTTGACTGCTTTTAAAAATAAATACAACACATTTTGAATAAAAGATACATAACTATGCAACCGAAACCCTCAAAATGGTTGTGTAAATGTACGCGCGTAATTAAATCCTCTGAAGCGTGCCTCGTATTCCAAACCACTAACCATACACCATTTAGTAAAATACAGCTCATTTTCATATACGTTTACGAGTACGAGTTGAGTACCTTGCTCATTTTACATTTTCCCCACTTATTACGAAACAAAAGATAAATACAGGACTCTCCCCGTACAAATAAAATATATAATTTGTATTTTTAAAACGTCCTGTATATTTTGAAATAATTATATAGGACAAGGTTTCCAAATGTAGATACTTTTTAATACCATATATCAGATGGTCAACGTGAGAGTTGTTACAGCTTGCCACTATGAAGGACGAAAATGAAACGAATGTGCACTTTTAAGTTGGTATAATTATTTAATACTTTCTGGAACTGAAAATATTGAACAATTTAGTTTTTCTTGTTTTTTTAGGTTTATAAAATATTTTTTTTTTTTTGTTAGAAGGGTTGAGCATAGGCCAGATCTTTTGCGTGACAGTGTCCAGCTTTCAGTTAGTAACTTGTATCGCATTTTGTTTGATTAGCATCAGTTTGTAAGTAGCTGGAATCATTATAGACCCTCTCTTTCTCTGGTAGATTGAGCTAAATACTGTAAATTTTTTCACTATCTAGTTAAACGGCCATTAAGAGTGTTTTAGAATTGAATGTGCCTTAATCCAGGACCCTTGCGGATATCTTTATATATATAATTCTTCTGTACGTGTTTGTTACCAAACTTCTCCCCAAAGGTTGGACCGATTTTTATGAAATTTTGTGTGTGTGTTTGAATGGGTCTAAGGATGGTTTAGATTTTATTTGACATTCTATTCATGTTTTTTTTTGTTGAGTGTTTATTATTTGAAATTTTATTCATGAACTTTTTGCTTTTTCATTTTTTTATTTATTGTTGAGTGGTTATTATTTGAACTTTTGTGGAATCGCATCGCAGCGCCACCTACCGGGTCCAATTGTGAATATAAACCATCCCAAGACCCATTCAAACACACACACAAAATTTCATTAAAATGGGTTCAACCGTTTAGGGGGAGTTCGGTTACAAACACATACAGAAGAATAATTATATATGTATATAAAATATTGGTATTTATTAAATAAATAAATAAATAGAATTCCAGAATTCAATTGGATAGGTTGCTGCTTCGTCATCATTTGCTACGCGATCAACCGATTTGCACGAATGGAATGTGCCTGTGATTGAAATCATCGACGTCCTTGTTGTTCGCAGCTAATATCGCGTGTTTACTCAACCAATCGTGGTTCAAACAATTGAGACCGATAGTCAAGAACACTTTGCTGATGAGATCTTCCTTCGATGATGTGAATTGTAAATTCACAAAAATTTTACGGAAACTAACTAGATTGTCTGAAAACTATTTTGAATGTTTTTTTTTTTGTATCGGAGGTGTCAAGTCCCTTTGACGAATTCCCATAGGAACACTCCCGGGCCAATACCTAAGATTGTCTATAAATTTTAGATCAATCGGTTTTGTGGTTTTCGAGATATAAGATTTTGAATGTTTTTTCTTCTATAGGAAGTACCACGCCCCCTTGTTTAATTTTCACCAGTCTTCACAGGAACACTCGCGAGCAAAAGATTGGCACGCCCCATTTTATGTTTACCCGGACAAGCTTTCCAATTTTTTTCCTATATAAACCTTATTCGGACTATTACGAATATTTTAAAAAAAGCCAAAAAAAAAATACGTTTCAATACGTTTTGCGATAATAAACGAACATCATTTCATTTTTATTTATATAGACTAATATAATAAAACTGTAGGAATTTTCTTTGTCTCTTAAAAACTCGGAAACTACTGGACAGATTTTGATGAAACTTTTTTTAAATGTTTCTTAAGACTGTAAGACTGCTATAGGCTATGTCGTTTATAGCCACGTTCTTTGGAACAGTTTTTAGCCAAAATCTGTTTTTTGAAGTGAAATTATATACCTACAATCTACATATATACATATATACCTTGCTACAAATGGATGTTTATACTTTTGCGTTGGGGTAGGTAGTTGCTTGGATTCCATATAGGAAGAGGGAAACAAATGCGAGAAGTTTACAGTAAGGATCAAAAGTAAGTGAACACTATTGCGGGATTTATTCGTCTTTGGAGTTTTGAAACCGTTTCTTTTTAAATGTCTATAAAGGATTTGAAGCTATCGATATTAAACTTTTTACAGATTCTTGGGTTCTTAGACCTGTTTGTAGACCCTAAAGAAAGCTATTTAAAACAGCAGATCACTTACTTTTGATGCTCACTGTATAAATACAATTGTTTGTTTCTTTTTCCGTCAAAATGTGTCCTCTCTACTTTTTTTTCAGATTTTATTGTAAATAAAACAAAAACTAACCATTTTATCCAAAGATTAGTTTCAAATAGGGGCAAACGATTTTTTGGCGTCACAACTTCTTTTTTTGGGTTGCAAATTATGCCCATATCTTACTCTCAAACTATGTGGAACATCATCCAAAATAAATATTGAATCCTGTGCCGTAGGACCTCTTAAACATTCTACGTATATGTATATTCATTTAAAGATATCTTTCTATGGCATTCCCCATATTTTGTTTGCTTGATTTCATGAGCACGAGAGGATTATAATACCAAAAGACGGAATATTTAATTTAACCATTCCTCCTTCCTTTCACTAAAGGCCTGTGAAGGGAACAATCACGTGTGGATGTGGTTGACGACGATTACTCACCTTGCCGCGGTGTGGAGGCTTAAGTAGAGCAATATGGTAGGCCGGCATGGATGGCAATTGCCATTCGCCCTGCCAACAGCCGCCAGCTCTACAAACGAAGAGGTAATCACCTGTCCCGTCCTTCCCTTCCCTCCTTTCTCATCCCTTCACTCCCCCTGGGCTGGATCAAGGTGTCAACCGTACCGTGCCGACGGTCTACTAGGCTGGTGGGCCCAGGTCTCAACAAAAATAGCATCAAGTCGCGAACGGTGTATCCAGATACCGGGCGCCCTCTGGATCATTTAGCCTTGTCTGCATAATGCGGGGCTCTGTGCAGATCGACTCTTCTTTCCCTAGCTACTCGTGGGAACAAAATTTCTTTCTTAAACAAAAACAAACCAAAAACCAAAACAAAAACAACAACCTTGGCTGCCAGCGGCGCCACTCCCATGCAACGCGTGGAAGAGCATCTGCAGGAACTCTGCATTGAAGATGCTGTCAGCGACTGTTCGACACTCTCGGACGAAATCGCTGTAGAAACAACTGCTGCAATGTGCTGCTACCCACGTCCCCCCACACCTACTCTGGCTGACCTCAAGAACAGGTCGCTTGGTCGAGAGACCAAGGCCGCTCTGCGCATTCTGGCCCGTCTTCATTTGAAGGCGGAAAAGAACTGGAGCGAGACGGAAAGGGAGTCCTACTCATGGGCAACGCCCTGGGTATTGGACCACGAAAGGAATCGGGACGCCCTTCCCTCAACTTCAAAGGTCTCAATCCCAAAATCTTCTGCCCCACCGACGGGCAAAAAGAGACCGCTCGTAAGGGATAACCAACCTCGGAAGAGTCGCCCCCTAGCTAACAGCTCATCGAGCGTTACAGGAGGTAGGCCCACAGCGGCGACTGGAGCGGTGCCAAAAAGGCGCAGATCCCTGGACGAGGTGTCCAACGCTTCTAAGAAGGCTAGGAGCTCCCACCGGAGCCCCAGATCCTTTTCAGACGCGGTCAAGGATCACCTCGTAGTCGCGGTGGTGGACCTCTCAGACGAGGAGGGTAGAATCTCATACGACAAATGGGGGATCATCGAGAATCTCATGATGAACCGTCTATGTGAGTACCTCCTCACCAACCAGCAACCGCTTACCTTCAAAGATGCAGGATGGCACCAGGGGTCAGTAAAACTGATCGCCTGCGATGACCAACGGTCGGCCGACTTCATCAAGGCAGCCATCGGTAGCCTGGGTGAAGTATGGCCAGGAGCCAAGCTCGAGGTCGTGGATCGGACTTCGATCCCCCACAGACCGAGGGCGAGGGTCTGGGTTCCACTCGAACCAAGTGATCCTGTTAAGGTGCTCACACTAATGAGCTTTCAAAATCCGGGTCTCCCAGTCAAAGACTGGAAGATTGTGGAAAACCCCAATGGTCCTAACGAGGAACCTAAGAAAACTGGCCGCTCAATTGTCATCTCAATGACGGCTGAATCTCTACCTATGCTGAAAGCTAGGAACTTCCTGATAAAGTACGGCCTAAAGGAAGTAGAGATGAAGCTATTCAAGAAAGACGACTTACGCACTGCTGAGGCCAACCTGGCCAGCTCCAACGCGTCATCCTCGGCAGACACCGACTCGCCACAGGAGGATCTTGACGCTACCATTGTGGAGCAATCTGTATCAGTTAGCAATGCCGCTAAAACTGATACAGATTAATCTCCACCACTCCAAGCTAGCATCCGCTAACCTGCTGGTCCGCCTCATCGAGGACGGACTGGACATCGCCCTAATCCAGGAACCATGGCTGGTTAAAGACAACGTCACTGGACTTAGGGCTCCTGGCTTCAGCCCTTACTACGCAGAAGGTAAAGGTAAAATTAGAGCTTGTATTCTTGCTAAAACATCGTTAAACTTAACTTTCATTCCCCAGCATAGCACAGGCGATCTTGCAGCAGCGCAGCTTACTCCAGCAAGCGGCAATCCAGTTTGGCTGGCGTCCAGCTATCTTCCGTATGAGGAAGATGACCCGCCATCAGTTGAACTACGACGGGCTGTCCAAAAAGCGGAGGAAAAAAAGGCCGGCATCGTGCTAGGGTGTGACACTAATGCACACCATGACCTATGGGGCAGTACAGACACTAACCCTCGAGGTGAGTCTTTATTTGAATATTTAGTAGGAACTAACCTAGTAGTGTGTAACAGAGGAAATAGTCCTACTTTTATTATCAAAAACAGGCAGGAAGTAATTGATGTTACTCTCGCCTCCCAATATCTTTACCCAGCTATATCAGACTGGACAGTATCGGATAGTCCCTCATTCTCAGACCACCGATACTTATCCTTCACTTTAAACTGTAGCTACACCCCCCAGGAATCAGTTTATCGCAACCGGCGGAAAACAGACTGGGGTAAACATAATTCTATTCTATCTGCGAATCTAGCTCACTGCAGACACCCGACACCCGGCGATCAGACAGAGCTTGACTCGCTTAACAACGTGCTCACTTCCGCCCTGAATAAGGCATTCAGAGGATCCTGCCCACCCACCAAAGCGAGGGAGGGCAAAAAACCACCGTGGTGGAACAAGCAACTAATTAAACTCCGCTGCGAGAGCAGAAAGGCATTCAACAAAGCCAAAACCTCAAAGCTAGACACGGACTGGGAGTCCTACAAAGGTAGTCTGAGGCTCTTTAAAAAAGAAGTCCGTAAGGCACAACGTAGCTCCTGGCGCAACTTCTGTGAGAACGTTAACAGCGTAAACGAAGGCTCCAGATTGCGCAAAGTCCTATCCAAATCGCCCACTGTACCAAGTGTACTAAAAACCCCCGGTGGCCAATGGGCAGAATCAGAGGAACAATCACTGGATCTGCTCATGGACACTCATTTTCCTGGCTGCACGCCTTTCACCGGTAACCCTGACTTCATGAATGGCACCCCTTATGCGGTCTCTCCAACCACTTTAACCATCTGTGAGGAGAAGCTAAGGTGGGCCGTCAACAGCTTTGAACCGTACAAGTCACCCGGACCTGATGACATTTTCCCGGCGCAACTACAGAACGCCTTTGACATTGTCAAAGACATTCTCAGGCACATTCTCGTAGGTTGTATAACAATGGGTTGCATCCCATCATCCTGGACTGCGGTCAAGGTTGTTTTCATCCCAAAAGCAGGTAAGACCTCCCATACACACCCCAAGGACTTCAGACCAATTAGTCTGTCTTCCTTTCTTCTTAAAACTCTCGAGAGGATCATCGACCTCCACATCAAGGACACTGTTGACCGATCACTGTTTTCAAGCTCTCAACATGCCTACCAAAAGGGCAAGTCAACCGAAACTGCTCTTCATACTATTGTTGGAACGATCGAGAGGTCCCTCTCACTAAAGGAATACACAATGGCTGTCTTTCTTGATATAGAGGGGGCCTTCAACAACATCGAAACTAGATCGATTATTCAAGCCTTAGACAAGCTCAACATCGGCGAACCAATCTGCCGCGTAATCACCCACATTCTTACAAAGAGAATGGTGAGGGCTACCTTTGGCAGCAGCGCTGTCGAAAAACTCGTGCACCGAGGCACCCCGCAAGGTGGAGTGCTATCTCCACTGTTATGGAACATAGTTCTTAACGAACTCCTGATCTCCATGGAGAACACCGGATGCAAAGTTGTGGCCTACGCGGACGACGTCGCCTTACTCGCTTCGGGGAAGTATCCTCAAACACTTTCCGACATCCTGCAATTCGCTTTACACAAACTAGTCTCCTGGACCGACAGCTGCGGTCTAAGCGTCAATCCGACGAAAACGGAGTTAGTCTTATTTACAAGGAAGATTAAGCTACCCGCCGTCACACCCCCAATACTCAAAGGAGTTCCACTCGAGTTCATTAGCAGCGCTAAATATTTGGGGCTGAGGCTGGACAGGAAGCTCCTATGGAGAGAAAATATTGCCGAACGCGCTAGGAAATCCCTAGTGGCTCTATACTCCTGCAAAAGGGCCGTAGGCTCCAGATGGGGCCTTCAACCCAATATCATGCATTGGCTCTATACTGCGGTTATAAGACCGATAATTCTATATGGCATCGTTGTGTGGTGGCCGGCCTTGAACAAAAGTTCCAATCTAAGGGTCTTAGAGAAGACTCAGCGCTTGGCATGTATGTGCATCACGGGCGCACTGAGGACATCTCCAACCGCCGCCCTGCAAACCATGCTTAACTTACTACCACTAGACATCGTCAGTAAAGAATATGCCACGAACGTGGCCATTAGACTAAGGGAAGGGAAACACTGGAAAGGGCAACCGTATGGGCACGCCAGCATCCTCCTACAGACGATCCCCCTGCCTACTACAACCGATTATCTGCCTACGAAAATCAGCTTCGAGAAAGGCTTCATCCATGAAATACCGGACAGGAACCAATGGGCTTCAAGAAATGTCCTACACAAATCACTGTCAATATTCACAGACGGTTCTAAGACACCAGAGGGAGTGGGCGCCGGAGTCTTTTCAGAAGAATTGAACCTGGGCCTATCCTTCTGTCTTCCGAAACACTGCAGTGTCTTCCAAGCCGAAATTACAGCTATTCGTCAAGCCACAGCGTGGCTGTCGATTAATACGGTATCACAAAGGGATATCGTCATATACATTGATAGCCAGGCTGCAATCAAATCCCTAGTATCCAGCGAAATAAGATCCAAGGCGGTGGAAGATTGCCGCGTATCTCTCAACGAGATAGCTGGACAGTACAACCTCACCCTCTGCTGGGTTCCTGGTCACTGTGACATCCCAGGGAACTGTGCAGCGGACGAACTAGCAAGGCGAGGCTCCTCTGGCGTGGACAGTACAAGTCTGCACAACGTGTATGCACCACTATCCTACGCTAAACAAATAATTCACGCGGACGCAGCAGGCAGAGCAGTGTTCAGATGGAAACATTTAGGATACTGCGATACTGCCAAGCTCACCTGGCCAGCCCTGGACGCAAAGCGATCCAAGGAGCTTCTTCGACTTAAAAGATCCAGCATCTCGAAAGTCGTTAATGTGATCTCCGGGCACTGCATATTAGGCAGACACGCGCAAAGGCTCGGTCTGCCTTACAATGACTTCTGTAGAAGCTGTAGAGACGAAGAGGAGGACGAGTCCGTCACTCACTTTCTTTGCAGTTGCCCTGCCCTGGCCAATCTAAGAAAGGCCCACTTAGGAAACTATTTTCTCAATGATCTCAGTGATCTAGGCAACACCAGTGCCGCTAACATTCTTAGCTTTATAACCGGCAGCAAATGGTTTACATGAGTAGCCAGTAAAGAAACAGCTCCCCAAATCCCAGTGGTATGCACAATGGGCCGAATAACGGCCTAAGTGTTTCTCTCATCGAGAGCCACTTTAAACTAACTAACTAACTAACTAATTTAACCATTTATTATTCATAATTATGCAAAACCGCACAGATCTCATTTGACGATTCAATCTAAGAGAATTATATTATTTTCACTCACACACAAACCCCCACCCACCACCTCTTTATCCCATTTTGAGCATAGACAAGACACACAACACACTCAAAAATTTAACTAAATTAATTTTGAAAAAATTCCTTTCATTCCAGAATCATGCAAAAATCCTCTTGGCATGGAATCTGGATCTATAGCTGATTTTCAAATAACAGCAAGTTCAGCTCATGACATGGGAAATGTCGGTCCTCAGCATGCAAGGTAAGTTTCCTAATGTTATGTTGCTCGATATGGTAGTAAATAAAATTTTAAGAATTTTACGGATGCCAACTGACAACAAGGACTCAAAAAAAAAAAAAACCCCATAACGAAAAAACGAGACAACCATCTAGCAGACAGACAAAAACGTAGCAAAGAATCCTTGATGACAAAAATAACTGTCATTTGTACATTAAACTGACGCGAGGACTCTGTTCGCTCTGCACTCTGGGTCTGGGGGTATTCTGCCATTCATTCACCCACTACGAGCGAGTATGTGTGTTGGTAATAAATTTCGTTTCGCATTCCGTTTCTTTTTTATGACCAGTCATAAATATAAAGCATGTCCTGGCAAAGAAAATACATTTTTGTCGTTTTTTTGGGCGCTTTTCCGGTTGTTCTTTTTTAGAGTTTTCCGGTTTTTATGTCATCGTGAATGATATTTCGCATACATGCCCATGCCCATGCCCATGCCCACATTACATGACAACTTACCCACCCATTACGCGATATGTGTGGAATTTACAACAAAGTTCTTTTTTTTTTTTTTTCGTCAGGAATATTGGAAAAATATATAAGTAAAGGAGTTAACAGCATACAACTTTGTTCTAACGAACTCTGTGTGTGGAATTTGCGGTTTTGTGTTTTTGACATTGTGGTAAATATTGGAAAAGATTCCCATTTTTTTTTTTTTTTCGTTTTAGTGGTAAAAACTTGTGGACTGTCATAGGGAGACAAAGAATTTGAAAATATCGTCCTTCTCTAGGTTTTATCGAAAATCAATTATCGTTTTGTGCGCCATATAGAGCTATATGGGGTAAGGACAAGAACGATGTAACTTTGATGTTAGTTGGGGAAAAGTGTGACAGAATTGCACTCTCTAAAAATGAGTGTCCTACAGTCGCCTGGCGCTTTTATTATTTCTAAAGTTGAGTGTGGTTGTGAAGAAAGTGGTTCAATCTATGAAAAGTTGTTTGAATTGGTTTTCATTTACTAGAAAAGTGACAAACGTCTGACAAGTATTATTCTAGTCATGGTATAATTGTCAGTCAGTCTGTAGGCCCTTGCTTAAGTCACTGTTTTTCTTCTTTGATTTTGAGTGTCATCGCATTTGTTGTTTTTTTTTGTTTACAAAAGTTCAGTTTAGTATTAAAAATGTGTATAAAATTGAATAAGGTTAGCTTCATATAAGACCACAGATCTACCTTCACCATCATTCATTTCTGTAAGTTTTAGTTTTGGGATGAGGACCCTTTCGCTCTACAAAAGAATTGAAGGAGTGGAATTTCGTGTCTTTCTTCGGCCATTTATACTCTCGGATGTTTGTCAGACCTGTGCCCAAAAGGTTGGGCAGCTGAAAAAATGTTTGTATTTTTCTGGGGGTCGAACCGGAGAAAATTCGCTCAGTATTCTAGCCACAGAGCTTCTCTCACGCACTATGGCATTATGTGAAGCAATTGCCTTGTACTCGTTATAGTTGTAAAGCTTATCGTCTTCTACGACTACATAAAGAAAGTCACATTTACCAACTTAGGTGGCGCTACATTTCGTGATGTACTTGGACCTAAATCATTACTTGGACCTACTGTCTCCAATTGCAAACTTCAAGCTGATTGAGGTCCCCTTTTGGTCACCATCTAAGGCGGAATTTGCGCCGGTTCGGACAGCTAGTAGTTATCAAAGCTTATTCTTCGTTGATTTCTATTAAGATGTCATTTTCAGATGTAAGAACAGAGCCAAGGTGAACAAACTCCCTTAAAAGAGTTATAGCAACCGATTGTGACTTTCTTTTTCAATATTTGGTGTCCCTTTTTTGACAGCAAACTTGTTTTTGACCTCTTTAACCGCTAAACCCATTCTAGATGTTTCTGTTCGTTCCTATGCCAGCAAATCTTCCCGTAGCAAGCTCCCTGACAACCTGACTAGTTCGTCAGGGATGCCAAAACTAGACACGCCTCTATACAACTAGTTTCTAAATTAATTACTGACAGAGTCCGTTTTAAAATCGCTAAAAAGATCTGCTATAGATTTGCGATTATTTTTGTCTAGGCTAGAGATGGAGTCTTTTATTTTTTGTAAGCCGGATAAACGATGCTGAGTAGAATCTATTCCTTCGGCTTACCTACTTTCTTCCGACCAAATCTTGGAGATGAGTAGGTGTATGCTCCCCACACAGTCGTCTCCCGATGTCTTAAGTAGTTCGGCCGACAGGTCATCTGGTCCAGCAGCCTTTCTGGACTTGAGCTTAGATATTGCTATCCTTGCTTCCTTTTAGTCGGGTTGATGTCAATCTTGGCTTACATCGGCCCGATTGAATGGCTCGTTTTTCCTGACAGCGGAATTTCGGTTTTACAGTCTGTAGAAGTAGTCTTTCCATATTTTCAACATCCCTAAAGCTATGTCTTCAGGTCTTGTACTTTTTATCTTTCGATTGAATTTCCTAACATTGTTTCTGGAGCAGCACTTTTATCTTTATTCGAGCTCGCATCTCGTTTTCTTTGTTTTTCCTTCCGAGAAGTTGATGTACTTCTCTTTGCTTATGAGACTGCTCTAGTCCTTTTCTGCAGTGCCTCGTTGTACGCAAGTTGGAACTCTTCTCGAACTCTTCATCGCATCAAGGGTTTCGAGTGGGTGGTCAGATTAAACCTAACACATCAGTTGCAGATTCTCTGATGGCTTTTTGGCATCGATATCAATGGTCTTCGGTACTGAATACTGGTTGTACAGGACTTCTCGATAAGATTAGGGATAAGCGATCGGAACATGTTCTTGCAAAGGTTCTTGCTTTTTTTTAAATACTTCTTCCGGGAAAGGCGAACCTATAACGCTTCATCAGCGCCCCGAGATGTTGCAGATGTAGGTATGTTATGCCTGCACCATTTTGTCAGATTTTGCTATCGCCGAACTGCTCCACTCCATTGCTCTATTGTTTCGTCGTCACTATGGCATCTAGCATCATTCTATTTAAAAGTCACAATTTGAAGTCATATAATCATGGTTCGGTTAAGGGCTTCATTGACAATAGCAGTATAGCTTCAGACTAATTTTTAAGAAAACAAAGTGCGATGATTCTACCAGCCTACACCAAACTTTGCGTTTTGTGGATGCAAAGGCTTTCATGAACCTTCTAGTGGTGTGGATTAACTTCACTCTTCTCTGTTTGTATACCTATTAGGGCAAAAAAGTCTCGTTTCTAGAACTTACCCTTGAGCCCATATTTTGTAATATATCTCCACAATTTTAAAGAATAGATACAAGTCTTTCCATAAAGACTTGCCAGGGTATAGGTACCTATAAAGTTGGCGCAACAGCTCTAGGAGCTTAGGACAAGCTTCTATATCCGTTTGTGTGGTGTTTTATTTTTTGTACATATAGAAGGGACCTAGAATTGATATGCTCAAATCAGAGCACATAAAATGAAGCCAATGAAAAAATAATCCATCAGAGTATTATTGACTTAAGACCTACCTACTCTTTCATTATTTTTGGCCATTATCTATATCATGTGACACATCAACAGTACCTTATCGGTCGGTTGTTCTGTAAAACCAGTTCATTTATATTTGCCCAAAGCTTTAACGAAGAAAAGCTATTAAGAAGCAAAAGTGGTCAAATTCCACAACTCGAGATACCGGCTCAAAGAACTGCCAAAGTACTCGTATCTTTGCTCAACTAATCCATGCCCAATTGAATGACAAAACACAAATTGTATCGATTACTTAACTAAACACACCTGCTGTTGCTATATATCTCCATATAGCTATAGCCATAGCCATAGCAATAGCCATAGCCATAGCAATAGCCACAGCCGGGCTGCTTCTTTGGCAAACAAACTTGAGCGGATGATTTAAGTGGCCACTTTAGTTTTAAGCTTTTGTTGGCGCACACTGGCATCCGCACTACTGGTCGTGTGTGTCGTAAACATTTTCGTCAGTTCAAGTGGCACTTAGGAACAAACACTCGTTTCATAGAAATAATTGCTGCACGAACAGCCATTTTGTCGAAAAGAAGTAAAATAGTCTTCAAGTAGAGTCTTGAGTAAGGTATTATACCCGATTGCCATTGCACAATGCATATACGAGTGTTACGAGTTTGTCGGGCAAAAGGGTTATAAACCTTTCTTCTAAACGGGGAAGAGCACCACCAAACCTTAGAACATCAAAAGTGTATCCGAACAGAGAAAATTGCAGTAACTCGTAAAAGCTTGAGTTTTTTTTTTTTTGCTCCCATTCATTTGTCGTCTTCTTCTTCATCGGGTTCCTTGGAATAGCAATATTCCCTACCTATGTGTAATTTGCTAGCAAAAATACCTGTGTGAGTTTTATACCTTGTCAAGGGGAAACCGTGGGAATCTGAACGAATGCTTGGCGCACAGCACAGCCACCCACTCGCAGTAATGACATGCGCAAATTTAATACACCCCCAGTATGGAGCGGAGCCCCGTTCCATAGTCTGGATCTGGCTGGAGTGTGTACACGGTTTATTGATTTTAATGATATACACAAGAAAATTGAAATGAAAACAACAACAATTCGATGGTAATTCCGAAGCGATAGGGATTTAATTGGGCTTTTCAGAGTCAATATTTTGGAATAAGTACGTTTAATGTCGTGATTCCGAAAGGGATGTTTAGATATTTAAATTTATGTTGATCTTGAGAAAAGAGTATAGAAAGTGATAGGTTAGAGGCGGTTTTTCTTTTGTGATTGTGATAGATGCGGAGGTGAGCAATTTAGTTTGTTTTATAGCGTGGTGCCTATGGGAAAGTTTTCGAGTACCCTATACCCTATATACACTTTTGATGGATGAGGTGCTCTTGAAGAGGAGCTAGAGGTACGACTAGGAACTATTGTTTAGACAAGAGGCACAAGCAATGGGTCTTTGAAAGTTGTTCAGATTGATGGTATGGGTTAATTTATTTCCAAGGGTTATGTATACTATGAGTGTGAGTTATGGCTATAGAGTGGTTGAAGAAAAGGAGTTGGAGTGTACGCAGTGAAGGAATTGCCTAAACAATTTTGTAGGGAACTTAAGGACTTCTCTATAAAGTCGAGGAGAAGTCTTTAGACATATAGATAAGTCTTGTAAGGCAACTCAAGATTGAATTGTCAACTTCATATAAGTGGGGATTCCTGCCAGCCAGCAGAGATGAACTATAAATAGAGATACACTGGGAGCAGGATCTCTCCGAGTTTTTTCTTCGAAACTAATATCTACATAATTATAAATGCGAAAGTAACTTTGTATGTCTGTCTGTTTGTTACCTTTTCACGTCTAAACCTCCAAACCGCAATCATAGACTAAATTGGCAAAGAGGTAGTCTGGGACCGGAACAAGGGCATAAGCGACTTTTCGACCTCATTGAGGATAGAGAGTGGAGAAAGGTTTTTGTCAATGAAGTTCACAAAAAATTGTTTCTTGATAACTATGGGAGCTCAAGATGTAAAATTTGGAACGGTTTGCATACGATTAACCACTTTTAAAAATACCTACCGATTGCAAAAAATCGATCAACTAAATTCCGGCAAAAAAATGTTTGACTGATTAAAATATGGACAGAGGACATTACGATTTTTTTATCTAATTTTTTTTTAATGTCAACAAAAATAGTGGAGTATTTATGGGGGAGCATGCTGCTGCTGCCCCCCTGCAACCCCCTGCTTGGGGTCACTGTTGGATTTGGAGTCGGTGGAACGTAAGGTATATGTGAAGTTTCTTTAAATCCATGGAAAACATTTCGTACGGTGTTATTTCAGGTCAACCCGCCAGGCCAGTAGTGCCTCCATTTTCGAGCTAAGGCCCCTAGGAAATTACTCCCCTAGGCGTTCCGCCCTGCAAGTAATACGCCTACTCCCCCCTTACGTTTAATAATCTTTTTTATTTGGCGAAAATTTCCATATAAAATTATCCATTGGGACCGTCAAAATATTTAAGTTGAAGACTAAAAATGATTATTATTGGTAAGGCCCAACATTTTTGCCGACAGTTTGTTTGATAAACATAAACGTTCGAGTTTTCAAAAAACAACATTTCAAGCTGTCGAATTGTTTAATTGTCGATAGAACTTAAGTCGATATTTTAATATTCAACAAAAACTGGTAAAAACTTAATTTTTTTAGTCGAATTTTATTTTTTCTCGTCAATTTGTACGCATCATATTTTTTTTTTAAATATACAAGGTGGCGCAAAAGTAATCCTCCTATCAGAAAATGCTATAAATTTTGCGATTGGCCCCTAATGTCAGTTCTGTTTTGACATTTGTGTAGTAAACACATGCGAAATACACGTTAATAAACAATGTTACGCTACACTGCTCCAGAACGCGGAATATTGGTGACTATTTATTTGAGCAATAATCGGTCGGTGACTTTGGCACAACGTGAATTTCGTCGCAGATTTCTTAGCCGACCAACGCCTACTGGTGAAACACTGCGACAGAGAATATTGCTGCTGTAGCCGAAGATGTCATGGAAGCGCCGTCGACATCGACCAGACGGTTACTGTGAATGGTGAGCGCTACAGAGCAATGATCAACGAGTTCTTTTTGCCGCAACTTGATGAATTGGGATTGGAAAACATGTGGTTCCAAAAGGACGGTGCAACGGCACACACTGCACGTGCCACAACCGATATGCTGAAGGATGCATTTCCCGGGCGCCTAATCTCCCGTTTTGGCGATTTGCACTGGCCAGCAAGATCGCCTGATTTGACCGCTCCAGACTTCTTTTTGTGGGGCTTTTTGAAGTCGCGGGTTTATGTCAACAAGCCTCAGACTCTTGCAGCTCTTGAAGACAATATCCGTCAAGAATGTGAGGACCTATCGCCGGAAGTTTTGGCCAAAGTGATGGAAAATGCCATAAAAAGGGCTCAAATGACAATCAACTGTGGCGGCGGCCATTTACATGACATCATATTCTCGACTTGATGTAAAAAAAATTAAAAGACCAAATAAAAATAATCCACAAGAAGAATCAAAGTTTTTCATTTTTTTTTTTTTAAATTACAGCCAAAAAACATCGAAAGGTTATTTTTGCGCTACCTTGTATATATTCTATAGATGAGAAGATATTCACTGATTTTTAAGAGGGACATCCTCGAGTTGCAGCGTTGTGGAAAATAATTTTGTCAGTTCAATTTGTAAGTCTCAAATTGGCTTCTAAAAACGGTGGCGCTTCTGCGTAGAGATAATCTTCATTATTCGAATATTCCAGTACGAAGGTTCTTTTTCTAGCGACCTTCATACATTTTTTTAAGGCTTCCTATTATTTGGAGTAGGTACTGCCCTCGAAATATTGTAATTTATCATTGTCTGTCTTTTTGCCTTAACTTGGGTTTTACTTAATATTTCTATCAGCTTGTGTTCACAATATCAAGGGGATGATTTTTGTGTTCACTGTTCACTTCGATTCAAAGCTGGAGGAATTATGTTAACAAAAATTGGTAATTTTTTCTATATAGCTAGTCAAACTTCTATAACTCGAAATTCTTTAAGTCGAATTTCTCTATTACTTTGTGTTATCAACTTTTCAACTTTTGGCCTCCATAACTCGAAGTTTCTATAACTCGAATTTTCTTTCATCTTTAGAGTTCGACTTATGGAAGTTCCAGGCCAAAAGTTGAAAAGTTGAAAACGCAGAGTTCTAAATAAAACTTCGAGTAATAGAGAAATTCGACAAGTTCGAGTTATGGAAGTTTGACTGTAGTATTTTCTAGGACTCTAAAACGGTTTTTGTTTTTTGAAATTCTTCATTCTAAAACGGCGTTCCAACTCATTTTTTATGAACGAAAAATTAGAAATGGTGGCATACTCAAAATGCGTGTTATATTTAACAGTTTCTGGTATTTTTCAATTTAATAATTTAAATTTAATTTGATCATCCATACTTCCATACTTTCATACTACTGTATAAAACTCAACGTCTGTCTGTTCGTCCCTCCATAACTCGAGAAGTATACGTTCGATTTGCACGATATTTTTTTCTGAATTATAGATGTGTGTCCATATTATGCCGTAGGATGTTTTAGAATATGTGAAGAGTAAAGGAGTCGCGGGGAGTAAGGGGGGTCTCACGAGCCGTTACCCGTATGAACTTGAACGTTTATAATGTTGATAGATAAGTCAAAATTATTACATGCCTCATTCATCGTTTTCCAAAATTCCTATAAAGTTTGAAAATAGGGGATGTACACTTTTCTTTTTCGACCTTACTTGCCATTATACTCATAAATCTACGTAAGTGGTTTTAATTGTTAGGTAATACTTCACGGAGTATTCATCTTTTTGGTCCATCCAGAGGGTGAGATATAATAAATTGAAAATAGTTCTTATTTGGCCAGGTGCGAACAAAATTGTTTTCTCGATAGTTGCAACAATTGCATGCATAGTTCACAAAAAGGCATTGCGTTAAAATGTTTTTTAAGCTTTAAAAAGAGGAACAAATATAAACAAACGTATATATATGATAACTCAAATAAATTTTAATTTTATTTAAAAGAAAAGAAACCGTCGGACGGTGCCGCGGGCATGGCGGCATGGTAGCTGATTGATAGCTTGAAATATTTAAGAAAGTATTGACTCCCTTAAGCATTTTTTGAGTAATGTCAAGTAAAAGACAGTAAAGTCAGAAACAAAAAAAAATTACATTTTGGTAAAAAAAAAAACACTCCCAAAAAGAAGGCATGGCAATGAACAAAATAGCCTAAAGCCTTTTCAGAGTCTTCAGAAACATTCCAAAGAAAGTTTCATTATTTTACGCCCACAGCGAACAGAAATAAAACCGCTTAAAGTCTTATTAGACTTACGTAAATAGAATACGGATCTCGAAAACCTATCTAAACAAACTTCCCATGGTTCGATGTCAAATGCCAGAGGGCTCATTTAGGTAACGAAAAAGTGTACGCGTAGACTAGGACCAGTGTCGAAAAAAGAGCTATGCGTATATGACAACTTTGGGCCTTACAAATCAGGTGGCCATATTAATAATAAATGTCTATTATAAAAAATAATAGTTTAAAAAACTAATGAAACGCTTTTATACGTAGATACTGCACTAAACAGCAAAAAACTAAAAATTAACCAATCTATTTTTAGGCCATGTTTGTGTCGTCAAATAATTCAATATATAACTACAAACAGGTTTCAAGTTAATACTGCTAATGGTTCATGTGTTATGAAAAAGCCTCCCTTAAAGCCCCAGGGGAAGTCAAAATCAAAAAATTGCTTCTAAATATTGGATTCTCTTCACAACCCAATCAGCATTTCAAAGCTCTAAGTTTAGAGGAAGTAGTTCAAATTTGGCTTGCAAGATTTTAGCATACCAAATTTTTCACGAAGTTAAGTAAAAGCCTTTAAAAAGGGGAATGGACTTTACAGCAACCCTTTTTTTGCTCTAGGTCTAGATGAAACGATACGCAGAGGTCCGAACAAGTTTAACTGAGCGGATTAGCTTAGCCGGTTTTCTAGTCTCTCATTTGGCCTTATTCACCAGCTTTTCAAATAAAGCAAGTTGTGCTTCCAGTCGTATGTCCGGTCTACTCTACCACCTCGTGTGGTGTCACAATGGACCTACGATATTGGTACAAACAAGTGTGTCTTGATTATGTCAAGGGAGTCACCTTAAAACTTCTAACTTAACCTAGCCTTCTTATTTCGAATATTCCTGTACGAAGGTTCTTTTTCTAGCTACCTTCATCAATTTTATACGGCTTCTCATTATTTGGAGTAAGTAGGTACTCGTACCGCCCTCAAAATATTGAAACATAGCATTGTCTGTCTTTTTGCCTTAACTTGGGCTTTACTTAATAATTCTATCAGCTTGTGTACAATTCGATTCAAAGTTGGAAGAATTATGTTTAGAAAATTTTGTAATTTTTTCTATATACATAGCCAGCATTTTCTAGGTCTCAAAAACGGTTTTGGTTTTTTGAAATTCTTCATTCTGAAATGACTTCTTAGCTAGATTAAGGCAAACTTCATACAAATAGGTAAAGAGTGTTTTTTTGTATGCGGTTTTTTCTAAAAATGGGAACATACAGTTAGTAGTTTATTTGACAGCTCATTCCATATTTTAACTCAGAATTGTTTGTCAAATCTTAAGGCTCCCCTCTGCCAAGGTGGCTTTGCTAATAAACAAAATTTTCGCATTTGCATCGAGGGAAATTGCGGTATTTAAAGTCGTTGGTCTATACCTTGGTCCAGCATTGGAAAGCAACCATAAAGCAGTTTCTAAAAGGCTTCAATGGTGGCCATTAGCCCAAAATAATTTTTTTTTACAATTAATGCCATCAAAAGGTGTCTCGAATGAATAACGTTGTCTGACTTGCTCAACTTGTACGTGTGTTTTTTATTTTGATTTAAAATCGGCCTATCCCACAACAGATTTTCATAAATTCCCCACATCATTTTTTTTTTTTTTAATTCGTCCTATATCTTCTTAGATCTTAGAATCTTGCACCTTGTGTTACAGAGTGTGTACCAAATGCGGCTTTAAAATTTTAAGACTATGAAAATGAAACGGGTTTTTTTTTGGCCCAGCCATCTTGCATTGGAATTTCCTACAATCGCCCTAAAAATGTGTGTTAACTCAAACAAATTATTTCGTTAAACAAAAGTCGTCTACTGATCAACCCTGAGCCCACCCACCACATCAGGAGGAAACAGATTTTTGGAGTAGTGGTCACTCAAATTCACAAAGTGCATTCTGATATCTTCAGTCATGTTGTTTGAGTTTTTGTTGTTTTCTAAAGAAGTCCCAAACTCTGTGTGCCCAATTGAATGACCTAAGAAGGCACTGCTCCTCAGCATTAGCTCGGTTTTAATCGGGTTACCTTCCTTTTAAGCTATGTTAGGTAGTAGGCTAGTGTGGAGTGTTGTTCCATGCCACACTTCAGTCAATATATTGACGCTTTGGGATGCCCATTTTGATGAAATAAAATCAGTTACTTGCTGTGCTATAGATAAAAGTTATCCTGAGGACTTATCAGATTACCATTGCCCTCAAAAGTAGTTTCCAAAAATCATCACCGTCAGTTCTACGCTATAAATTCAGCAATGAATAAATTCTTTGATTGAAGAATTAAGGTTGCATTTCTGGACTTGTACTTCGGACCTTAGTAGTTGCTACCGAATTTTTTTTCCCCAAAATAAATCATGATTGATAGTGCTACTCAACCGATTCGATTGGACACCTTAAGTGTATAACCGCTTTCAATTTTTAACACCGCACCAATATTCCGTCATCCACTTTCGATAATGATTATCTGCGGTTAAACTTTAGTGCGCACGACTATGTCCTAAATTCCCCCAGGTGCTGAGCTGATATTTGCACGGCAGCTTAATCTATCGCTTAACTCACGCACCAACCACCAATTATTTCAATCAATCTTCCCGAATCGTTATTATTATAAGCACTCGAGCATAATACCGGTGTATGTATCTATATCTATATCAGTCTCTACCTTGGGGCGGTTTTGAGCGTTTTCAGACTTTAATTTACCGCTTGTTCAATTCTAGCCAACCACGAACCCGCACCCATGGGGGCATATTACAACCTATCCAATGGACCAACTGTTGACAGACTTTATCCAACACAAATAGTATAGGTTGTACGTATATATGTATAGATGGATCGCCCTCGTCGTCGTCGTATAGTCATCGTGTCGTTACATTAATTAATTTTCCAACTTTTCTTGTTGGTCCTTGGTGGTAGGTGAAATCATTAATCACGTTTGCATTCCATTTTGCACACGATGCGATGGAGCGCAATGACAGTTTGACATTTGCACGTTTGACGTTTATAGTATAGAAAAACCGCAGCAGCTTAATTGTCAATTTCAGCCGTCGCGTCCAAACGATAGATGACCGACATCAGATGTCCTTAATTACTAACGAATCCATTTTCATTGAAACAAAAAAAAAAATACTATATAACAAATTCCTGCACATGTAGATTGTAGTTGTACGGGTATATTCCCAACGCTTATTAGTTAAGTGTATAAGGGACAAGATAAAAAGATACATTTTCATATACTACAGCTAGTATAGTTGCATAATATTTTGCTTGACATAGGAAGCACTGTTACAGGAAATGTATTGTATGAAGTGACACCGCCCCAAGGGCTGGACCCATCCTGGTTGTTTGTGGTGTTTTCTGTTTTTTTTTTTTTTTTTTTGTGTTTGTACTCTCGCGAGCGCGCTTGTTCCACATTTTTTGTGTTTATTACTTTTTTTATGAGTTCAACAAAACTTTTATGAGTTGTAGCTAGATATATATGGAAAATGGAAAATGGGAAAAACGGGTGCATATAGGTAGTAGTGTGAGGGTATGATTCGAAAAATAAAATAACGCACAACACGAGAAAAGTTCCACTTTTTTGTATATGTTCGGGTCGGGGGAGTCCTTTTTTTTTGTTCTCCCTGTATAAATTGTGAATATTCGTGTCAAGCGGGACGTATCGGTTCTTGTATTTTATCAGAGGCCTGGAAAAATATTATGTTGTTTTTCTGTATTGAATATTATTCAGTTGTTGTCATTTCAATGCGGAGACGCATCTGGTCTCGCTAATGGCTTAAAGGGAAGAATTTTAAATAAAAAAAAAAAATAAAAAGTACGCAAAAATGTCGATTTAGGGTTTCCATGGGAAAAGCAAAAATTGTTTTTTAAATGCGGGACACTTTATTTTTTTATGTGCGAGATAAATTTTTTTGTTGCCTTTCTTGCGTATATAGGTAGCTATGCGATAATCAACTCGAGAACAATAAACTATTAGGCAACTGCTGCCACTGGTGCAGATTATTTTAAATTGTTTGTAGATTAAAATATACGATTGTGTAGATTTGCAGTGAATGCTTTCCAATTAATTAGCTCACAAATTGCTGCAAATTAAAATAAAACCGATTAATATATTAATTAGTGTCAAAAGAGGGTTATCAGAACGAAACCCGATGTATTGTATTAGTTTTTCCCGGCGCGCCGCACCCCAGCCGTCCCTGTTGGAGGTGGGTTTTTTGCTTTAGATTTAGATAATCATGAATATGATTTTGGATAAATCGAAGTGGGAGGGCCAATTTGTCCATTTGAACAAATGTAAGGACTAAAGGCTTAGGTGGTGATGGTAAACGTAGAGGAAAGTTCTGCAGATGAAAGTATAGCGTCTGCCATATTTGAATCAGGACTAAAGCCACTTTTGAGCCCGTAAATTTACTTGGAACTGATCGGGGAAGGGTGTGATAGAAAATATGGCTCAAAATATTACTTTGAAGAGAAATTCGTTTTTTTTTTGCGCTGGGTGGTGGTAATCTTCGAAAGACGAAACCGGGCCCGTACCCAGTAAGGCCTATTTCACACATACCCGGCAGCCGGCTACCCGGTTGTTGGGAACACATTCTTATGTGCACGTTCACACTTGTAAACCGAAACCGTCCATAAAAATGTATTCCTAACGACCGGGTAGCCGGTACTGGTTAGCCTGGTGCGCGTGAAATGGGCCTAACAGTGTGGGTTTTTTACCCACTAACCCCTTCTCCCGTCTTACCCATTTTCCCTACGCTACCACCTTCTTGGCATTTCATCGTAGGGGGGGTTTCCTGTCTTAGTTGTCATCTGGGTTCGTGGTAGACCTGTTGGACTCTTTTCTCTTACGCTCCACCATTCTTAATTTACTCATGATGGTCTTCGTGTTTTCCATCACTGCATCCCAAGCTTCTTGCTTTTTAACCATTTCACCAATAATATTTTCGGGGGTTGGTGTCACGCCAAGTTTTTCTCTTAGTGTTTCCCTCTCGACTTGATACCGTGGGCATTGGAAAAACACATGTTCGGCGTTTTCAGGGCAGTCAACACATTGTGGACAGTAGGGGTTGTCATCATGCTTGAATTTGTGCAGGTATGAGCGAAAACATCCATGACCTGTCAGAAAATTTGTTAGGTGGAATCCTATTTCCCATGTTGTCTCTCTATCCACGGCTGAATTTGTGGCATTTAGCACATGCGTCCATCTGCCTTTATCGGATGCATTCCAGCGTTCTTGCCACTCTTCTATGCTACGCAACATTAAGTGACATCGGCCGGGTTTTGCCGGTTTGGGCAGCTTGCTCTTCTTTTGGTGTTTTAGTTTGTACTGGCGCCGCTGCTCTTCCACCAGAATGTCTATTGGTAGCATTCACGATCAATCACGATCAATTATCGACACTCACAATAAGGGCCTTAGTCAATCACTCTGTTGTGGGTTTCGCCTTTTCAACGTAGAAAAGGCCGCTCGATTTTGAATCACTTGGTCACTCATTCTGAGGACAACTAAATCCTGTTCTTACATTTATTTCATCCTCAAATTTGAAAACCTTCTTCCGTTATACCGCACGTTTGTTGACGAACATGACAGACATCCGGCTTTGTGTCACTGAGCATAACGTTTGTATGGGACAAAAGACCTGGCTTTCTTTCGGTTTTCAGCGGTTGTATACTAACCTGACAGTTGACAATATCAGCTGAGCTGGTCGCACTTCATCTCCCTTGAGATGGGTTCTTTGAGTTGTAGGCTCTTTGAACTTCTTATTCGAGTCGAGTCAGTCTTGATTTCGATAATTTTTTTTAATTTTTTTGTCCAATTATGTGAACTGCATGCGGTGTTGTGTGAATAACGCAACTGCGGTTTAAGGCCTTCTCTTCAGCTTAGGGAACATTTTTTTTATCTTCTAATGGATATCCGCCCTAACTTTATCCACCTTAGCTGAGGCGATGGCGATGGTTGATGTTGCCATATAGTAGTATTTACCTTTGCTAATGATCATAACTAGCCGATATTTGAACCTTTTACATTTAGAAAGTACTTTATAATTCAAAGAACTGTTCGTAATAGGTTAGACTAGACAAGGGTACGGATTAAGCTTAGCTTCTCACAACCATTCGTTTTGTGTGAGTTTTTATTTTTGGGACGAATGGAAGGGACCTACAATTTTATGCCGAGTTCGAAAAGCTGAATTGAGAAGCTTTTTTAGTACAGTCAAGGGAACGGATAGGACAACTAAATTAAATGCGGCAGCGTGCTCTTGTTCAAGGTTCTTCTTCGTTTTTCTGGTGGTGGACGGAAGCGGCTAAGTTGTAACTTGCTACTAAAGTTAAAGATCTTGTTAATTTTCAAGTAAAAAATATGTTTTTTAAATACATTTCAAATAAACATCGAAGGTATATTGAACGAAGACAGATTTGTGTAGATTTAGTCGTTTAAGATGAGTACGATCAAACGAAAAACATAATTGTAAAAAAAAAGAGCCAAGTTCTGTTATATAGATCAGCAAAAATTAATTAAAATTTTTTTTTTAACATTTAACCTTCTTAAACTAAGAACTTGGCGTACATTTAGATCTCATTACTTTCCGTGGCTGACTAGTTACGCACCTAATTTTTGCTGTTCTATATAAGAGAACTTGGTTCTTTTTTGTTACATTTATGTTTTTGGTGTGATTTCACTACTTTTTGCAAAGTTTTTTTTTATTAGATTTCACAAGCAACGTTGAAACGTCTTCGCTTTTTAATATCTCAATAGACACTTAATACCACCACTTTGACTTTCTTTCTTATATACTATTCATTAAAATTATATTCAGCAGGTAGATTGGCTTCTATTCATATTTTAAGTGGGCAGATTCCACGCCCCTTAAATGGACAGTTTTTAATTTGAATTTTCTCCTTTCGTACAATGCAGGTCCTACAGCTGTACCGAATTTCAACATTCTACGGCAACTGAAAGTGGTCCAAATAAATAATAACTGATTTTCAAAAGTGGGCGTATACCACGCCCCCTGAATGGAAAATCTCAAGTTTTGGACTTTTCACAGTGTATGCACCACGGGATGTAGCATTCTGCCAAATTTCACGATTGTAGGATGGCCGGAAGTGCTTCATAATTTTGATGATCATCATCTAAGTGAGTGAGTGAGTCAGTTACGGTTTTTGCGTTTTTTGATGTCCTGTATGTTGAGAACTACTAATGCTATAGAGATGAAATTTGGTGAGGTTTGGTAAATGTTTCAAGTAAGTTTTGGGCACAATCGGTTCCGAAGTTAGAGTGGGGTCGAAAACAGCCTGAGTTTGTTCCTGTAAAAAGGGGAAGTGCCTTTACTAGATAACTTGGCTGGGGCACTACCATGCCCCTTGATGAGTCTTGGATTTGAATTCGAAGCAAGCCGTAGACCGTTACTGTGAGCATTGAGCTGCAGTGTATGCAGGCACGTAGCCAGGGGGGGGGGCTTGAGGGGCTGAAGCCCCCCCCGAAACGCTAAGCAAAAAATTAAAAACTAAAACTTTCTAATATAAATTAAACTCTATAAAAATAAGGAGACTATCCAAGTAGGTATACAGTATCCAAACGCTAGGTATGTACACTATGCAAGCCATCGCTTGAACCTGGTTCTTGAAGAAATGAAACACTTGCTGACTAATGTTTTAGTAGTTTAATACTTATATATTCTATACTTCATTTAATTTATTGAAAATAAATTCATTCTCTTTTTCCATTTCGATCAAACCAGTTGTCTTCCATTAGTTCTGTCTAATGCCATGTCAACTCCTGCAATTCGCAATTGCCTTGGTGTAGTTAGTGAAATCGCTAATTTCTTCCGCAACCATTGAAATGCAAATATAACTATAAAAATGTCATTAAAAAACACGCACCAGAGAGCCGAAAAACTCGACTTCTAAGCCTTTGTGAAACAAGATTCATTGAAAGGCATGACAGTATTATTTCCTTTTTAGAGCTCTTCAAATGCATCTCAATAAGTCTTGAAGAAATAACCAGCAGAACGTGGGCGATGTCTTCGAAAGCAACAACACTTTTGGCAGCGATCCAAAAAAGTGATTTCCTAGTAAGCCTCATTGCATGCGAAAAACTATTCAGTTTAACGCTACCCTTATCAGTTTTCCTACAGACCAAATCCTTACACTTTCGTTTCTGCTATCGACAGCACAAAAGAAGTTATGAATTCTCTTAAGAACATTAGAGAAAATGCCGAAGATTTTTTCAGAGGCTTTTCATCCATTTCATTTCATTTTATCCGAATCCCAACTTGCCTAGGACTTATTTGAAGTTGAATTAAGAGCCCCAAGAACTTCATTGAAACAAACAACGCGTTCAAATCCAGAATCCTCTTCTACTGAAGCCTGTTTTACAGTGTCTAATGATTCCGTGCATAGATTCATTAATACAAAATCTTACGGACAGATTCATGGACAACGAAGACGTTCTACCATGCATCGTTTCGAGCTCTTCTCCCAGGTTTTACTGCAGGTGAGCGAGTGAACGAAATGGAAAAGCTAACATGTTACTTTGATAATACAATTCGTTGCCATCTGTGAATTCGTTGTCTTTGGTGCGAAAAAATATCGACGAGTGATCTCTCGACCGAAATTTTTTGAAATTTTTGAAATTGCTTGGTATATGTGACAATACTTATACTTTAGAGTTTAGAGCTATAAACTCTAAACACCACAGCTAGTGTTGAAAGAACCTTTTCAACTATGAAAAGGATTAAAACAGTGTCCCGCAGCGTTATAGAGAATGCAAGATTAAGCTCACTTGCTATGATATCTGTTCATTCGGATATTAATGTGGATCCAGATAAGGTGATTGATCTCATGTCAAAAAAATCAAGACGTTCTTCTGCTTTGAAAAAAATGTGTGTAAAAAAATAATTTTAGTATGTTCGTTTAAGTACATACGATTTAAACACTAATAAAAATCAATGAATTGGAATATACTGGGTGTCCCAGTTAAGCAGTATATTCCTTTAAGGGAAGATTCCTGAAGTTCCGCCGAACAAAAAATTATATGACAGGGGGGGTCTATTTTCACCATATTTCCCGTTTTATTTTTTTATGAAATTTTTATCCTTGATAATTTTTTTAAAAATTTTGTTAAGCAACTTTTTTACATACGATCAACAGAATTTGTGGTAAAAGCAGTTTTTTGTCAGACAAAAATGGTCAAAAAGGGACTCGATATTTCTATAAAATCAACTTTTTTTTTCACAGCACCCCAGAAGAAAAATCCATGGGTGTTAGGTAAGCAGATCTGGGTCGCCAAGGATTGGGCCAAATCGACCAGTTCACCTTTCATTAAAAGTATGGTTAAGAAAGAACATCTTCAAGGAGCTTCGGCAATCGTTCTCTAAGAAATTCAAGGGGATTAACTGTTTGTGGAAGAACGTATGCGGGCCTACTAAAGTGCTTTCAAACATTTACGCTGAACCTCCTTTGAAATAAGCACACATTTTGGAGAAGTTGTTCAAAATAATTAAATTCTTACCTTTGAAAGGATGTTGTGTGTATTAAATGGGGATTGGGGTCAGACCAATGGTGCAAATTGTGGAGGTTTGTAGCTTTATAACTTGGTTTGCGAATTGCTCTTCGTCAGTCCACAGAATGTTCTTGAGGAAGTATCCGTACCGGTGCTAAATGGATAGGGTGTAACCTATTACTCTGGAGAGTTCTGTGAATCCTGGTTCTGGGAAGTTCCAATTGCACAGCTAGTCCTCGGACCTGACTAAAGGCTTAACTTCCACAGCACGCAAAATCCCACCCTCAATTTCTGCCGCCGCTGAGTCTGAACGTCGTTTTTTTTATTTCGAGGAGCTCACCCGGTATCAACAAGGCGCTGATACGCATCAGTACCCGGCTACATCAACTTATCAATGTGAAGCTTTTTTTTCATATTCGACAATTAACTGTTAACCATTGTTCATAATTAGATTAGTCTATTATTCTGACTTAATTTTGTTTGTCCATTTTTTTTTGACAAAAAACCGCTTTTACAACAACTCTGTTGATCGTACGTAAAAAAGTTGCTTAACATAATTTTTAGAAAATTTCCCAAGGATAAAAATATCATAAATAAAATAAAAATTTATTAAGTAAAAATGTAACAACAAATTTTCAAAATGTTGAGGTTAAGGAGCCATAACTTTTTTGTAGCTACTTATATGTACCCAAAGTGCATAAGACTTGTATGCGCTTCTAAATTGTATTTTCAAAATGCAAAAATAATTTTTGTATCTCTAGTAGTTTAGAAGTTATAGCGTTTTAAGTGGTAACACCCACGAATTAGAGGTCACATGCTTTGAAGGGCCATAACGGGAAATATGGTGAAAATAGAACCCCCCTGCCATACAATTTTTTGTTCACGAATCTTCCCTTAAAAGATTATACTGCTTAACTGGAACACCCTGTATATAGTTTTTTGTTTAAAGAATTCCTCGTAAGATTTGGAAGCAAGCCCCCCCCGAAACAAAATCCTGGCTACGGCCCTGAGTGTATGTGTTAACCAGTATAGGGGAAGAATGCCCTGTACAAACACATATTATACTATAGAGAAGATTCTTCGCAACATAAACATCAGTGTTTGAATTTAAAAAAAAATGTACGAATGGTGCATTTGAATATCCCTAAAGTGTAAGTGTATTTCAAAAATTGAATTGTCATCTGCACCTTAAGAAAGAGCATATAGCAACCCCCAATGCAATGCAAACTGCATATACCCCACAAATTTAAAAGCAAATACATTGTGACAAATCAACATGAAATGTAAATATTTTTACGACTACCTCTTTCCACCCAACCCCAATCAGGATGTAACTGCAAAAGCATAATATTTGTCCTTAAATTTACTCAGGACAGGAGTGCAATATAGTGTCAACGTGTCTGTTTCGTAATTTTTTTTTTCTTGAGATCATATACATACAAAATTTTATTGATTCATATATGGGTATTTCAAAATTGGTCTCGTTCTACAGGATGACGTTTAAAATTATTCTTTGCTATATTGTATGGCATTTGGTGTGGAATAATAAATCGATCTGAGTGGCACTGCATCTGCATTCAAGTCAAGTAGGAATAATATGTTGGAAAAACTGTTTTTGATATTGCATATGCCAATAAGGAGGAGGTGACTCTTGGTCACCGTATTCAATAAAGTCAAAATGTCAACTTGTAGTTCTTGTCGGAGATTGATTTTTTTTTTTCGAAAAAAAAAAAAAAAACATCTGCAATTGATACAGTGGTAATGTTTTGACTTGTTGAGGGAAAGACATAACAAGGAAGGACTTCCAACAGTTTAAAAAAAAATTAAAACCTCAACAGAAACTTCAAACAAAGTTCTAGGAAATATAAGCTATAAGTCATTTCCGACCTCCTCCGTGGAAAAAATATACCCTGTATGTAGTTTGTGGGCTAACGAGTCATGGAGGATTGCAACAGTTGTACTAAAAACAAAAAATTGCCTGAAACCGCATTAGTCAACGAACTGATTCGCTTCTATTAGGGCGACTTTGGGCCCAGTAAATTCACAACCGACCAATATTAATACTACCGCAGATTTTGGAAAAAAAACCCAAGAAGTCCGGATCGACACCCACTTTATCGACTTTAAGGCCGCATATGTTAGCATTTATAGAGACGAGTTGTATAGAGCCACGCATAGTTTTGGCATCGTTAATGAACTCGTCAGGTTGTCATGGAGCTGGTCATTGATATAATGTTTGCTGGTATAGGAACAGAAACGCCTATAGTGAGCGCCAGCATAAACAACTGCAGCTCACACGCGAACATGCAACATATAGCTGTCCTGTCCATGTGAAAAACATGGCAATCGGAGTCCAACTCCAGCAATGGCCGAGTAGTTCCGAATATAACCCCTATATTTTTAGAACGCAATATAAAACTACCCCTAAGCACAACTGCAATCGAGAAAGCAATTTTTTCGCACTTGGCCAAATAAGATCTATTTTCAATTTTTTTTATCTCACCCTCTGGATGGACCAGAGAGATGAATGTTAGCTGAAAATACTCGGTAAAGTATTGCCTAACAATTAAAATCGTATCCTGAATTGACATAAATAAATTTATGAGTATAATGACAAGTTAAGCGTAGTAAGTTTCGAAATAGAAAAGTTTGTTTTAAAAGTTTTTCAACCCTTATAGAACGAAATTTTGAAAACGATGAATGAGACATGTAATAATTTTGACTTATCTATTAACATACAAACTTTCAAGTTCATACGGCTAACGGTTCTTGAGACCCCCCTTACTCCACGCGACCCCTTTGCTTCTGAGCTTGCTTGGCCACACATCTATAAATCAGAAAAAAAAATCATGAAAATCGGACTAATGGTTCTCGAGTTATGGAGGAATGGACAGAAGGACGTTGCATTTTATAAGTAGAATGGATATGGATGGATAAGGCAGGTTATTTCAAGATTCCCTTAAAGGGGTAAAATTAGAGGGGGTCAGAGTTTATATGGGAAATTTATTATTTTTCATCCGATCGACTTCAAACTCGGTTTGTGTACTCTATAAAAGAAATAAAGAAAACTGATTTCTCTGATTTTGGAAATTTTACTTAGGTCCGAGTTATTGGGGATGACCCCTTTTAAGGGGGGCTTTTCAAGAATCATAATAATGGGGCGTTAAACATATTTTTCAGAGAAACTTACTGCTCCTTAGGTACTTTCGTAGGTAGGTTTCTCCTGCGCTATGCTTATGTATAAAAGAAGAGACTAACTGACTGTGAATGAATCTCTGTGTACCAAAACCTGAGGGATGAGCAAGCGAAGCCGCGGGTAAAAGCTAGTAACTCTATATCTATATAAAACCTTGTTAATCCCAGTAGGGTAGGGTGGGGTACTTTCGACGATGGGGTACTTTCGACTTTCGAGATTACAGAAAGGCGGTTAATTTCTAGATAAAATGTTTGATGGCAAATCATACCACACTGTTCTCTCAGATCGTACACGAACTATGACAGGTCTTCTTCAGCAGTTGTGGTTGTCAGACCGGTTTTTAGTTTTTTGAGCGATTTTTCGTAATTTTTCTGGTATACGTGGTAAGTGATATTTAATTGTTTCTTATAGGAATTCTTTGGTTGTGAATGACAAACGTTTGTGTTTATAATACATTCAAGTTAATTATAACATTTAATTGAATTTTCTTTATAAGTTTTGTGAAAAACAATAACGTCTACTATAAGAAAGAATGGGGCACTTTCGACAAAAGCACATGGGGCAGTTTCGGCATAGCCTAAAATAATGAAAATTAGATAAACAGCTCCTGAGACCCAATACCCCCGCCTCCTTTACCCCTCCCGAATTCCCACCCACCCTTCGGACTAATTGGGCAACGCATTTATAATTAATAAGAAAAAAATCATGCAAATCGGATAAATATGGGTTCTCTAGTTATGGATGGACCAACAGACAGCCATTGCTTTTTATATAGTGGTATGGACTCGAATAAAAACCATGATTTCAGCAGTACGTTAAACTCTTAATATATAAATTGTTTTACCATTTGATTTTTATTACCATTCTTGGTCATATAAATTCATGTCGAAAGTGCCCCACCCGGATGACGATTGTACCCCACCATGGGGCAGAATCGTCTTTTTAGGGCAGTTTTAAATTTTCTATTTTTAAAATTATTTGGATGTAGTTAACTCTTAAGAAATTATCGATTTTTGTAGTTAAATAATCATAGCTTTCAATAAAAAAAAAATTATTCAAATATTTATTTTGGAATAAAAATAATTGAAGTCTGCCGAAAAAAGTGTTGAATCTGCCCCACCCTACCCTACTGCGCTGAAGCTTGAAGTCTGTCTATATGTCTTTGGTCGCTTCGAGAGAAAGACTCTTTGTAAAATTGTCGGTCCCGTTTGAGTTGACGTATTTCGGAGGTACAGCTACTTAAACAATTGCTTATCATTCGTCTTAGATAACTAGCGAGTGTAAAGCGAGTGTACTCTAGCGCCCTGCCTGAAGAGCTTTTCGACTCGAATCTAGAGGCACAACGGAGTAAAGGAAGACATCTAGTGGTAGGGGACTTCGACTAACTTGGAGCTAGTTAGATATAGGTAGGTTGAATGGATGCTCTTGTGACATTTGCTATAGCTTCACTTACAAGTCCTTAGATCCAACATTGTATCTAAATACCTCTTGCAAAACAAAATGAAACCCCTCCTTCATATTTGAACCACCTGATGGATTACGGTAATATCATATCTTGCTGACCCGTTAGTTCCTATTCGATTTCGAATTTTAGTGGCCAAGTTCCCTATCCATAATATAACCAACCTATCGAATTCAGCTAACTCGAATCTGTCACATTATTTACAGCTCTGTAAAAAAATTCAATTAAAATAGTTGAATCCACTTGACAGCGACACGCATCTCTACCTACCTACCGCATCGAATTCGATGGTTCATGTAACCAAAATGCAATTCGCTCCAAAGTTGTCATCATACAAAAAGCGAAGGAAAACCCTCTCCCGTTATCACCATCATAGCGGCGAACGAATTTCGTCACTAATCGAAACCTAATCAATAAACCATCATTCATTATTAATGTTCAGCAACTTTAGTGTGTATAAACAAACGGAACCCATAGCGCGGTTTGTTTATCACCCCTTTTGCTTGGACATAAAACAAACTTTGGAACATTTGATTATCTTAATGTTCCTTCTACCGATGACCCAACATGAAAAATTGATCTTCTAATTAGCTGAGTGTGGTGGTTGAACCCAGCACCCAGATCACACTCCCTCCAACTCTGGCAGTCCACCAGTCCGGCTGTGTGAATGTGAAAAGTCCTTTAATCGATTTCGAACCATTGAAGCAATTAGTTATGCTCGGTGTCTCATATGTGCCACTGCGTAGTCGGATGCACATTAATCGTGTTATTTATTGGAGTACTGCGATAACGAATTGGTCATGGGTAGTAATCAGTTGTGCTGCATGGTGTTGTCTTGGAGCACGTATGGGTTCGTTTCGAATGCACATCGTCTGAATCGGAAACGGCGGCGGGACTATGTATTGAATTTTCTTTTAATGATGTAGTTTCGGCTATAAATTTCGACAGGAAGAGGAGGGAATGATAGAATAGAAGACTTTGTCCATTCCCACTGCAAGATGTTAATTTGTTTTTGATTAGCCCTAAAGCAAGTGGGACGATTGATAAATACCTGTCCGCAGTCAGTGTTGACTGGTCAAAGTGATGACTTGAGTCAACACGGGATATTTGGGTCAATTGGATTCAGATTGCGTTCGATAGATACGTACTCTGGGCGCACATTTGGAATAGCGATTTGGTTTGGTAAATATATAATTTTGTTATTAAATAAATGGCACCACTTAGCTCTGTCATTTATGGAGAGGCTTTGATATTGGGATAGCTCGTCTGTTTGCCACTTAATGTTTTAGAAAGGTATGTCTGTCATCACAGGCCTCCACATTTAAGTGGCAGTTATTTATTTTATTTGCATATTGGTAGTTATCGTTTGTAATTTGTATAGGTATAGGTGGGGTACATTTTTGGTCTACACATAGTTCCGCACTTGAAGACAGTTGAGTTGAAGGGTATCAGTGAAGTCCCGATTGTGATCGATATTTAGTTTCACGAGTTTGGCGATTTGATTTTGTCGGTTTTAGTTACAAACAATGACGGCACAAAATCGTATCTCATACTCAAACAACTCATCTGCGGGACAACAGAAGTTCAGGCCAACTCATTCATGAGATATGTACGGTCTAGAGTGCGCACCAGATCACACCTCTTTACGCTCTTGTACAACTCTCCCAGCTGGACTGGTTATAGCAACTCACGCTAAGTCATCTGCTAGTTACGAGCTCGTACTGAACGCTCATTACGAAGGGGCAGATCTCCAATACTCCAATCAATTGTCTTTTGACGTGACCTCTACATTTGACATATAAGAAGATGCGAACTTGGTTAGCTCCTCTCTCTGGAAAGAGACTACAGTGGAACATTGTGTTCTCCCCATCATTTTCTTCATCTGGACAAGCGTGGCAGAAATCCGAGGTATTGTGGCAAAATTATCGATATCCACCGTGCCCGGACGGGAATTGCGTAGATGGCAGACTATGGTTCGCCGTTTGACTAAAGTAGATTGCTTACATCTCGCTGGCGGGAATATCTATCTGCGGGCTGCTTCATCTGACATAGTTCGAAATCCGCTTCTTAATGCTATTGCGCAGAACCTGTATGCTAAAGAAAGCTTCCTTTTTGTTTCCTTCGTTGTAATAAGTTCGCCGTGCAGCATATAGAAGAATTTAGCTGACCAAGTTGGTTAGCAGAAGCCTCGTTTTGCCTCCAGATTCACCGATATTTGGTAGCATCCATGAAAGAGCTTCTTGCATAAGTAACGCCTTCTTGCTATCGTACCGTACCTCAAATTCCTGTTGGTAAACTTCAGGTAGTGCGGTCATCCATTTGGAGGTCTAAAGGCTCATTGTGAGTCCTTTCGTATTTCTAGCCAAACCCGCAAGAACAATCGAGTGAACTTATCAGGCTTTTGAAGAACCTAGAAACCAGACATCAGAGTCGTCATTCGTAAGTCGTAAGGCATTGGACATGTTGGATCATTTCTGCTTCTTCCTCGTTTTCGCAGCTTGTGCATAGATCGTTGGTTTCTAAATCCTTTTGCGGAGCATGGTTCTGAGGCCACAGAGTTACCTGTGAGCATACAGATTGAGCTCTTGCTTAGAGTCATTTTGTTCTTTTTTCGTTCAGCTCTGTCCATAAGGTCGATACGAAGTTGGTTCGCCTTGTGTTAAATTTTCTCTTTTGTTAGTAAAATCAGACTTTGGAGTTTTCATGGTTCAACTTTCCTACGTATTCCCAGAGTCTTCCGACTAGCTTGAAACATTATAATCGAATTGTAATCAGAGAAATGAAGAAGATTCTTATTCAATTTTGGGTTATTCAAAATAAATGCTACTTATGACAGGGTTTACTTAATAGAAACAGTCCTAACTAACAGTCCGACTAAGCTTATACCAGAGCTCAAAAAACTGTTCTTATTCAATCGCACAAAAGTGTGCGCTAAAGCCACAAGTATCTAACATGTGAGCGTGAGTAATAATCATCGCAGGCACAATGTGCGCTACTTCTGGCGCACATATCCTGCACATATGTAATAATAAGCTCACATTTGTGGAGATTTCTATTATTGCAAAAATAGCTTGCGCACATAAATGGTTGCGAAAAGACGTCTTCACTAGAATTTCATCTTCTGGGGTAAACAGAGTTTAAACAAGATCGCTCTAATTACAAGTCTAAAAGGCATACTCAACATGCACAGATAAGTAGTTCAGTTGTATATTCGATAAAGAAACATCAAACGCACGCCACTTACGAAAAAATCATGCCCAAATGTAAGTCTCTTTCGTTTGCGCACAAAGGTGTGCGCTTTGTCTAAATTGTCTTCAAATCGATACAAAAGTGGGTTTATTTGCGCACATAAGTGTGCGCTTCAACATTTTTGTTTTTTATACAACTTAAGGACGACAAACTTATATGTAGGTAGGGGAAAATAAATTTCCTCTCAGTATACAGAATAATTTACATATTCCGAAATTCAATGAGCTCCAAAGAAATCAACATTTAGCTTTTGCTAATCACCTGCCGGTGGTCAACTACCTCGCAACAAAGTCTTTTTCTCATCTTGTACCCGGCTTAATCACCTCTGCAGCTTTGAGTCAGAGGTACCCCATATTGGCATGTCTCCATCTCCTTACCAGTTGCCTTTCTTCATTTCGATAACCAAGTTTACGCAGTAGCAGTTGCCATTGGACATGTGATAATTAATTCCAAGCAATAAAATAAATTATCCTCACATAACGACTCTGTGTCCTGTCAACAGGTTGTTTTGTCCATACAATTTGATAAAAAAAAAAATTAAATAATAAAAAATCGCCCAAAGATAATCCCCTTTCGATATTTTAATGAGATTTTTTTTTTTAATTGACTGTCGGACAAAATGTCGTAACATTTAACGTTTGTAATTCTCAAAATCAAAACATTTCCGCGGTCTTTTTTGTGCGGGCAGGTATACACAGCGGCTTTTGGTTCCACATCAATTTGTAACTTGTTGCTCATGCTGGATACTGGTCCAGTCCAGCACACCACTAGCGCTTTCCCATCTCATCGTCGTCACCATGGTCATCAGTTTAAATGTCCGCCCATAAAAACTCATTTAAAATGCTAATGACATTGGCTTTATCCTAAAGTCATCATGGCGAGCTGCCTGCAGTCAACTGTGTAAAAAGGAAGAATTTTATCTATCTATACCAGTCAAGAGTATTGGATACACAGTGGGGTCCAAACAAGTGCTTAGGCGTGTGCGCAAACAAAATAAAAACACTCGAGGTCACTTGATTTCCACTTGATTTCAGTTGATCTTCACATCTGAGTATTAACCAATAAATAAAATGTGAAGAGATGCATCTTTTGTCGGTGATTGGAACTTTTTTTTTTAGTTTTTATTGCCTTACAATAAAGATAAGAGTTAATTATATAAATTTAGTTCGATTTGTGAGGTCATTTGCGGAATGTGTCATTGAAATTGTGGAAACGAGCGTGTCATTAATTTTTAAGTGGGTGTGCTATGGTTTTGAATAATTTGGTGAGGACGACAGTAAAAATGAAATGTGTTAGAAAGTCATAAAAAAAAACCCATAGCGCGCAACAGTTCTTTTGATTTTAATTGTAATGCCGACTATAGGCTGCAGAGTGTTGCCACGCCTGGGAATGAGCATCAATTGCACCCCAAGTGATGACTATAGTATCTATTCTTACTTCAGTCAACCTTTATTGAAATTGTATTTGTGTTATCGAAGGGATACATATTCATAGATACTTAAGGTGCGAGATTGATTTTAGAACGGCTAATTGAGAAGCTTCTCCATGACGTTTATACTGTGGGATGTTTGTCAGACGGTGGCGCAGTGGAAAAAAACCCCTTAAGATCGAGATTGAAATTTCTCCGGGGATCGAACCTGAGACTTGTCGTACAGTAGTTCAGCACAGTAAGCAACGAGGCACTACGTCCAAGGAAACCATGCACCCGCTTAAAGTCGAAGACAATTCTGAATTCTGAAATAACATGGCAGGACCACTAATTGGTATACCAAGATCAACGCCATCGATGTTAGGTAGCATATTATAAGCAAAAGATGTACTTCAGTTCTAAGCAACTCTTCCTTTATATATTTATCTTTCCTTCTCTAAATAAAGCAAGAGTTAGACCAGGCCTCGAATATTGCTCGGTTCTAAAATATTCACTTAACTTGATGCATACGCAGGCGAACAATTCGACTAGTATCTACAGCCGCTGGTGAACAGAAAACTTGTTTGTGATATATTCTATATACATACTAGCGGGCTCGGCAAACGTTGTTTTGCCTGTTCGTACATTTTCATTGTCCGTCAATTGTTCTGCGGTCGTTTTATTATTTGAAATTCTATTTATATGATTTTTTGTTGAGTGTATATTATTTTAATTTTTTTAATGTTGAGTGTTTATTATTTGAAATTTTGTGGAATCGGATCGCAGCGCCATCTACCGGGTCCAATTGTGAATCTAAACCATCCTTAGAACCATTCAAACACACACATAAAATTTAATTAAAATGGGTCCAGCCGTTTAGGAGGAGTTCGGTTACAAACACGTACAAAAGAATTATTTATATAAAAATATCCTACTTGTCTAGATAGATAAATATTTTTCCATGACTGTCGAAGAATAACGTTTGAAATGTATTTTTGTTCTGCTATGAGGCCTCTGCTATGAGGCTCACGCCCTTTTGTCCAATCCCTTTGTTCAGATATAGTGTTTTAAATAACGTTGTTGTAAGGGTGGTGCCATGGCCAGTTTTCCAATCGCTCCCACACTTCGAGCGGTTGTTTGTTTTGGACAATGCACATCAATGTCTACAATTTTACAACTTTAGCTCCTAAAAGTGTCGAGAAATAGCATTTAAAATGGAGGTGCCACGCCCCTTTTTTTATTTTTTCCGAATCTTCACCGGAACACTCCCAGTCCAATACCTATGATTGCCTGAAAATGTGAGCTCAATCGGTTTGGTGGTTTTGGAGATATATCAACGATTTTTAATGCTTTTTTTCATATCGGAGGTACCACGCCCTTTTGTCCAATTTGCACCAAATGTGAATATTAACTATCCTTGGACCCATTCAAACACACATATAAGATTTCTTCAAAACCGGTCCAGCCGTTTAGGAGGAGTTCAATTACAACGCCGGAGATATAAGAGATGCTTTTGACTGAGTTTGCTGTAGAAAATGTTCAAGTGTGTGAATTCATTGGTATTTTGAAGGCTTTTTGTGGTGCCACATCCCGTTTTTCAATCCCACACACATTTTGCAGATTGCTTTATATATCCCATATCGATGTACCATTCTTTGTTATATGTTATTATGGGCTTTAAAGCATACTCATTCATGCTACTCGCGCGCCACCTTTCATACATTTATGAAAGTTCAATATAAACCTTTTTCGTCATTTAGATATCAATTTCCCAAAGTTTCATCGCAATCGGATATGCAGTTTGTACGCATATCGGTAACAAGCAGATGTACAAATATTCATTTTTATCAAGCTACTATATAAAGATGTTAAATTTTTTGTAGGGGGTAATCTTTGATACTACTTGACCAATTCGAAAATTTCTTTTACTAAGTAATAGAATGTTACAGGACGTTTATAGGGTATTTTCTAATTTTTTTTTAATATGAGATTGAAACACTCTTCTGCAAAAATATGTTTGTTAATCTAATGTGCTCAATGAAAAACTATATGTCATTTCTGACAGCTGAATTTGTTTATTTGTACAGGTATTAAAAAATTCAAAAAGTGGCCCCTTTGCTTTAGGGACTCTATTAGAATTGTCTATGTCGGAAATGTCACCAACAATATGTCTAAAATAAAGTCTCATCTTTGTCGACAGACATTCCAGTCGGGAACAGTCATTGAACGTCATTGTCTTTGACAAGGTGTTGGAAAAGTTGTCACCCGATGTTTTCTGGCTGCAGTTTTTTTTTATGAATGAAAAACGTTTGTTCTGGTTTGAGGGATCCCAGGTTCGATCCCCGGAAAACACAAATTACATCTTAAGGTTTTTTCTACTGCACCACCTCTCTCGAACGTCTGACAAACATCCGAGAGTATGACTGTCCTGAAAAAGCTTCTCAATTCAGTCGTTCAGACTCGGCATAAAATTGTAGGTCCCTTCCCTTCGCCCCAAAAATAGAAACTCACTCAAACGAATGGTTGCGAGAAGCTAGGCCTAGGGTGTCTACCGCCTGTTCCGCCACCTATTTATTTTTTTAAGTGGCCGCTATTAAGCGATAGGTCCTTGCATTCTTGACGGATATTCTCTTTGAAGGCTTCATGAATCTGAGGCTGGCTGACAAAGACTTGTGACTTAAAAAAAAAACCCACACAAAGAGATGACCTCGTCGCTCATGATGGTTTTTAATGAAAAGTTGTTTCCCTCTTGGTCGAAATTCAGGATGTCTTGAGCATAGGTTACAGGAGTTTGGCGATCAATAGCCGACAGCTGATGCAGTGTCTGCACTTTGTAAGGGAACATCTTTCAGTATTTTACCAAAATTGTCTGTAAATGCCCAATTGCGTGTCACGTCGTCGTCTTGTCGATACTCCGGGGCCCTCTGCGACATTTTCAGCCCCAGCTATTCAGATATTCTCAGCAGAACGGCTGCTCCGGGGTCAGCCAAAAGTTATAGCATCTCCGATAGGGTGATGACTTGTGCGTCACCTTGTATTTTCTATCTTCTATCTTTATAGATATAATTCTTCTGTCCGTGTTTGTTACCGTACTCCTCCTAAACGGCTGGATCGATTTTAATGAAACTTTGTGTGTGTGTTTGAATGGATCTTGGGATGGTTTATATTTACAATTGGACCCGGTAGGTGGCGCTGCGATGCGATTCTACAAAAGTTCAAATAGTAACCACTCAACAATAAATAAAATTATAAAGCAAAAAGTTCAAGAATAAAATTTCAAATAATACACACTCAACAAAAAAACAAAGAAAAAGCAAGAAGCTCATAAATTTCGCGACACCGGTGGGAGCTAAAGTTGTAAAATTGTAGAACATTGTCCAAACAAACAATCGCGCGAAGTGTGGGCGGGATTCCTGGGCACGCGTCTAAGGAAATAGTGTTCGAAGCACACGGAGTACAGAATCAGTCCGGACACATCGGTTAAATTAAACGGCCGCAGAACAATTGACTGACAATGAAAATAATGTACCTACGAGCAGGCAAAACAACGTTTCCTGGGTCCGCTAGTCTATATATATAAAAGTAAGTTGTATTGTGTTTGTCACCAATGTTCTCGGTAATGCGTGAATTGATTTTGATTCTGGAAATTTCCCATGAAAGGTGACGTTAATACCATAGTTTATAAGTATATACGGTCTTTGTAGGTGTATTGGTTCATGAGTTATAGAGGCGTGGCACCTCCCATACAAAAAATGCATTTAAAATCTTATATCTCGAAAACCACCAAATCGATTGAGTTTAAATTTACAGACTGTCTTAAGTATTGGTCCGGGAATGTTCCTGTAAATAGTGGTAAAAATTGGACAAAGGGGCGTGGCACCTCCCATAAACAAAAAGAAACATGTGCCGCCACTTTCATTCGTCTTAAACAGTATCTGTCTTGTGACTAATTTTACTGAGACGATGATACTAAGATACTCTGCGATCCCACGCCGACATACATAAAGGAATTCGTTTGGAGACACCACCTGCGTGTCCCTTGAAGTGACGATGTCTGTGCGGACTGCAAACATCGTCAAAATTTAGATACATATTTGACAATAGTTTAAATTTAGTTACCGAAAATTGAACTTAAAGCTTATTTCATTGGTTCATTTCTGTGTGTCGCCATAGCGCCGCCATCTAACACCACTTCACACCAAACACGAGTAGGTATAGGTACATCCATAGTCAGACAATACGTTCCGACCGCACTGTCAATCCAGCTGGATGGTCACAAATTCAAATTGGAATATCCTTCGCTTATCCGCTGCCAGACTTTATTACGCTAATAAAATACGGATACATATTTATAATTATTTTAATTTCGATTTTAACGAAGCTTGAACGCTCCGTCGAACCGCACGGCTTTTAATTACTCGATGCGCGTATAATATTTTTGAAATTGTTTCTGTTTTTTTTTTTTTGTTAGCTGCATTCCCACCCTCTGATGGTAAACTATACTCATATAACACACCTTTTTTTTTTGTCTGATTGTAGGCTAAAAATCGACAACAACGGTGGAGCATGGTGCCCAAAGCATATGGTATCGCGTGGCCTAAAGGAGTATCTGCAAATCGATCTGTTAAAGGTGCACGTCATCACGGCCGTACGAACACAGGGCCGCTTTGGCAAGGGTCAAGGGCAGGAGTACACCGAGTCTTATGTATTGGAGTACTGGCGTCCGGGCATGACCAAATGGATTCGTTGGAAAAACATTCAAGGAAAGGAGGTGAGTGACACTATCCGTATGTGCTTAGCAGCTAAAGCCCTCCTGATTTATGGCGGCAATTTCCGTTTACTGCATTCGGGTGATATACCAGAAAACAGCAAACGAAAAAACGAAAGAAACGTATCCTTTGAAGGAATTAATTCCCATCTATATGGCACTCTCGATTTCAGGTTCTGCCGGGCAATATTAACACATACAGCGAGGTGGAGAATCTCCTGCAGCCGATCATTTTCGCATCGAAGGTTCGCATCTATCCCTACAGTCAATATGACCGAACGGTCTGTATGCGCGCCGAAGTGGTCGGATGTCCCTGGGAAGGTGAGTTTCATTAATTTCCTCTTAATGGGTGATATTATATGGTTGGGAATGGGGGGCGTTGGATTTTTTTTTCTCGTTTTCTGAAACTCAAAGCCAGACGCAATCTTTTTGCCTATCATTGCATGACGGTCATTTGTTCTCTCGATGTATGTACTTTGGGTTGGGTTATGCAGACATTAGTCGCTCCACGAATAACACCGACACGACAACGAAAAGAAATCCTACTTCTTAAAGGCTAACCAAGTCAAAGGTATTTTCTGTGTTATGGCTTTGGCGTGCGGTGTTTTTTTCTGTTTTTCGTCGTCGCGACAACATTCTTGAAAAATTGACCGTCGCCGTGGCGAGCCCACATTACTATACGATACGTGTACGTATACGATTATCCTATGCAACATGCTACTAACTGCGAGGGGGACAGCGGGGAGCTGCTTGTAAATATTCTACATACTTTTACCGGCTTTTTTGAACCCGCTCTCTTTCTAGTTTCTGTTTGGCTTAATGGCAACACCTCCTCCTGTTTCCGCACGCTACGTGCACGAAAGTTTTTAATCTAAGGAACATAAAATGAATAAATTAAAATGGCATGAGTGTGCCATAGTATCAGAGTCAGAGCTAGAGCCCCAGCTAGACTATAAGACTTGAATGCACAAGCAGAATGGTTCCTTCGTGCCTTGTGTACATTACATACACGTTGTTTGTACAATCATGCGTGTGATGTAATATTTTCCTTAAAAGGAAATTAAATCATGCAATTAGCCGGACTGATTGTAAGTGCATTATAATTGGTAAGTGGGAGATTGCTTAATGGAAAAATTTACATTTATCGCGAAAAGTTGTCGCGTAGATGTCCTGCCGAATGCATCGTTGTTCTTCCATTCATTTGAAGACTTAACAAAGTATATTCGCGGCGTTGGTGTAGAAGATAACCCATTGAAGGCTAACAGTGTCTTAGCTGAGAGCTAAGATATACACAATAATGTAACGTTGATTTTAATTGGTTTTCGTATTCAATTAGTTCAGTTGGATGACTTCAAGGTGCAGCTCAGGACTAATGTTTTTTTATTAATTAAACAGAAACTTAGTCAATCTTCTAAATCGTCTTAAATTTAACAAAATTAAGGTTTTAGAAGTGGGGTACCCTAAAGTGAATTGAAGAGAACCTTCTGGATGTTATAGTTGTCACTTGCCACTCAACTAGGGAAGTCTGGGAATGTCGTCAGGGGAAGTTGGGGAAGTTAGGGAAATTGAGGAATTTTGAACGGAATGTGAACTCTGTGCTCAGTAAAGATTAGCCCTTGACTAGAATATTGTCGGTGAGATCTTTCTCTGCTTCACCTTCAACTCCCCATCCAAATGGCGTCAGCAATCTTTTAGGTAGTAAATTAGTATTTACAACGTACTTACATATTTATTGATATCAACGACTTCGGTCTTATATGGAGGCAGTGGTTCAGCTGGCCTAATGAGCAAGGGGTCTCAGGTTCAACACTAGGAAAAACACAATTTAAATAAAAAAATAAGTAATTGTCGAAACAGATCCATAGCTTCTCAAAAAGGTCTAATACGATATCTCGAAAAAAAAATCTAGAATTAAAAAAATCTCGAAAAAAAATCTAGAAAGCATAATCTCGAATAAAAAAATTTCAAAAAAAAATCTCGAATTAATATTAATTTGTTAATACAATGGTAACAATTTGCGCGCGACAGAATGAAAAACATTAAATCTAAAAATGGTGAAAAAAGTGAGATACCTATGGGGGGCCTGTTGCCCCCCCTGCAACCCGCCTGCTTGTGGTCACTGTAGAATTTGGAATAGATGCAAGGTTGGGTATATGCAAAGTTTATTTAATGTTGTTATCCTAAAAAAAATCTCGAATTTACTTTTTATTTTCGAGATTTTTTCGAGATATAGTCTTTCGAAAATTTTGTACATTCGAAATTTTTGCATTCGAGATTAAAAAAAAAACTTTTTGAGATTTTTAGCCTTCGAGATTTTTGTTATTCGAGATTATGTCATGATCCCTTCTCACAACCATTGATCTGTTAGATCTGTTTTGAGTTTTTATATTTCGCTACGAATGAACTCAAGGTATAAACCTAAGATACTTTCGGCTACAATGCCTTTTCCAAATGTCTGACAAACATGCGACAAACGCGACGTTGTCGGGATCGGGAACTACTCTCTCATCAGTGTCAAATGAGAGAAAAAGCATCCAAGTGATAGCTAAAAAGTTGTAGTTGTGTTTTACAGTGTTGAAAAGTCTTGTGAAGAGCTCCCTTGGGCGGATAAATGTTTCCAACCAAGCTTTTGTGATTTCATATATATCACCTCGACACTTAGGTAGACACTTTCTTGACCGAAAACGGACATGTACATTATATTTGGCACAAATTACTTTACTTAATTCCCTAAGGTGGTCAAAAAAAAAACACCCTCCGTTGTTTGACAGTTTTAAACGTCTGCTTCTTGCTCCCTTTGGATGGACAACTTCCTTTAGTCGGACAAACACTTTTTATCCGTCACTGTGCACCTAAAAGAGCTTTCACTGTATACACGTATGTTCCAGTATTGTAGATTTATTTAGGCTTGTTTTTTTCTATACGATTTTGTTGACAGATCACCTTTAACTGGCCTCATGGTGTCAATTATTCTTATTCTATATTGTTTGACAAATCATCATGGAAAGACTCACCCCTCACAGGTAATTTCGCGTTTAGGACCTGTCAAGAGTCGATCTAGACTTTTTTTTATACTGTTTTCATTATGGCGTTATGTGAAGTCAAAATTCTTTGTCGATAAGCCAGCTATGATCCAGGATTTGGAAGCCAAAACTTACTTGCTTAGTTGGACAAATACCTGTAGCAACGATGGAAGAAGTGCTCCAAAATTGGCCCACTCGCACTCTAAATCGGGTGGCCACTAAAATGTATGCTTAACGAATGTTTATATAGGTATCGGAAGTGTCAAATGAGGTGGTGCAAGATAGGCTATATGAAATAGGAATGTATTCGTATTTGTATAGCTTTGATTCTGCACCAATAATTCATTATTTGTTTAAAGTCAGACGGGTACCTATAGGCATAGGATGCTATGATTCCCTAAAGAGGCTTCCAAGACGTGCTATCGTCACATGGCATGCTCGGGGAATGTCCAGAATGGGATGGTTGAATCAAGTCCGACATCACCCTATACCTCTTTTCATGGAGGAATTATGAGCACCTTCGACCTTTGTATAGGATAGGCGGAACATTTATCAAACTGATATCATATTGGAAGGTATTCGTTCCTAACAGCTCATAATTCCTCTGTCTTGTAGGCATCCAAAGATGTCCAAAAAAATCAAGAACCATAAGATATTCCGTTTTGTTAGTGGAGCTTAGTATGTTGGACGAGCTAAATTTTAGCTCCCATACAAAATTCCCTTTAGCCAAGCAGCTGTAGTTAAAAAATAAAATTTTCATTTCAGACTGTACTTTACGTATCTGTCAAAATTTAGCCCGCCCATTAATGGTTCTTTCTGCATATTTGCTTAAGCAAAATTTTGACAGATCGTTTGGTTTTTTTTCTGTTGTATTTTGTGGTGGGGAAAAGTAAATAAGGAAAATATTTTTTTCAATGAATGGGGTTCTGAAGTAGATAAGAAAAAAAAATAAGGCGCATTGATAATAAAACACTTTTTGGCGTCTATGAATTTTTGAAGGAAGTTATTTTCGAAGAACAGCTGTTTTCAGTGACACTTTGCCACAACGCACTCGATGTCAAAATTTAGCTATACGATTATAGCTAATGTACTAATGTTTGGAGAGACAAATTTAAGAGAAGCTAAATTTTAGTTTCGCTCAAGCTGCGTACTTAGCTTGAGTATTTAAACATTCACAATAGCTTAATAATTTGTTGTGATTTTGTACGACTTTTAGGGTTGAAAAGTTTGAAAAAACTGCCCTCACAACTTCGTTTGTCTGGACTATTTTAGTTGATTTTTCTTTTGATTGTAGATACCGATGTAGGTTAGGTTTGTGTTAGGTTAGGTCAGATGGGCAGTTTGCAATATTATGCTATTTTCATCCAGAAGCCATTGAGGCCCATTCTGATTACTATTTTATAGTATGTACATGGTTAGGACATGCAACTAACCAAACCTTTCGGATCTGTTGATGAATCTTTTTAATTCTGCGGTAGACGTATCGTTGCTAAGCTGTCTAAAAACCGTGCTCCCATACAAAAGTAGAGGCGTTCTTGGAACGCTGGCGCTGGTTAGTCACACAGGAGATGTTCCAAAGATTATATTTTCCCTTCATCCCTGCAACTTCTGGAGACGTCATTTGTAAAGATATCAAGACTTTTGGTAAGCCACCGATATTTCATGATATACACCGGACTGTCATACAATATTCGCGCTAAATATTAAACTTGAGTACAATAATCGAGTCATTATTTAACCTGCAAGAAATTAAGCCACACTGGCTTAAAAATATAATTTTAAAAATATATAAAGGGTGTTTTTTTATAGGTATAGAACTTTGAAATGGAATAAAACAAAGATGATTTTTTTTTAAATTGTCATGAAATTTACTTTATTCGAAAGATAATCTTCTGGCATTATAACTAAAATATGACTTATAACCGCCATGGCTGGCTCGGACATCTGGAGGTCCAATTTTCGATGACTTTTTCCAACATTTGTGGCCGTATCGGCAATAACGCGGGGAATGTTGTCCTCCAAGTGGTCAATCGTTTCGGGCTTATCGGCGTAGACTAGCGAAACTAAAACCAAACTAAAAATAAAACACTGACAAAATGGCCGCCAGTTAAAATAGTGTTGCCAACTTAAAGTTCTATACCTCTAAAAAAAAACACACCCTTTATTGACAGCCAAGGAACGTCAATATGTTGCGTTATTTTCTTGAGTTTCTTAAGCAGGTGGTTGATATAGGCTTAAATAAGGGGAGACCGGTAGGTAAGTAAAGTGGTATAGGTTCACAGTTTCCTTATAGAAAGGAAATTAGGGCTTTAGCATCGTGAAGAGAAGGCCGACCTTTGGAGTTGGAAAAGTCAATGAAGCGGTTGAATGTCATGCCTCAAGTGTTCGCGTGGTTATCAAAGAACGTCTTGCATAGGGCTCAAAGTCTAGTTTTATCTATAGAGCCTGGCATTCACAAACACATTTTTTTTAAATAAATAGGAAGCAAAGCTATTGGACGGTAGTTTTGCGGCAGGGATTTTCGTTCCCTTATTTTTGGTAATCGGTCGAATGCGAGCGGCCTTCCAGCTTCCTTCTTTTTCTTCTGCGACTGGGCACGATATCTTGAAGAGTTTACATAGATTAGCATTGTGGGTTCGCGAGAAGTACTCCGTGGCACACACAGGTCAATATTGACTCATTGTGCTACCCGTCGGGAGAAAGAGTTTGTCCCTTACCCATTACTATAACTAATAATCCTATTACATACCTACAAACCGTCCTGAGGCTTTGATAAAGTTCATTATTTTGATTAGCTGGAAAGCTCTACATCGTAAAAGACCTGTCTCCCTAGGAATTTATACCTACTGAAGACCTGGCGAGTGACAAAGATATAGGTTAAAGATCTGGTGCATAGTTTTTGATTCTTCCAGAATTTTTTTTAGAAAAATTCTCAAAATCAGCTCCACCAATGTTATTGTCTTTAAACCAAAGTTTCGAATATATTTTCATACATTAGAAGTTGCCATAAGCTTTACCTACCCAATAGTACCATCACCACCCAGATGGACTCATATTTCTTGAAATTTTAGACACAGGCCATGATACTCTATTAAAATCGCAATAAATATTAACATCCTTAAGGAATAACCTCAAAAGCCTGTCTAAAGTCTCATAAATATTCCCCAAACTCGTAGGCATGCATGTATATCAGATTAAATCACTTCCACCAGCAGAGGACCGGTCGTCTCAAAACAAATTACATACAAACTTGAGGTTTCCCAATGTCCTTTCTTCTTCGTCTCCCCACTCTTTCTTGACAGTGGTGGTGGGAGTGTAAACGATAACATATGTCCCGGGCAACACTCTTGAAAATTCGCTTATCCTGATCTAATTAACTTGAGAGAATATCTCCCTCTGCCAACGTGCACCGAACCCAACAATCTCAAGTTCAAATTCAAATAATTTCTGTAATAATTCGAGAAATACTCGCAACACGCGTTAAGGACTCATTTTGATTTAAGATATACAACAACAACAGTGGGGTATATGTACAACATCCGCTTCCAATTTTCCACCACCATCATCACCGGGTGCCGGTGATACCTACACCATGTCCTTTTACGGGAAAATTTAAATGGCTTGCCCTCGCGCGCCGCCGCCGTCACCATCTTGTACCGTATAAGAAGTCGCAAGACGGAACCAGATGTACCAGATGACTCTCTCTCTCGTTACGTTAGACGCGCAGCAGAAACACTAAGTGAATTCATGTACCGTCAGCCACTATAGTGGCTGGCACAAGGGGAGGGAAATTACATATTTATTTCCAAGTCAAAACAGTGACATGTTTTTAATTAAGAGGCGTGATAAATGGCAGCACTAAATTTCAAAATGAAAACGGTATCCTTTGGAGCGCGTCACATCAGTCAAGGGCGTTTGTGTATAAGAAGCCCGTACAAGATGAACCTATTTTATTTCGCCCCCTCCGATTCTAATGACAAGGAGTTCTCATACATAGATATAGAAATGAATGAACTCGACTCGACTCCCTTTCGAATCTGTATAAATGTGTGTGCGCTCGTCAAAATTAATGTGGAACATTTGAAGATGGAAAAACCGCCATCCACTAGGATGAGGAAGAGGAGGAGGTGGCGGCGGCGACGAGACACGATGCTCATCTTTGGAGCATTGATGTTTAATTGCATTTATGCATCCAGTCTCAGTCTAGACACCTGTTTAATGACTGGCCTTGTACGTGTGTGTATTGGTGATGGAGGGAAATTCTTTTGTTGGATGAGATACCATCCGAAGATATTTATTGCCCGTTCAAAAGTCGTATATCATGAAAGACGCTCCTCCAAGGGGACAGCCAGAGAGTTACATCCACTGAGCATCTATTTCCAATTCGATTGATTAAATTTAACAAAAAAAAAAAAAAAAACTCAGAACCTTGGGTGCATAATTTATAACCTCATTAGTGATCGAAAGTGACACCAACCGACACTTAAGACGGCACACATCAGCTTCAGATGCAGCTCTAAAGTACCTTTGCGTGTAGCATCTAGTATCTCTCGGTCGCGATCTCGATATCCCACTGTGAGAGGGAGGAATTCGACTTTTCCCTCCGCATCGCTGGCTAATGTAACGTGATACACATCATAGATCCGCTGAAAGTAAAGGATTACTTGCGTTTTACTAGCGCGCCGCATTTGTGGGGTACGATGGCGAACGCGCGAAGGCCCCGCCATATAAGATGTTGTCAATGCACACTCTTTCCACTTTGATAAGTCAGCACGCAGGCAGCAGCAGAATAGAAGCTTATGTGTAATTGAATATTTTGTAGGTATAGCGCTTTATTTAAGCGTGTTTGTACAGAGCTTATATAATGATTTTAAGTACACGTACAAAATTCATAAGATGTATGAATAAATTTGTAGTAAGTCCTTATGGATTTCGTCGTGATATTCAGTTACAATTTAATATTTTGCCGAGAGGTTGAAAAGGGGGGAGGGGGATGTGTGCGTCAAGCTCTATTTCATTCAAATATGATGATGGGACTTACAAAAACAAGATGAACGCAAGTGTGTCAGCCTGATGTCTATCATATTCCCTATCATCGATATATACGGCATGTGTGCTTGTGCATATGCCTCTTGGGATTTCGCAGAAGAGTAATAGCTAGAGAATCTGTATCCAATTTAAAGATATTAACAAGAGTGTGCGGCGGGTACACACCATTGATGGGTGGGCTCAAAATCTATATGTGATGTGTATATGGTGCTGACAGTAGATATGACATCGCTACACCCATTGGCGCATAAGTTAGAAAATAAACATGGCTTACATTCGAGAGCATTTGGCTTATGAAAGAAATCCTTCTTTTGTCTTGCAACCCAATCTCCCTGCCTATGGATGGATTTATTTTTATGCCTTGTAGTTGGTCGAGTTTTTTTTTGCAGAGTCCTCAAGACCAATGTCCTATCGTCTTATCCGGGAAGAATATTTTATGTCGAATTATAAACAAAGACGAATAGAGCGGTCATGATCGTTTTTTTTGTAATTCTCGTTCAATTTTATTGATGTATTGTTGATAGAACAGCAATTTCTAAACAAACTGGAATTGTGCCCAAGAAGGACAGTATTATGCTTTGCGAAAACCCTCTGGTATTTCCAAGACCGACATTAGCAGCTTCGCTCATTTTATTTTTTGTTACCCGCCTTAAACGCTGTCTAGTGTCGATCATTGTATAAGTTATTAGTATTACTCTAACTGGGTGTTTGCCCTATAACCCTCTAAAAGGGGGGTCATTTAAAAAAAAATGTCGAAGTTTTATTTTTCTACCAACGCGTAATGTTTCTAATCATTACGAGACAGTTCTTTTTCCATATACATATATCAAAGGGCCTCTACAACGGCAACCCCTTACGGCTAGAATTTTAGAAAATGTTCAGATTATGTACATGTATCGTCATTACTACTGTAAATAGTATTATGTGCAAAATTTCAAGTAAATCCGAACACCAAAAGTATTTTTTTCCCATTCAAAAGATGATACCATCCCCCTTCTAACCGCCCAAAAACGGGTCTTTGGGGCTAAAATCATAATCTCCTGAACAGCGTTGCCACAAAGATACAATTGTATCAAATTAGATACATTTTAGTCTCCGTGCAAAAATTTGATACATAGATACTTTTTTTTTTTGATTTTGGCTCAATTTGATACATTTTCAATTAAATTTCAGTAAATTCCCCCTTGTTTACTATATTTTAATTTTTTTTTTTAATTAATTTTCAAATCTGGAAATATAAAATTGTTTTCTTATTTTTAAAACTGACTATGGTAAATGTTTTCCAATCTGGTGTTCACATACTGGCCTATAGGTATTTGAAAAAAACATGGTATAATATTGAAGATGACCGTATCCTACCTCATATTCAAACGATAATACCTACGTCACGTGTATCACACTATTTTGATATTTCAGTGCAAATTCAGCAACAAATTACTCTAATTTCGAATATGTGTTTAGTGGAATACAACATACCTACATTTATGCAATAATTCGGGTACTGTAGTAATAGTGTCAAGAAATGAAAACAAAATAAAGTTCTCGGGGGCGATATAGTACATTGCTTTCAGTTTCCAAAGGAAACGTTCTTAAAATATGTTCGGCCTACTAAAATGTATGCGTTTCTTGGATTCAAGCTCTTCACCCTCGGGCCTCGGCCAATATGCTAAAATGTTCGAAATAATAAGATGGAGAATACAAACTGCCGTAGTAAGGTTAAGGTTTCTTCGTTGTATTTCTGTTGTAGCTCTTAGAGATTGTGCATAAGGAGTACCAGAATACGGGATCTACTGGCAGCTGGAAGCTACTTCTAAAAATTTAACGTTTCAAATTTCCATCTCCATTCCAGCTATAAGTATTCCACCTGTGTGAAGATTGCCGCTGATGATTTGGAGTCGGTGGCGGCTGGCGGAAGATCAGGAGTTGTGGGATGGTTATTTAAAAAGCCAACATATCGACGAAGCTTGTACTGAATAAGGGTGTTTTTAAAAATGATCATGCTGACAATAAAATATATGTTCTAAAGTAGATACCACTATCATCTCGCTTTAACGCAATTTCTCACCCGACAAAAACAAAACTTTGTGAATATGTTTAAAGAAAATAATAAAACATACGAATTTGAACTAAATTTGTACTGTATTATCAAAATAGTGGCACACAAAATTTGTCTCCGGAATGTCATAAGATGTTATTCTATAGTAGTGTTCCTCTGCATCAACTGACTGAAAATATCGATATTTTCTTGTGATACATTTGATACATTTTACAGACAGAAATTTTGATACTTTTGATACAGTTTTCAAAAACAAAAGATACATTTTTCCAAAAGTCGACGGCAACGCTGCTCCTGAAATACGTTCCCATTTATCTAGTCTCTGTCTGTAAAATTGAACATAACTTCGATAAGCGGATGGAAAGTTGTATCCCTTAAGAAAAGCAGATTTTTAAAATTGTCTTCCCCAAAAAGGGGGTAAAGGATTATTTGCACCCCTTTTTTCAACCCTTATAGGACGATTTTTGAAAAACTTTGAATGAGGCATGTAATAATTTTAACTTATCTATCAACATACAAACTTTCAAGTTCATACGGCTAACGGTTCGTGAGACCCCCCTTACTCCGCTCGACCCCTTTACTATTATTTATTTTTAAAATTTGTGAAACACTCGCTTACTAATTGGCACGGCGTTAAGCCTACCTACTCCAAAATCCAATAGAAAACCTACGCAGGGGGGGTTACAGGGGGCAGCATGGCCCTCCATAGTTAATCATCTGTTTATATATTTCCACTTACTATTTTGGGCTTTAGTGCTTGTCAAAAAAACGAACCCTGGAAAGGAAATAACTCCAAAAATGACAAAAAAAATTTGAAACAACAAAAATAGTACGAGTTTTTTTAGGGCGTTTCCAAATTGATTTTTATGTAACTTTCTTGGGCATTATTGCCTAACGCCAATTGGCACGCTTCTCTGCCATCGTTTATGCTTTTCATGCCGAATAAGCCTTTTTTTTAGACCAATTGGTCAGCTTCGTAATTCTCCTGAAATTTGCAATACTGCCGCTTACTGTCCTAAATTTTACTATGCATGCGATTTAATGACTGCCTAGCTCTCTATATATGACGATATATTTCTGCGATACTATATTTATTGTCAACCAACAGCTAAAAGATGTCGCACTAACACTGGACGTTAAAGGAGAGGTTCGAGAAGACACCTAGAACCGACTTTATCTTGTATTTTTAACCCACTGCTGAATATCGACAACTGACATCGCTTAAAATAAATTTCGTTAGTCCGTAAGCTTGCGAATTTGCACCTTAAGGATCCTATCGTGGGCGGTATCCTCCAGTTCTTTCCATTGTTGAGAGTCTCTAAGTCGATGGTGCTATAGTTCTGAGTTGATAGCCAATACTTTACGATGGTGCATGGTCTGAAGCGCCGCTGTTGGAAAGGCTCTCAGTGCCCGAATTGGGTTCCACAGAGTTCGTCTGTCCACCTTTATATTACAAATTTGGAGTAGCTTTTGGCTGGGCACGAAGATGAGCGAATAGATTTTATTTTACTATACTTCCTCCTTATCTTACATTTTAAAATAAATACTAATTTATATCGTGATCCATTGCAGACCCATTTCTAAAGACTTCGTCAGCCATCTCACTGTCGGCTTTTTGTCCAAGAACCCATCAGAGTTCCGTGGTATTGTACGAGCATAGGACCTTGAGTTCTTCGCGACATCAGCGAACTAGCTTGGATTTCATTTCAATAGCACAAGCTGTTTTTATGGCCGCTAAGTTGTCAAAAAATGTGGTAATATCGTTCCGGCGGAGTTTCTTACCTTTAATGACAACATAGAGGCCGCTTCCATGATTGTCAGAACCTCCGCTTAGAAGACACTGTTCTGATCAGAAAACCTTTCTAAGCAGTGTATGTTAAGTCCCTTCGAAAATAGATCTGCATCGTGACTTCATTCGTATTCCGTTCAACTGCTACTCGGAAAAGGGTAAGAGACTGGTCGAGATGGGGTATTATAGTGATAAAAGCCACCGCTCCCTGGGTATTTCTCTATTTTGTATGCCAAAAGCTATACATGGGTCTCAGCTCTTGGTTTGGCTGATCCTCAAGGCACTTTTGGCATCCGATTCCTGTATGTAAAGGTCTGTAGGTCGATGTAGAAGTAGCAGATTGAGAATTGCATCGAGTCCATCTGAAGGTGTCGTTTCTATATGCATCTTTGTCATCGACTTGAGATTTTTTGTCTTGCTATGCTGTCATATGTGAGCATTCGGCGCACAACAGCCGTAAAAATCTATAAAACTCGTACCGGTTGCACGCGTTGCATTCGCTGCTTATTCAATCTTTCTTTGACATTCGGCTTCCAATTAAAATTCCTTTCCAGCTATTTCGTTATATTTTTGTCGTCCTTTGTCATCTTCAGTGGTAGGTACCTATATTTCTTCTTAAGGTAACGCTACAGTCCGGGTTGGACCTGGGCCTCAACCAACAAGCGTGTCCAGCCACCACTATCTTTGGCCAGCTGTCTCCAGTTTCGCGCGCTAAGTTGGTTAAGGTAGCCTCATCCGCTCATCCGATAGAGTCCATGCCATGGATCCTATAAAAGGTCACTTTAGTTGTTCGAGAGAGGGCTTTGCTACTCAATTTCTTTCTTAGCTCAAGGAAACAGCGATTGGCAAGAGTTATTCTTCGTTTAATCTCAGCGCTGGTGTCATTGTCTGAGTTCATAGCGGAGCCTAGGCAGACAAAGTCATTTACCACCTCAAAGTTATATCTGTCTATAGTGACATTCTGTCCAAGACGTGTCGGTGTTAGGTGTCCTTTCTTGATGACAGCATATACTTCGTCTTGCCCTCATTGACCGCCAAACCCATCTTCGCCGCTTCCGTCGCAAAGCTCACGAACGCGCCAGTGACATCACTCTGCGTCCTTCCGATTATGTCGACGGACTTTTGAAAGATAGTGCCTCTGGTATTACCGTTTCAGTTTTGCACTATTCTTTCAAGAACGCTGTTGAGGAAGTCACATGACAGCGGAAGTCACATGACAGCGCATCGACTTGTCTAAATCCTTTTTTGACATCGAAGGTCTCGGTGAGTTCTTTACCGACCTTGGTGGAACACCGTGCATTCTCCATATTTCCAGCAATTTTAAAAGAGAAACCAACAGTTGTCCAGTCCTTTAATATACTGACAAGGCTATGCTTATTATTTGGCCAGATGTACGTTCTTCTGTCACTGATATATCCTCTCAAGTGACTGAAAATGCAAATCCAAATAATGCTCTCACCTCTTAATTTGTCTCCCATTCAATCGGCTAATGAATGACTTTTGAAATTTCGAAAATCCTCAAAACTCTAGCATAACTTTGACGATCCAAAAGTTTATAATTCACATCAATTCTTAAATTGAAACGAATAACAAGACTTCCTATCCAGTCACTTTGGCTAAATAGAATTTAGAAGACAACTTTTCATTATATTTAGATAATTGACTTGTCAAACTATTATACAAGATAAACACCATCCCAAAAGATATCCAAACCAAATGACCTACTCTCGTCATCTCCATTTCTGTCGCAATATTGCCGAAAGGAAAACTCTTACACGACCACCTCTTAGAATACAAAAGATACGTCGTCATCTGAAAAGCTGGATAGTAAAACATCTCCATTGTTGCAGAAGGCCCTCCATGCTCCACCACCATCACTACCACCACAGCATTGTTTCGTACTCATCCACAGGCGATTCACTTCAATGGGGAGCTGTCCTTTCTTTGAAAATTATTATAATGAGCCAAGTTAATTGGTTGTGTGCATATGAAACTGACATCGAATCTTGTGTCTCCGAACTTGATACCCCAGCCCTGAATGCTAAACGTTCCCACCATAAACCATTCGCCTTACACACAATGCGCTCCTTTGTTTGTCCCATACTTATTCGTAAAAATAATCTTCCATGCCGGACACTAATAGGTCAAGATATTGTATCATGGCTATTGTCGATTCGATGTAAATTAATTTTCTTAAATTAGATTCTAATACCTTATATTATGTGTCACGCGCAACACAAATGTAGCGGTAGGTAGGACTGACATTTATCGGTTGACATCTGGAACCAACTTCCCAAAACAAATAAAAATAAAAAAGGGGAGAGAACATCATCACAAAACGATGCATAAATTATCATCACTAAAAAAAAAAAAAAGAGACAAACTTTTTTTTGGATTTTTTAAAATAACCCCAGTAATCAAATCAAAATATAAATCTGGTAAACTTACGATTTTCATTTTATTGCACTTGTCCTATTCATGGGAAAGGGAGCAGCCGACTAAAGTTATGGTGCCTTCTGCCCTTGTTACTCGATTGCAGCATCATGTCCCTTGGCATTTTGTTTTTATGCTTTTTGAATCAATTTTGTAGTTTTGGTTGGAAATTCTTTAAATACATTTATGGGATATACATTTTTGTTTTTGGAATATTTTTATTTAATTATTTAGTTATTCAGTTTGACCATATTTGCATTAACAGACGAATTAAATCGAAATGAATAAATGAATAGAGTTTAAAAAAAAAAATATTTATTTCATGAATGAAATTTTATTTAAATGTGGATTTATTTATTAAAAACCAAAACGATTTGACAGCAATTTTGTTTGGTAATGTGAAGTTAAGCCCAAAAAGGTAAATCTTTTAATACGGTTGTGCGTTCGATGTCAGTTTTAAAACAAGAGATACAATTTAATTTGTTGGTCATTCAATTTATGAGTGTGGATGTTACCAGTGGGTAGGCAGATACTTATAATGTTAAAGTTTTTTTTTTTCTTGTTTTAGTCACTTCTTAAGAGTTGGAACTGAGACTAGTTGTGGATTATTCTTCCTCAGCGCTGTTTCACCTATATGAATCGAGAAGAGTATAATGACTTGAATGACTTGAGTGGACTACGGTCATTCCTGTTGAAATTTTAGTCGAAAATAGTTGAAAATCTGAATTTAGTTGACTTGATGAGAATGAGAAACCTCTCCAATTGAACCTAGAATTGAGACAGAAATCTCGATATCTTTGACAAAATTAACAATCGATACTTACATAGAAGACTATTCTGAACTTCGTTCACTATATTTGACTTCAGTTGACTTCAATCAAGGTATCTTAGTGTTCTATTGATTTATGTAGGCTCGTTTGACTCGTGTGGACTCCATTGACTGCTGTTGAATCCAAGTTGATTTGATTGATTGTAATTGATCTGAAGTTGAAATAGTGACTTAGTCAATAAAGGTCAACAACTGTGACTTATTTGACTGGCGTGGACTCCATATGACTGTTGAAATTTGAACTAAATTTGTTCTGCACTTCATCTGGCCTGCATGGTAAGGTGAAGTGTTCTGTTCTTTGTGTTCCATTTAAGGTTTCTTCCTTTTATAAAAAGAGGGAACTTAGAATTGTGGAACACTCAGATTTGAATTGCGGTTCATTTTACTACCAAGCAGAAACCAGCTTTTTTGAGAACTGGTTAAGACACTCTATTCCTACTACTATTCCTCGCTGGGGCTCTATCCTACGCCACTCATTTGTTGACTAAAATATTACAACTTAGCAAATTATATAGGACATGGAAAATCATAGCTTTAGGTTTTGAGTTTTAGACAGTCAACAAAGTAATGAGTTTACGGAATCGATTAAAATTTACGTAATCTAGAGGCTTATGGTATTTCTTTAAATCTCAGTGCAAATAGCGATCCTTCGCCAGAAACTATACATACGATTTGTTGTCGCACATTTGATTTGAAGAGAGAACTGCACACGACTCGTCCTCAATGCGCAATCGTCGCAGCATGCATGAATGCATGATACATGACCATCGTCAAGCAGTGTCGGTCACTTATCGTCGTGGCCACTGTACGCTTGAAGTTTGTTTACATTTTTCATTGTGATTAGACAAATTTTATTTAAAAAAACTAGCTGTACCCGCCCGGCTTTGCCCGTGCACAGAAATTGTATTGCTTATAGATCTTAGATAATAATGTTCTTTCGTAAAATGCGAAAAATGAGAATAAATCGATTTTTTGGAATTTTCTTTCTGCGTAAGCCTGAAATACAGCAATACGAACAAAAAATTAATCATACAAATCGGCCCCCCAACGGTTATCGAGTTATAACGTCATCGAGTTTCACCCCATGGAAGATGTTTTTTGGATGGGCGGTGCCACGCCCTTTGTCCAATTTTGACTAATCTTCACAGCAACACTTCTGGGCCAATACCTGATATTGTCTGTAAATTTTAACACAATCGATTTGGCGGTTTTCGAGATATAAGATTTAGAATATTTTTTTGTATGGGAGGTGCCCTGCCCCTTTGTCCAATTTTGAACAAACTTCACAGAAACCGTATATGGACCAATACCAAAGATGTGTGATGTTAAAAACGGTATATGCGTTAAGGCGTGAATCGATGACAAACATTTTAGGGCTCAATTTTTATATACATATCTATATAGATTTCAGACGAAATTAGAAAATTCGTTCAAGTGATAGAAAATTGCGAATGTCTATACGAAAATAACATTCAAGAGTATTCAAATAAGAATATTACTGAAAGAGCTTGGACCAGAATAGCTTACCAGATGAATTGGTCAGATAAGTGTGTACAACGGGCACGAAGCGTCCATATATTGAAGGGAAGCATCTAAAAAAAAAGAATCTAAAAAAAAAAAAAAAATATTCATAACAAAGAATTTATTTATTCGAAATTACAAAAAAAAAATCGTTTTAAGAAATATGTAAATAAAACACTTTTCTCCCTTAAACATACCTTTAACGCACTCCATAACTTGGCACTTGACAACTTGAATATTGTCTAAATCAAGTTAATTAATTCAAAAACAGTAGGTATTTCTAATCTACTTGAATCAAGAAATTTCGATTCTTTTTGGACAAAATTGAATGAAAACGAGAATTTGGCCAATTTCAATAGCAGTAGGCGTTCTAAAATCAACCTTTCAACAAAGGAACAATTTAAAGATCTTTTAACAGCAATTGTCGACCAAGTCATCAACGAAATGGATATTCGCTTTAGTTCCCTGTCATGTTTTGAATTTTTGAAACTTTCGGACACAGCATTGTATGAATATTTTAAAACCAATTTTTCTGTTAACTTGCTCAATATTTTACAGAGCTCATACCCGGTATATTTTGATATTCCAGCATTGAAAACAGAACTAAAGTTGATTTTCGATGATGAGAATTTTACGTCAAAAACTGATCTTAAAGAAATATTAAGATTTTTAATCAGTACAAAATAAAATATTTTTTTTTAATTGCTTTGAAGTTGACAAATTCCTCAACCAATTCCTGTCAGAGCATATCGAAAGAAAATTCGTATGAAACTGTCAAAAATATCAGTAAAAACGCACTTGATGCACAGAAAATCAAAACGCCAGTGTACGTTATATATTTGTCGGTACGAAATTCTGAAAAGTTGTTCGGACGAATATCTCGAATAGCAGCAAAAATTCTCCGATTCTCCGGTTAGTAGATCTTATGTGATAGTAGAACACATATTTCAAAATTTACAATTTTATTATACGTAGAGATTTATTTAAATGAATTCTATACATATTCCTTTTATGTGTGCAATTAATACGAAAATATCTCGAGATAAAGGATTATTATTACAAGATCATAGATAATTTTGCTTTAAAAAAAAAAGTTGTATTTAATATACAAGACTTATATATATTATATTTTTTTTTATTATTTTTTTTTTTAATTAATTTTAGAATAATTTTGTATCTACCATTTTTTTCTTAAATAATTTTAATAAAGCGATATTTTCTTGAATAAAGGGCTTTTAAGTTTAAAGTTGAGTGCTTCCGCTTCCCAAAAAGTCACGCTTCGTGCCTGATGTACAAGTACATACATTTTGGCGATTGAAACTTTCGTCGTGTGCTGTTCATTAGTCGTATCATTATCGTAGCTGCACACAAAAATTCATTAAGTGACGATGACGATACGAGCCGATTCAGACCTAAGTCATTGGTATTCAAATATTGTTTGTATATTTATGTATTAAGTCCTTGCAGTAGAACGATTTCAAATATTCCTCCATCCTTTCATATAGTCATTCATCGACCACTTTCTATTCATTGGTTCATCCAATTATTTTGTAGTCATTGATTATTGATTATTCACTGATTCATCCATTCATTCACTTATTCATCCAATGAAGCAGATTTCTGTCTGTTTCTTTGTTAGAACCACCACCAGTATTCATTATATTCGTTCATTCATTCAAATATTCATTGATTCATTCATCCCTTCATTCACTTGTTCATCCAATGAAGTAAATTTTTGTCTGTATATTTGTTACACACTTGCAATAGAACCACCACAAGTATTCATTATATTCGTTCATTCATTCAGATATTCATTGATTGATTCATTCATCCATTCATTTATTCATCAAATGAAGTACATTTCTGTCTGTAGGTACCTTTATTCCACACTTGCAACAAAACTACTACAAGTATTCATTATATTCGTTTATTCATTTAGATATTCATTGATTCATTCACTTATTCATGCAATGAATCACATTTCTGTCTATTTCTTTGTTACACGCAATAGAACCACCACCAGTATTCATTATATTCGTTCATTCATTCAGATATTCATTGATTCATTCATCCATTCATTCATTTATTCATCCAATGAAGCACTTTTCTGTCTGTATATTTGTTACACACTCGCAAAAGAACCATTCATCCAATGAAGTAAATTTCTGTCTATATATTTGTGATTCGTGATAATTCGGAAGATATTTGCTCTGTTCTTAAAATTAGATTGTCTAAAAAATTCCACATCGCACGACAGACTAAATATTTTCAAACAAATTTGTCTGAAATCATTATTCACTCGACGAACTTAGCTACCAAAATGATTATGCCCGCGGTACATTTACGTAAACATACTGTTGCAATAAAGCATAAAGCATTTCTACTCCAATATGTACCCACTCGTAATACAAACGGACTTTATTTACTCGTACTTTCACCATAAAATGTTTATTCAACGACTTCAATAAAAAAAAGGGATCAATCATCAAATCTGTTTCCTTTTTTTATTGCAACCAATCATAATATCAACAACATTTCAATGAATTTACTTTTTTTTTTTTTGCTGTCCCTACTGGCCGTGAATAATAACTCAACAACCTCGTTTTATTTCTCCTTCCAGAGGGCATCGTATCCTATACCCTACCCAAAGGTGTTCAACGTGGAATTGAAATCGATTTATCAGATAAAACTTATGATGGCCATGAGGAAGACGATAAATACGTTGGCGGTCTTGGCCAGCTAGTCGATGGGCAAAAGGGCAAAGACAATTTCCGCACCGATATCCATGGATTCGGAAAAGGTAAGTTACAATTTACCATCACTCAACACAGAGCTGCTAAAACAATTTATTTATGTAAACTATGAGAATTCATTAATAAGCGTTATCCTTTGTTTAAAGTTTTTTTTTTATTTTCGTTAAACTTGGAAAACTTTTCCAATAACTTGCACTTGACGCCCATGATGATGTTCCGGAACAAATAAATAGACATTTCTCCGCCCCAACGAATAATGAAAATTAAATTTACAAACTAAAATATTGACACACTAATTAGTATTAATATCATAATCTGTGAAACGCTCCAATAGTCACACAGTGTCCATGTTCATGTCCACATGGACTAACTTTGACGCTTGCCAAACTCCGCATCTGCTCAAAGGCCAAAGTTCCAAAACAATCGATTATCGCCAGGAAAATCGTTTTTTTTGGATAGATAAAAAAAAAATACCGAAACAGAAATAGAAATAAAATAAAAGTTCTCCTCATCCAACAGGGAAAGTTTTTTACTCTCGCATTTCTATCTCTCGGTGTGTCCTGTTGAATTTAGCCAAACTTAGTCTATAAAGAGTGGAAAGTTATTTAACTATCGCAACTCTATTTTGGAAATCCGCAGATGATATAAAGTAGCGAAAAACTTTTCAACTTAAAAAAATACCAAGGATGAGAACGCTATAGGAAAAAAATAATAATAATATAGTAGCTACCGAGAATGCGAAGAATGTAGCAGCTACAAAACAATGAAAGTTTATAATAGATGATTATATATCATTTTGGTGGGATGGTAGTAGATGATTCAAAAAAAAAATCCTCAGAACTGAAAAACAACATCAGGGATGCGGTAGTGTGAAATTGTTGGCTAGATTTTTTGTTGAAATTTTTAACTTCCAATCAAATTGGCATTTAAAGTGACCAAGGTGGTTGAATTTGAATTAGTACTTTAATTTAGTATTTGCGGAGCTCAATTTTTAGAAAATGCCATCGAAAATACATTTTTGTATGTCATCATTAGGTCCCCAGGAAATAAAGCTCCAAAAATGTGCATACAATACAACAACAGAACAAAAAAAAATTTACTAAATTTAGGGTGCAATTTCACCTTTTGGGGCCTTATATCATTTTGCTCAATTGTGGCTTAATTTTATACTGAAACTAGTGGACCCGGCGAACTTCGTCTCGCCCCAATTTAACGCCTTCAGATAAACTCAAGGGTGATAATAAAACACAGATAGTTCAAATTTCAATGTGATTTATTTGAATGGAATCGAAACCAGTAGAGAGCGATGTGATAAACAATGTTTTTCGATTTGTTTTCCGGCGCAAGAACAACCAACGAAGACGGTTTGCCAACACAAGAACAGGCAAAGAACAGCTGACCGTGAGAAAAACAGGGAAATAATCCCACCGACTTCCAACGATTGGACTTGCGATTTATTGATTGTCATCGCAAAAGCCAATCGAACGGGGAACTGAATCCGCTTGAATTGGAATGGAAGCTCAGTTGGAATAATTGGAATTCTTGGGATAAGGACTTCCTCTCCTTTGAATTTGCCTTGATGATCGTCGCTTCAATCTCATTGTTCATCAGTTTCTTGATAGACAACCGCGTACCGTTGCACAATTTCGGATGATTCGGATTCCGCAACATGATTATGATCGATCCCACCTTAAGCTGTATATTATGCGGTGGAGTTCCTGGCACATCAAGCGAGTTTGAATGCCCGCAACCCAATTGGATAACCTCACTTTTTACACGCAAACTTATTTTCTGAAAAAAATGATCAAATTGATAACTATCGCATTGAATTTCAATTGATCGTAATGCTTGTACCGTTTGCGGATTTGATGCGCGATATACGACTATCCGGAATCAGTGTAATAATACGCAAAATTCGAATCAATTGCAGCAAGAAAAATAGCACATTTGCTCAATAGAAAATGACAATGCTAAAAGGAAACCCTGGCGCCATCTATTATTTATGTCGTTAACTTCTCCACCCAAAATGCACACAAAACGTCTTTTATCACAATGAATTTCACAATTATCCGAAATTTTCCAAGCTTCCAAATAAATAAATTTCCACTAAGACTTTTCTATTTTTTTCATACAAAAAAATCAATTTTCGCTTTTTCCAATGTTCCGACTTTTCCGGAGGGTTTTCCCAAAATTTTCTTTCGTAAAAACCTTCTCCTGGCACTTACGAACAACTGAAAAAAAAGTTGAGCCAAATCGACCCAGCCGTTCTCAATTTTCGATTTATCCAATTTCCCGACTTTTCTGGGGGGTTTTCCCAAAATTTTCTTTCAGAAGAACCTTCTCCTGGCGATTAACGAATAACTGAAAAAAAATTTGAGCCAAATCGGTCTAGCCGTTCTCAATTGATGAATTACTATACATTTTTGCCACCATTTTTATATATATATAGATATAGCCCAAACTGTATAAAACAATAAAACTATTTTTGGGGCCTATTCTGTTGGCTTAGGTTAGATTACATTGGAAAGGGTAGGGTGTGAGTTCATCACAGAAGACTAGGCACTACCATATTGAGGGCGCTCATCGCTAGCCCTGGCGAAGCTTCACGGTAAAATCAAAACCTAAACCCATTCTCCCAAACACTTAATTTCTCTAGACAACCTAAAAGTGGATTAAATTTCGTTTGAGAGACCAATCTCTTCCAAATTGTCGAAGAAATACCCTCCTTCTTTTTCGAACACCAGCTTGATATTTGCAGTGAAGATGAGTAATATCCTCTGGGACCTGTGGGTCCTCACAAAACCTGCACGCGTCAGTGTTTGCTAAACCTAACCTCCTAGCGTGCTTCCGCAGAAGTCAATGCCCAGAGTTTATCCCTATGTAATTTTAACAATTTTGCATATTTTTTCCGATCTAGCACAGGCCACAAGCCCTTTGAGACCCTGTGTCCTTCTATGTGTGACCATCTTAGGTCTGCCCTATTTTTGGTTTTCTAGAGTCTCTTGACCACGGCTAAATTGGTGGTCTCTGTTTCGTTTTTGGTCAGAACGTCGTCCCTTTCGACGCCCTCAATATTACAACAGTGTACCCACAATCTGACATGGTTCTGCTGGCATAATGCTAGGCACTTAGGCAGCTCCTGGTTCTTTTAGATTTGATGATGTAAGACTCTAGAACCTTTAGCGCAGCCAGACTAATAATGCAACTGGATTGCGATATTATTTTTTCCTGAAGCAAAAGTCAGCTTAGAAAATTTGAGAAAATAAAAGTTAAAAAATTTATCCGATTTTTTTGAAGCTAAAAGTCGGCTAAGTTTTTTAAAAATAAATTAAATTGTTGTTATAAATTTCAGAAAATTCGCGCAAAATTTTAAGTTTTATCTGAAATTTTCTAAAGCTCCGTTTTTCAAATAACTTTTGAAAATTCACTCGAATTTATAACTTTTATGTTCTAAGATTTTTTAAATATTAAATTCAGCTTACTTTCTAAAATAATAAAGCTTTTAATTTTAGCTTTAGACAATTTGAAAATTTTTAGTTATGAACTTTACCCTACTGCCCATTTTTTTTTTTTTTTTTTATTTTTCAAGTGCTTTGAAATGGACAAAAATATACCTAAATCTTGAAGTAGGCCCGCCGGGTCTTATTTCGTAGCCACATAGGCCACATGTCAGTATAAAGTACTGGAAAAGGGTATACCCCGATATCTCGAAAAAGAAATCTCGAAATCAAAAATCTCGAATGTAAAAATCTCGAATTTAAAAAATCTCGATAAGTATGCGGGCATGCTGCCCCCCCTGCAACCCCCCTGCTTGGGTTTAGTGTTTGAATATGGGGTGGAGATAGTCTTTCGAGATTTTTGTACTTTCTAAATTTTGACTCATTCGAGATTTTTGGATTCGATATTTATCAAATTCATTTTCGAGATTTCGACCATTCTAGGTTTTAGACGTTCGTTAACGTCATGATCCCACTGGAAAAGCTTCTCAATTTAGCCATTCGGCCTTGGCATAAGATGTTAGGTGTGAGAAGCTAGCCCTAGGGTGTCTACGGAGCTGTTCCGCCAACTAATTATTTTTTTATATATAATTTACATTTATACATAAATACTTGAAACTAACCTTAAACGTTTATATTTGCGAATAGATAAGACTTGTGTAGTATAGGTTGTAACATGCATTGTATTAATGGTGTCCACCTTAGATAATATTCAGGACGTAGAGCCTTAGCCCTCCGCATTCTGCTGGACATATCCAGTTTGGTGCCACCAAGGGTAGTTGACTCGAGACAATTCTTCCTAAAAAGTTGTCAACATTCTCGACTTTCTGTCCAGAAATGTTAAATTGAGAGCAGATGTTAGAAGAGCTTAAAGCTTTTGTTTACTTTGAGAACCAGTTTGTTCACCTCAGCTTATAGAGTGTGGGCCATCAGATGAAGGTCCATTATCCCATGTAAAAATAGGCAAACATCGTCAGTGTAATCTTGACTTTTGATATTTCAGATTAGTTGTCATAATCTAACAAATTCCACAGAGTTCTTCCGACATCGCTGATAAACCGCAAGAAGTGGTGACAGTATGCATCCTTGACGTTTTTCTGGAACGACTTGATTGTTGCTATTACCTACTTCAGTTTTGCTGAGTAGTCCGTTGCGAATGCAATTTTCTTCGGAATACTCCTTCGAATTCCAAATCGTAGCCCCATCGTCTAAGCGGCTTAAAACTGTAGCAAAATGTGCTCATCTAGTGAGCTTATTCCTCATACGAAATTTTCAGATTGCCATTGCCACTTTTCTCTGGGTGCTGTTTGAAATTCCTACCACTTTGGTGGTGTTATAGACGTTCCTACTCTAACAACTGTTTGCATTCAATCAATAAGGCAGGTGAATGGATGTAGTCAAGCTTGTCCCGTGACAAACAACGCTGCACAGTCTTCTTTCCCACTCGATTTTGAGGTTCAAGCTCGTTTTTCTCTACTGCTAAGAACGCTATAATACGAGCCTTGATTACTGTACACTCATCGATTCGTCCCAGGTTTCTGCAAGCCAAAATGGGTTTGGTTGTCCTTTTTAAAGAACTTAGACTGATCTTAAGTGCATTTACTACCAAAACAATCCTACAAGGTAGACCCTTAAAAATAACACTATTCGGGTAGCCTGATGTTGTCGATGCTTTTACGTGTCAATTTTTCTCAATCTTCAATTTCCTATTCGAATTTGTCTTCTCAATTCTTCAATGTCACCTTCGCGTGGTCACTTATCGCATTTTACCAATATCTTAGGATTCGTTTCCCAAACACAATTTTTTTGTCATCGTTGCAGACACGACCCAACAAAAAATATTTCTGAAGAATGTCTACGACATCATATCTAGTTTGCTATATATTTCCCTAAATCATAGCTAAAAAATATTATTTTTATGCGTTGACTATTTAGTTCTGCGAGCCATTTAAAAAGTTGAAAAGTTTCGGACCGATTTTTTGTATTTTCAATTTGTTCGAATATTTTGTCGGGGGTATGTTTTGCAAATGTTCGGAACATGTTTTAAGCATTTGGATCATTACATTGTGTGTTTAATCTATAAATAAAATTCAGACTCTAAATTAATTAAAATGTATTTATATTTAAATTTTAAACATTTTCCTATTTTTTGTTTATTTTTTTTCTTCAGGTTACGATTGGGTTGGCTGGAGAAATGACACACCTAACCTCTTGGGTAAACCTGTTGAAATTGTTTTCGAATTCGATACAGTGAGGAACTTTAGTTCAATTATCTTACATACGAACAACTTGTTTTCAAAGGATGTACAGGTAAGAATGTGTTGTTAAATTAATATAGATATATTAAAGCAAGGACATCGCTTAATAATTCCTAAAATAATCTACTTTGGTGTGCACGTATATTTTAAAATATACACTATAAGCTTAGATGGAGAACCAAAATGAAAACTTTGGTCAACTTTTATGACAGGTTACCCAATGAACTGCATAAAATAAAATACTGACTTAATTGCTCTGAGACTAAGAGCTGTCGCTCACACACATAAAACTGTGTGAAAATCTATCTGAAAGGCCCATTTTTTGGAGGCGTGGAGCATTCACATGTGATATTTCCAATCCAATGAGTTCCAAAGATTTTTTCTGAGTTCTCAGTTGACGCGTAATATTGTGCTACTTCTATTCGGCTCCATTTTATGCCTTTTTCATGTATTTGGTATTGAGTGAAATTTTGAAAAAAAAAAAACTCGTACAAATTCCTGCCTAGGGACCCTAGGGGGCACTAGCGGACACTGGGTGGGTTAATGAAAACCTGTATTCGAAGTGAGCACTGGTGCGCTCTAGTTGAGCACTGAGCGGAGTGAACTGACGTGACCCTATGTAGACAAAATCTGCCTACATGAACATGTGCACTTTTAACGGTGTTACGTGAGGCCAGGCCAGGGCTGAGTTTCTGTAAGATGAAAATTTTCAATCGTTTTCGTTTGCCCTAACGTGTAACGAATTAAAAAAAGGAATGGCTGTTGGTGCAAAGGCACCAGCGGACTTTATCCACCACTGCCTAAGCCTATACACCAAGGTCGAACCGTAACCGCCAGACTATAAGGAGCTCAAAAGAGCAGATGTAAAACCTCGACCAATTTTCCTAAAACCTCCCGCTTCATAGGCCACCGTTATGACTTAAGGTCACAGGACCCTCAAGTCAGTCCGGGCAGCGAAAACGAGAGGGTGTTCGGAGTGTACTGCAACACCAGCATGCTTGCTCCAAGCACGACCTAGCTCGCCGGATATGGGGGGGGATCTTGTTGCTGTAACTCGAACGTTGTTACGTATTTATCCATGCTGAAAAGGAACTGGTGTTATGTTCCGGAAAATATTTTAAGATAGGAGCAAATTATTACCATCACGGCATATAATGCAATAACTAATAAAAAAAAAATGTAAACAAATACTCTCTTAGCGAAGAGATGATAAAAAAAAACAACACAACTGAATGACTGGTCTCTTTTTAAAAACCCTATTGAATTACTAGTTCACTCCAATAGTATGTAATGTACATAAACACAATTATGATCATAGATCACTTACCGAATTCTCTTTTTTTTTTTGGTTTTTACTTAAGATGACACTATTATTAATCCAGGGGTGAGGATGATGGTGTGCACAGCATTGTCCAGCCCGTGGCGATGTTCTTATCTTTTGCTTTCGAAGATCTTGATTATGTATTTAAGCTATAGGGAAGAAGTTATGTACATTTTATTGGGCGGAACTTTACAAAAAGGCAAATAAAATTTTTAAAATGCATTGTACTTAGCCAGTTACTACTCTCTAGTATTTCCTATTGATGCTCTGGTTGTTATTAATTTTTTGGATAGGTTGATAATTCGGATGATAGTGGTCTGGTCTGATGATAAGTCAGGCGGGGGCTGGGGGGTTAAAGATGATCTTGCTGAATGATGACGTTTGATGACTGCTGCGTTGCGGGTGATGGGTTCCAAATCAATTTTTGCGTGGTTTGGATCGCTTTATCCAATGACCCGATAAACTGCTGCTGCTGATAGTTACGTATTGATGGCTGACGTAACTGATAGTGGTGGTTGATTGGGTCACTGCTTGTACCTTTGTGGTGCTCGGTTGGCTGATGGAATGCTCGTTGTTGTTGGTGTTGTTTCGGGCGTTTTAGCGGCTGGATTTCTGAGGTGGCTGTTGGGCTGCGAATGAATCTGCAGCTCGATGTTGGTTTTTGCTTTACAGTCACGCTTGCGTTTGGTGTCTCGGTGGATCTTTTGCGGATTTGTCGAGCAGGTGAATGGTATTGCTGCTCCTGCTGTCTCGATGTATGTGACTTACAGATTTGTCGAGATGCGAATTGTTTTTGTTGCTGTTGTCTCGATGTTAGGTGCAACTCACTGTATCGCCGCAGGTGATCTTCAATAAATTCGGTGTGGTGGTAAATCGGCAGATGGACTGGTGCTGGGGTATAAGCATGCGTCTTGAAATAGGTACAGTTTTGACGCTGAGCTTTTAATCCTCGTGCACCTCGTTGGATGCTGATTCGACGCTATAATTATTGATAGCGTGAACTATTCGTGAACTATTGTTACGATGCTGGGCAGATGAAGATTCTGGCGATGGCGTCGCACATATAGGAACGCATTCACAGGATTCACGCACTTATTAGTTTCTCACACAGGACTTGCGAATTGAAATTACTGAAAGGCAAACTTCTTTTATTGTGTTTTATGCACTTATTAGCAATTTGTTGCACTTTAACATTTGTACGTTTTACAGGTACACTCTCGCGATTTTATGATTTTTTCACTGGTCCAACAGCGAGACACTTGCCGAGCACACTGCTACTTAACAAAAGAGGCCGTAAACGACTTGCCAGTCGGCTTATATTAACTTCGCTCACGTTCCTTTTCTTCTAGCGGGCTATCTCAGGCGATGTCCCCGTTTTTCATTAGTATTTAGTTAACCTTGACGCATTGATTTTTATGTACATGGATTGTATGTGTGGTAACCCAATGTATCATGTATCTCTTTTCTTTGAGAATATGATGTTCGCCGCCCGACCTGATCTATATCATCTTTCCTACGCGCCTAAATCCATACAGCAAATCGTTGCATAACAATCGCTAAAACATAGCTTATCGGAGGCACAAACCAGTAAAACTCTTATACGGCGAAGCTAAACTATAGCTCTCAAACGGTTGACTTAGATAATGCACCGAGAAAACAAATAAATAAAAGTTTATACCATGTGAGATATGCATTATGACGGTTCCCTACAAACGTTTTGCTGCATGTAACTTCGAAAACGAAAAAAAAAATCGTTTTGCGCGAATGCGAAGAAACGAAAGCAATTTCATCGACGTTTTCGTTTTTCTTGCGTCATGAAAATCGATATTGCTATAGGAATACATCAAAATAAATTAGTAACAAATTAAACAAAAATATAGCATCAGAACACAAAAGTTTCTCGCGAACTATGAAAATTACCCTTAAAGTGTGTAATTTCTACTATACTGCTTCTTAAACATTTGCGAAAAGGAAAAAAAACGAAATGATTTGCATAAAATGTTCGCTTTCGCATGATTTTTTTCGTTTTTTAAAAAGCGAAAGCGGGTTTCGTTTCGTTTTTCTACAGAATTCCATCCCAGGTTTTCCAATATTTCCGATGTCAAAACTGCCTGGCTTTATTTTGACGTTTGCGACTATGTAACTTGTGAAAAATAGACAAAATAAAGTAATAAGTTACAAGTGATTTTTTTCGTTTTTTTTTTTCAAAAGCGAAATCGGTTTTCGTTTCATTTTTCACACAACTCCGTCCAAGGTTTTCCAATGACAAAACGCAAACGAAAGGAGTTGCATAAAATGTTCGCTTCCGCATGATTTTTTTTCGTTTTTTTCAAAAGCGAAATCGGGTTTCGTTTCGTTTTTCACAGAATTTTTGCTTACGCATGATTTTTTTCGTTTTTTGTTTTCAAAAGCGAAATCGGGTTTCGTTTCGTTTTTCACAGAATTCCATCCCAGGTTTTCCGATTTTTCCGAAGACAAAACGCAAACGAAAGGATTTGCATAAAATGTTCGCTTTCGCATGATTTTTTTCGTTTTTTTCAAAAGCGAAATCGGTTTTCGTTTCGTTTTTCTACAGAATTCCATCCCAGCTTTTCCAATATTTCCGATGCCAAAACAACCTGGCTTTATTTTGACTTTTGCGACTATGTAACTTGTGAAAAATAGACAAAATAAAGTAATAAGTTACAAGTGTCAGGCATATAGTAAGGACGCACAAATGTGTCAAATGGGGTCAATAGAGTGATAAAATATTTGCCAGACAAACTAATCAGATATCTGTCATTTCAGCAAAAATGTTATCTCCACTTCTGCACGTCAGATTAAAGGGAAAATTGTTGCATTTCGGAAATCCCCCCTTTAACAGAATCGAATAACATGATACATAGGTACTGCCAACCATGTCTAGATGTCCATTGTTCAGCCGCTGGTAGATAGATAAAAACCCCTAAAAACAATACAACGACGATACACGTTATAGATAAAATGATTACATAAATAATCGCCTCTATATTCATCCATTCGTGCGGTCTGATTCCATTCCAACCCTCGCATATTTTTATCCGCCGCCGCCGCCACACAAAAACGTCCTGATGACCCAAAATAAAATAAACCGCCTCCCACCGCCTTCCTAATCCACCTCGTGTCGGTCTCTCCGCTCCACAGCAATGTGATAACGCAGGTTATTACATTTTATTGTCATGTTCTTTTGGCGCGTTGCTTATCTTCTCTGATGGTTTTTATTTGTCGATTCTATGTGTGGATGGGTAAAGGATCTCGATTCGGTCCTCGTTAATGTATTTCCCTTGTTACCGTCAAAATCCAATTGAATAGATTCGGAAATCCTCGTTACAATGTATATACGATACCGCAGCAACTCTGTCTCTAACTGGGCCTTTGATGGGTCATTCAACCGTTCGACCTTATTTATTGTCGGACATCAAAATCTCGTTAAAACTTCCATGGATCGGATTCGGCTAGGGATCGGGATCGGGCATTAGACCCGCACCCGACATACTTACTCAATTGAATTAAAGCGAGAGCGCAATGGCCATTCAAGCGTTTTCGATGCGTAAATTAACTAATCAAACTGCGAATCACTGGAATCAATTTTCTAATAAATAATAAACGAGTTGAGTGAGTTGAGTGGAGACACAATACAGGATACAGCAGTGTGTACTGTATAGTCTGTCAGTTGGGTATTACTTTTGGGGCCAAAAGTTTGCCAACGAATAAGTTTTCTTGTATGTCATTGATTCAATCAATATTCCTTGCCGTACGTGACGGGAATATGCAATGGCAGGGATATGTTTTTTTTTTTTTTTGGCAAATGTCCCTGCTCTGCCATGGGAAACTTTGTCCTTGCTCTCTGCTGTTCTGAGCTTTTGATTTGTTAAATTGTTTTATTTTTCTTCTCTTAGGTGTTTGTTCATGCGAAAGTTTACTTCAGTATGGGCGGACGTCACTATACCGGGCAGCCCGTCCTGTTCTCCTACATGCCAGATACTGTGCTGGACCATGCGAGAGATGTCACAATTAAATTGCACCAGAGGATTGGAAGGTTTTTACGAATTCGCCTGTACTTTGCACTGCGGTGGATTATGCTAAGTGAAATATCTTTTGTGTCGGGTAAGTTTGACTTGAAAGTTAATTTTAATCTTTTTATATATATAGGGGTGTGTAACCAAGCCATTATAAGGATTGTCAAAGCAGCGGTCATGGTAAAATTATTGTAAAAATGCCATTGGGCAGGCAATTTGTTTGGCCAACGACTAACTTGAGCTAATTTATTTTCGTAATTGAATAAATCACGTCATTGTGGTGGTGAGGTGGTGGTGCATGAGCATCGATCCAAAAGTTATGCGGGCAATAGGTTATGAGTGTTGATGTTATTCTCTTGAAATGGTTTCACTTGAACTAAAATCGGATCTAGCGTGGGAAGTAATTGTAGTCATAAGAATGAGGGCTTTTAATTATTTCATACCAATCGAGAGGAATATTCGCCGAATCAGTGCTGGAGGGACACTAATTTCTTTCGACACAATTCTACTCAGATGGGATGTAGCACGTTCCTCAAAAAGTTCTATAGTCTATTATACCTCAAGGCATACTTAGAAGAGTACTTGGATAGCCAGGAAAAGAAGAATTTCCCTAAAGTTTGAATTAGACACGTGTTAAGGGCCATCTAAGAGATGAACCAGTGCGTCTTTTCGTGGAGTTCCTTACTGCTCGGTAGGGCAGTTTTGGTGAATTTAAAGTTCTCTTAATTGCCAGTTTATAATAATTTATGTCTTGCAGAGTCAGTTTTACCACAGACCAACACGAACCTTCAGTTTCCTATTACACCTCTAGACAAGCCTCGGAACTAATGAGTTACATGCCAAGTTTCGGAGATGTCACTGTCAATGGATCCAGATGGGATTTTTTGGTTAAGTTTGGCTTATTGCAGTGCATTTCCAAGTTGTTGATTTTTGATACTAATAAAGTTGTGAATTGACTAATAGGAGATGAATCTAAGCCTGTGATGGACCTAAGCCCCGCTCTAGTTGGCTAGCTCTTCGGCTAACGACTAACCTCCAGTTACACACTTCATGTTGAGATCCCTGTCCACTTGTGCTTGCCACCTGACGCGAGGTCTTCCTTTACTGTGTTGTCCCTCTGAGTTACAGTCGAAGACTCTTCGAGCCGAAGCACTGGTGTCGCTCTACAGCCATTTTCGATGATAGCTTATACAGTCCGCTGTAAAATTTCCCTCTCCAAATCCCTCAAAAAACGGGACCAAAAATTATTCGACAAATTTTGCAATAATGACGAAAATGTATTTGTTCATCCAAATTCGCTAGTGCACCTGCACATGCTTCTGTGCCAAAGAGCAGGTCTGGTGTGAAAATGGTCTTATTTAGAGTTTCTTAAGTGTTTATTGACAAGGCCTCAGTTCTCAATTGCCTTCTTAGGCCAAAGAACCATTGGCAAGAGGTAGACTTTCCGAAGGACTTTCCCTTACTATACCTCAAAGTTTTAGCTATTTATTATGACGATATGTCTGTCCGATTCGTCGATGTTGTGTGGCCCTTCTTGTTGACAGAAACCTTACCAAAGGTAAGGTTACTATACTGATCTCATTTTTGTCGCTTCTGCGCCAATATTTCAAAACACGCCAGTGACATCTAGTTGAGTTTTGCTCACCTGACTAGCTTGCCATGTGGCCTTAAAATCGATAGACAAGAGGTGGATATCAATCTGGACTTCTTGATGGTTCTCCAGGATCAGTCGTAGTGTGCATTTCGTTCGGTTGTGGACGGGCTTAAAATCAGCCTGACAGAGACGAATCAGACGGTAAATGGCTTCAGTCGTTCACACAGTACAGCAGACAGATTTTGGTATCTAATATTAAGGAGACTGATGACTCTATAGTTGGCGCAATTAAGACGGTCTGCACTCCTCTATCTTGTGGATCGGGTAAACGTTGGTGAGGTTCGATTCATCAGGCATACTTTCTGACGGTAATGAATCTTGGAGATGAGTTCGCTCTCCGCAAAATCGGCTCCCGTTGTTTAAATAGTTTGGCCGGCAGACTGTCTTGTTGGACTTAAGTTTAGACATTCCTATCCTTACTGCATTTTCAGACTGATAATAGTTTGTTCGCCACAATAAGGGAATTCCGCGATTGCCTTGCTTCTTATGTTATTTCATTTTTCTCCGGAGAAGCAGAAGTTCTTTCCTCTTTTTTTTATCATAGAGCTCATGAGCCGCTGTCGTCCTTCTTTGCAGCTCCGCTTTGTAGGTGAGTTGTTTTATCTACATTGCTTACAATTTTTTTCGAAGAGCTTGCGGAAACGGCTTTTGATAGAAACTTCCTTCCCTCTATGCGGGGGATTGAGAACATATTAGGCTAATAAGACCGAATTGACAGACCTTGACGCGAACTGTCATAAGACGTTCGCTAAATTTGCCTATATCTCAAAACTTCTTGCCAAAGTCTGTCGCTTATCACAAATCCACATCCAAAACTTCTGAGACGACTCATTCAGCCAGTCAAACTCTCGCGTTTAAAAGTTTAGCAAGTCAAATCCAGATGCACAAGATCAGTCCGAGGTTCTTTTGGACTGATTTTAACATTTAGAAGGTGTTCCGCCCCAAATTTCGGTCTAATCTTGGTCTGAGAACCTCTCTAGAAATTTGTTTGACTTTCCTCTGTTCTTTAAATGCCAAAATTTCTGTGTTCTTGGGTTTTTTTAAAAAGCTTGCAATCTCCTAATCTTGAGATAATTGAACATTCCTACTCTTTGACATCACACAGCCGATGATAGGCCCCATCAGGTTAACGAGCAACATTAAGTACAGACATTCTGATTATGTCCAAACACCTTTAGCAATGTTGACAAGCTCCTGCTATGAGAGACTTGTTCAATTGATTTAGCTTCTTTGTTGATACTAGTTTCAGCTTAAACATTTTGCCCAACGACTTTATACATTACCCTCGTTAAAATAGTTTCTATACTTAAGAAACCTCTTTCAAATCATACTTAAAGTTATATTGTCCATATTTTGCAGCTCCAATTGTGGGTAATTTCACTGAAGAGGAAGTGCCCGAAACTACACCACCGCAGGATATTCCATTTCAACGGGACGGAACACTGTTCAAATCGGATAAAGACCACAATCAAACACCCCAAGGTAAGACGACCATTGTTCCAATTTCACACCTGTCCATTTGGCGCAAACAACACTAGTGCTTGTGGCCCAGTTATGAAATTGTTCTCGCATAACTTTCTTTAATTGAAAATTAATTTCATTCCGTTTGTTTCACCCCTCCACCGCCATTTGCAGTGATAGCACCCAAGCCCATCGACCAGGATCCCGAGGAAGGTTTCGTTGGTGTGATAATAGGCGTGTTGACTACAATTATTCTACTCCTGGTGGCTGTTATTCTCCTGATAATTGCCAGAAATAAACGAAAAGCGGCTCGTGGCAGCAACGTCTTGGACGTGTTCCAACACAATTTCCATTCAGATGCATTGGGTAGCGTTGGCGGCGTAAAGCGTATGCACGGCAGCAGTAACATGAAGGTAGGTCAATCGAAATTTTATGCAAATTTTTGGCACAAAATGATGTTAGGGAGGACGAGGCGCTCACACATATAGAGCCGAGTCGAGTCCCCTACAGCGGCAGCAGCAAGCACCGCCATTAGCACTTGATTTCAAGAGGAGCGAACTCTCGTATAATTGTATGCATTGCCTTGTTATTCTGCTCCGCAGGTCAGCATGGATGACAACGATTCGATAGACAAGAACAGCATGTATCATGAGCCTTTTAACGTGAACATGTACACGAGTGCTGCGAGTGCATGCTCCATGAATGACATGCGACATCATCACATTGCACCAGATTACACAGGTAAGAGCGAACTAGCGAATTGTCCACATACGAGTGTTTCATGTCGTTGCAGCCGATAACAAATGTTTAATTTACATTTTTTTTTGCAGAAGTATCCGATGCTGTTTGTCAGGAGTACATCGCCCCGCACATGCAAAATTTCATTCCGAAAAGTTCGGGCGGCTATGTCAATGTTCGTACAAGACCACCACAGTCTTTGAATAATATATTCCCCAAGCCTCCACCGGTACCAGCGCGACCAACCGAGAGCTATTATGCTGCTACTGCCATTTATCGGCCAATCTCGAATGGCAGCGGCAATGGCAGTATAGGAGGAACTGGATTCTCCACACCGACAGGAACTATTGACTCTACATCAACGATACCAGAGATGTCGATCTACTTTCAGCCAACCGCAAGGATTTATAATTTTAAAAAGTTTCCGGAAAATCTATAATTTTGGAGGTACCTCAAGTGGGGGAGGAGGTATTGGTGAGAGGCGTCTAGGCTATCGTAAGGAGTTTTTTAGAGGTGAGTGTAGTCAGTACTTTTGATTAATCTTATTTGGGCAGTTGTTTTCATCATTCCAGTGGGATTTTGTTTGATATGTAAATATGCATGAAGTCTGCGTATGCTATAAGAAAGTAAAGTCATTAGTTTAAGGATTGGACGAAGTATTACCACTTGGTAACAGAATGGTACAGAAGCGACTTGTAATCGTGTATTTTTGTCAGAATAATATTCAGAGAGTTATTTGACTTTAGCATGGCATACATATCGATTGTCATATCAAAAGAAATAAATTCTGTTTAAAAAAAAAAACGAAAACAAACGCGAAAACACAGCCTAATTGAACCACCCGACTACCTGTCGGGAGCTAAATTGCAAACGACAAAAAAGGTCGTTTTTTAGGTCATTAGTCGTGTCGCTTTTTCTTAGGTAATTAAAGTAAAGTCGTGCGACGACTTCAAAACTAGTACAAAAAAGGCATTTGACATTTTCATCCGACGTGTAAAAACGACAAGCGTAATACCGATTTGGAAGAGTCGTGTATTTTTGAGTCGGAAACGACAACGGTAATCGAGGTGATTATTATAGGACTTTATGTAGTTTGCTAAACTGAATTGAACTCTAATTTTGATGGCAGTCGATGTGGGCCTGTCGGTGGACCTCAGGTTATTCCCTCTTGCTTTAAAGAGCTTAACCGTGAATCCATTGGCTTCAGAAGAATCAGCAATCAATGCCGTCATAACCGGACGTGTTTGGTACAATTTCTTTTCGACAGGGAAATGTTATTCTTCACATTAAGACTTTAGGCGACTTCTTTGTTTTAGTTGCTCGGATAAACCTACACCTTCAGTAGAATTCGTCATCTTCAACAGTGGTTTACCGGCAGTTTTTCATTTTATTCAAATGAAACTTTCGAGTATAAATCTTATTTTTGGTAGTAGAACAAAATTACATCTCATAGTTTGAAAGTTGGAAGAGCTGAATAATGTAGTAGTTAGTAGGCCTTATCGTGTCGACTTAATCCGCAATCTATTCATCGATTAAGTGCGATGCGAACCAATCAATTCTAATACAATTTGTACTTTTCTAGTTGTAGGTAGCAAACAATGAAGTTCTTGGCCTGCATTTGAATTTAATTCAAGACTAATAAATTTTAGAAGTTTAATTAACCGAGCAAATTCCACTACAAATTTTGTAAATAACTTTAAATTCAAGCGAGGGCCTTGTAACATTTCTTTGCTCACACTAAAGTCAAGAGAATCTTTCTGTTGGTAGAAGATTTACATATATGCAGTTCAGGCTGTACTGTATATGCGGTAATTGAACAGAAAAATGTTTTTTAATACAAAAAATTAATTGTTTTTGGTTGGCCAATTTTTATTCGTCTACCTAGGCGTATACGTAACTTATTTCCCTTTTGTGTAAGACAACTACTCACAGTCTTCTAACACGTAGGCAGTTAAAATCTCGCAAGGACAATGTTTTGTTATCCGTACTACAAAAAACAACCCACAAGACTTTGAATTTATCTGACAATTTCTGACAACAGATCGTCCAATTTTTCATATTCAAATATCTTCCAACCGTGTGAACACCCAATTTTCAACCTGACAAGACAACGTGGTCAGAAATGTCTGGCGTCTGAACAGACAATTTTGTATTGGATGGTAATTGGCTATTGTAAGCCCATTGTCAGTCATTGTCAGAGCATTAACAGATCTGACAATATTGTAAGATCTGACAATCGTGTGTACTTAGCTTTAGTTATGTCGTTTTCGATTGGTAATCCAGAACCGTCCGGAAGCAATCCGAACGCTTCTGAAAGCGTTCGATTGGCACTCAACTGACAGTTCTATTGAAAAGAAGAGAAATTGGCTTCTGGATTTGAATTCAGAATCGCGGAGAGTTCTTCCGGACGGTTCTGGCTGGACGACCAACCGAAAACGATATTAGTTTGGTTGTTTGAAAGTTGAGTTGAATATGCAGTAGGAGTAGACGCATTTGTCTTTGGTTGTCAAACTGGCAATTTAAGAACTCTTACTGAAGGAGAAATAAGAAACAGATATTGAAACATCAGTAGGGTTTGGTAGGTGCAGGTCTAAATTTTTTTAACTTAAAAACTAAACCGACAAAATGAAATCCCACATTTCATTGATTTAGTTTTTAGAAAAATGAGTGATTAAACGAGTTTTAGTTAGATATCAGATAGTCCGTTCGAAATATGGGCAATTTTCGTTCTCATCTCATCAGCATGGACATTTCCATATTAAATGTCTGCGAGGACTGCCCTGACAGAAATTTCTCTAATAAAAGAGGTAAACAAACATTCAAAATCGAAAAAAAAAAATATTTTCCGTTTTATACCTATTAATTTTATAACACTCGTTTCACAATGAGTTTTTCTATTTCCAATTAATATTCTGCAAATACACTCGAGAGGCGAACACGAGAAATGATACACAAAAAGCAACCAAAACTAGGCAGATATTTTTCTACACCGATTGGATTGCACAAATCATTTTTCACTTTATATGCATATAGTGCATAAATATTATATTAGGCAGAATAATAATCACATTTATGGTCATTCACAATCACAACGCTCTGCAATTTTATTTATTCGCTAAAAAAATGTACCCGCCGAAAATTGTTCTCCCTTTAGCACCTTTCCTTTCGCTTTTTATAAGATTAATGTCAATATTGTCGACATTCGAAATCTAAATCGGTTGCGTGAGGGAACATTGGCTTGGAATTTCAATCAAGAGGGAATTTTAGAAGTTGTCAACTCTCGAACAATATAAATTTATAGAATTTGCCTTAAAAACGCACTTAATCAAGGCACAGATCAAAATGTGAAAATCCCAATCAAAACTGTCCTTACAGGATAGTGGAGGGCATTTATGACTTCTAACTTCTTTCATCGCCTGTTGAAAGTCACAAAACCGATAGCCTTAAAGCACTGATTTATAGATCTCATATGGCTGCGGTTATTCCATTTGAGAAGACATATGAAAATTAATCACCCCTATCGTGGAATCCGCCGGGGGGAATTATTCACGGAAAAGAATATTTTGGTATCGTCAAAATCGCAAAGTGAACAGTTCCCCGTGTGGGTGATGTGTGTGAGTTTCAATGTATCGTTAAAAACGTTCAAATCGAATTTTTCCCGAACGGGGAACCGTTCACTTTGCGATTTTGACGATACCAAAATATTCTTTTCCGTGAATAATTCCCGCCGGCGGATTCCACGATAGGGGTGAATGTCTACCTATCTTTGTTGCTCTCAGGGAATGATTGTCTCCAGTCTCCCCTCTCCCTTTCAAGGTATAAGGAACAAAAACAAAACCGATTGACCTGTCAATTGATTTCATAAATCCTGCCCAAAATCATATGACAAAAATAGTATCATGTGAACTGATCTTAAATTGAAGTTTAGTACAGAAAACTAATTAAATTTTTTTTAAAACCATTTCAATAATTAATTTACTAAAGTAAATATGTAATATACAATTCCCTGTCTACATTTTTCTTGGTTGGTTTCAGTTATCAATGAAACTGGGTAACATTTCATCTAGTACAATTTATTTTTCTTTAACATGGTGTATGCGATGATCGCTTGACACATCAATAAATTTACTCATTTGACAACTGGCGCAACAGGCTGGTAGACACCCTAGGCCTAGCTTTTCGCAGCCATGCGTTTGTGTGAGTTTCTATTTTTCGGACGAATGGATTTTGTCAAATGAATGAGAATTATTTCCAACCAACGTCCATGTTACTAACTTCAATTGTTCCATTTTGGTTACATTGGTGGGTGACTATTTTGAAAAACGCGGCGGACAATATCGAAATCGAAAATGAAATCTCAATTTCGGCTGACTTCGCTTTTGCTTATTCTCAACAGCGAACTGATGTTTCCAGTGCTTTCGAATTTATTTTTCCATTCTGACTTCCAATTTACCATTCTGACAACTTTTTCCTTTCACAAGAAATAAGTTCATTTTTTATCCGCAAACAATGCGCCAGCAATTTTTCACCTAAGCAGCTAGGAATCGTTTTTAAATGGACATTCGACCGAATCGATTTTGGAAATACGAATCCGACATTAAAAACTGGGCCCTCTATTCACTACCATTCAGTAGTACATCCTTAACAGTTTCTCAATAATATATTTAAATATATCTACATTATTTCAATTTACATATTTAATCGCAAAACAAACTAATTAAAAGTGACTTAATATTTTTTTCTTTTCAGATTCTACTATTGACAACCATCTGCTAGTTGTTTTTATGTTTCTATCATGTTCCAAAATATAAAGCATCAACACTATCATATCTTCGGGGAAAATACTATAAGACTGATTTCTTATTAATGCGCTTAAATAAATATTTCATTTTTTGTTTGTAATTTAAATTAATGTCATGTGTGTATTATTTAAGAAAGAAAATAAATTAATAAATAATTCTTAGAACAAAATAGTACTTCAAATTGAAATTGTTTTATTCATCTAATCTACTACAAAGTGCTTTATGCGTTTTGCTAAAAAAGAAAAGATCATTCGAAAAATGCACATCTCTATGCCTTCTATTACCTTTTTCAGTGTAGCACATCGCTAACGAAGGCTGAATCGCAGCTGTCAGTTTTGTTTTGGCGCGAAACATTTCTAAGATCGTTTTGAAAAGTATACCTACTACATTTCCTGAGCGCCTGATACATCAGTGAAGTACGAGAGTGGATTTTTGCTGCTGTCGCATGTGACGGACGAATCCGAGATTGACAGTTGTTGTTTGAATAAAAGAAGAAAAATAAAAAAAAGCTTGAAGCGTTTATTTATTTGAATACAAAAAGTATGGTAATATTTGATTGAGTGGATTTTTGTAGCTGGATCTGCTTGATGTTGGAAGCTGCCGAATTGGTGATTTCATCAGTGTGAAGAAATTCCAATTATCTCGGACGGAACCGTTTGTGACGATGATAAGTGATCGTGTTTGAGGATCTGCAAGAAAAAGTGAAACAAAATTTAATCAATATACGAATCATAAATTGTCTGTGGAGTTTGCTTTTGAATTTAAAGGAAGAACAGTGCAAAAGAAGGTTTAGAATTTCTGCAGGAGCATTCCATTCCTAATAATGCTGGAGGTCCACGTTTACACTTACGATATATTCTGCGAAACATAGTAGGAACATGTCAAAGAAAGGAACCAATCCTAAGGCTGAGGAAGAGATTTTATGTGATTGTAGGATTTAACGAGGACCAATTTGAAGGCAAGAGGAACTAAGGTGAAACTTGAAAGATGGTTCGAATGTATGGCATTCCGAGGATGAAATAGGCGGGCTTTTTGTACCTCCAAAACTGTGTTTTCAAGACATACAAATGAGTGATGAGATCAGGCAGGAAAAGGTATGACGCTATTCTTCCCAAAAAATGTTGTCTGCTAGGTTTCAACAACGGCATCATCGAATGCTCAAATGAAGTTAATGGCAGGTCTTCATTTATTGTGTTAATTCAGCCGACATTACCTAGTTAAAAGGAACGCTGTATGCTACGTGGCCATAAGGCGCAATAGGAATAGCTCGGTGGTTTTCTATAGCTTCTAAAAATAAATAAATAAATAGGCGGCGCAACAGGCGGTAGACACCCAAGGCCTAGCTTCTCGCAACCATTCGTTTTTGTGTGAGTTTCTATTTTTGAGACGAATGGAAGGGTTCTACAATTTTATGCCGAGTCCGAACGGCTGAATTGAGAAGCTTTTTCAGGACAGTCATACTCTCGGATGTTTGTCAGACGTTCGCGAGAGGTGGCGCAGTAGAAAAAACCTTAAGATGTAATTTGTGTTTTTCCGGGGATCGAACCTGGGATCCCTCGCACAGTAGTCCAGCACACTAACCACTGCGCTACTGCGCCCACTATAGCTTCTATAGCTTCTATTTATATATTTACTTTTTTCCTACGTACTTTGAGTACATAAAATGGATGAATATTCATCATAACAGACGGAATGAAGATCATTAGAAAATAATTTAAGTAGGTTTAAAGACCCCATTAGAGTATTGACACTTCTTGGCATTGAATACGTCTTCTTAGGACCTAAGAGGTTCCAAACCTTTTGCCACAATAGGTATCCACGAGAATTTTAACTTCCATCCTTTCACTCCAACTGTGAATCACCTTTGAAACGTTTAGGGGTTATATCAGCCGTAGCTGCTCTTGTTAGGTTGAAGCAATGATGCCACTAGTGTGCAAAACGCCCCGTACGGTGTATTTTCCAGTATAAAAATTCACTCTGAAGAATCGCCTTGTGGATTGCGGTATCATTCAATGTTAGGTTAGGTTAGGTGGCAATTCTCCAATATAATTTGAAGAAATTCATTATTCACAGATCGGCTATTTTTTGGGGACCATATTTAACTTTGAAGGAAATTTCGTATTTTCTTGATGTCCGTGTCGGAAATATATATAAGTTCCTCGAAGAAGTACTCTCCTAGAGTTGATTTTGCTTATAGGATTATGCCGGGCCTATAAATGCAGCAGCAAGTGGTAGCAGTGGCACAGGGGTTTGTGTGCTGAACAAAACACAAACTACATCTTAAGGTTTTTTCCATTGCACAACCTCTCACGAACGTCTGACAAACATCCAAGAGGATATACTTGTCCTGAAAAAGCTTCTCAATTCAGCCGTTCGAACTCGGCTTAAAATTGTAGGTCCGTTCCAATCGTCCCAAAAATAAAAACTCACATAAACGGATGCTTGTGAGAAGCTAGACCTAAGGTGTCCTACATGCCTAATGCGCCCACAATTTATTTATTTTTTTTTATCAATGTAGCAACTACAAAAATTATTTGCGTACCGAACAACTCGTCAAAAACAATAAAAAAAACTAAAAAGCCACATAAAACGCCTTGAAAGATGCGCCAAAATATGCAAAGAAAAATGTGTAAAAAAACCACATCAAAAGGAGCGAAAAATACCCCAAAGAAAAAGTAAAAAATCCCAAAAAAAAACACATTAAAAAACGTGCTAAAAACGCCTAAAAAAGTTCTCCGAGAAACCCAAAAAAAAAAAAAACATCATAAAAACCACCAAAAAACGCGTAAGAAAACATAATAAAAAACGTGTTAAAAACACCTCAAAAAGTGATCCGAGAAACCCAAAAAATACCAAAAAAAAAACGCGTAATAAAATGAGTCAAAAAACGAACCAGAGAACACCTCAAAAACTGGCCAGAAAAAAGAGTTAAAAAATGCTCTAAAAAGCGAGTCAAAACACTCAGAAAAACGCATAAAAAAATCTTTTTAAAACGGACTAAAGAACGGTTGTAAAACTGCCTATTAAAACGTCCCAAATTCGCACCAAAAAATGCCCTCAAAAAGTTGTCAAAAAACATGTTGAAAAGAAAATGCTCAAACAAACTAGGAAATGCTTTGAAAATACCCGGAAAACCCCACAAAAAACGGCTCCAAAAGCTAACTAACCAAAAACTAAGGCAAAAAAAAAAACACGTCAAAAACGCTTCAAAAATCGACACAAACAACATCTAAAAATAAAAACAGTTAAAACAGTTGGTTCTTTGGTTGCAACAACAGTGATCGATTTTGATAGCAATGATATCTGTTTTCAACATACAAACAGACAGACAGGCGGACATGGGTAAATCGTTTCAGAATTTGATCCTGATTCAGAGAAACCATAAAGTGACTCCTTCTTGGCGTTAAAAATGTAATGGCAAAGTGAAAACACTTCCTGTGGAGGGTATACAAATAAATCGATGAACACACGATCGTAGCGCTGAGCATTAACGGTAACACTGTAACAGATACTCCTTCTTCGTCAAATTCTGCGGATGCTTTTAGCTTTTCCACAATCATTTGTGGGTTGTCAGACCTCAGATGGAGCAGAAGACTTAACGCAGATCCATTGACAAGACAATATAAGACGACACACTGTCTGGTTCCGAAAATCCAACTCCTTACTTAGACGTAACGACAAAAACTGTGTTTCCAAAGAGTACCTCTTTTGTCAAGGAGACACCAACCAAAGACTGCATCTAATCTGTAGCTCTGTGATATGCCCGCTTGCTATGAGTTTCGGGCTATTGTATAGACTCTAAAATCCCAAGCGTTACGGTACGGCCCTTATATACATACATCCATATATGTATTATATACGTGTTAAGAAAATAGTTTATATTCATCATCATCTGGAAGCGCTTCAAAGGCTATCACATTATCCATGTCATAACAAAGGAGTCTCCCGAGTCTAATCGTGTATACAAACGGAAACGTTTTTAAAATCACCCCTATTGTCGTCGTCGTCTGTCGCAAACGACTGGCGACGTTTGTCGTGTCGAGTCGTTTGGAATTTGGTATTGCGTAACTGAAACGACTCGACTCTCTGAACTCTCACATCCCACATACATTCCACAAACTATGTATGACACATTGGATTTAACATAACAGTCGACGAATTTATATTTGGTCTGGTGTTTTGTTTGTGACTAGGTTAATTATTTAATAAATCAAAAATGAATAGTGTGACATGTTTTCTGAAAGCAGTGACGAAGAAGAAAACCAGAAAAAAGTGCTGGTAAAGTTAAGGAAGGAAATTCGAACCAAATCCAATCCATTGGATTTGCCCGACATTAAGTGGGTGGTAGAAATAATTTAAATTGCATACATTGTGTTAATAACAATTATTTTCAGATTTTAAATTTATTTTAGACTATCGAAGACGAAGGTGGTCCAAGACAATTTAGAGATAAGGATATGCCGATTAAAATCACTTGTTGTTAGTCCCTTTTCTCCATTTCTTTCACTAAATGTTGAAATTGTCTTTTATTTGTGATTTTCATTTTAAAGAATATGTAACTATCTTTTCGTTAGTTAAATATTAAATACACAAACTTTTCTTTAACACTTGATCACGCAGTTGTTAAAACTTATTGCAAACTATATCAGTTGCAGCTCTTTTTATACCCCTGTGGCACATCCGCAAGGATACAAAAATACGATACCCAGGTACTGCATCCTTCGGCTTTCTGTGTTTTTAATCATATTAATGATTTTATGGCCTTAATTAGGGTCGTCGTGTAATAACTCATTACTTGAGCGCGTAGATTTATATGATCCAAGACAATTCAGAGATACCTAAGGCTATGTCGTCCCATTGCCGATTAACCTCACTTTTGTTAGGCATTCGTGAATGATTTTGCCAAAGGAATATTTTTCTGCATTTCGTTCACTAAATGTAGAAATTGCCTTTTATTTGTTATCTCCATTCTGCAAAATAACTATAATTGTCTTTTTTTTAACTAAAAATTAAGTACACATACTTTTTTTTAACACATTATCACACAGTCGTCCGCAAAATAGTCGACGACAGAAATGTATCATTTCCACGACAAACGTCGTCACAAAACGCCTCACGCAATACCGACGATCGTCGTCGAAAAATACAATCCACATTTTTTGACATTTCAGACGCCATTTGTCGATCGTCGCCACGACAAAAGTCGTTTATTTTCAGTCGCCAATACCAAACAGTCGTGTCGCTTTTTTTTAGAGTCGTAAACGACGACGACAATAGGAGTGAATGCGTCCTCTTAACAATAATTGAACTGTCGACTGTTTGTCAGAAGGGACTCAAACCAAATCAATTAATTAAGTTCATTGCCCGCTTATAGCTCAGATCCCAACCTCGGGATATGCAAACGTTTTTTTTTTTTTTTTTGTTGGCTCATCATGATACAGCAAGGATAATCCCCTCAATTGAAAACTGACAAGGAACAAGTTTCTGCTCAAGCCAGACCGCCCGCCCTCATAAGCCCGATTTATATATTACTCTTTGTGGCATCCAACTACATGACGTAAATGCCACAAGAAACACGACCATATTCAGAACAATACGTGTGTTAATACAGGGCGTATCATAATTAACGTATCCCCACCAATTTGCATATGCTTACTTACATCAACATTTTAATGCAATTAAGCATCTTCCGTCTTCACCCCACGCATGCGAGAAAGACAACTCACAGGAAGCTCACTGTAATATATTTTACACTATACTCATGTAACGTAACCACCCATGTGTACCTGTACACTATACAGCGTTGCAACTGAAACCAAGAAGACACGGCGCCATGTCTCTCCCCTTTGTTCTCATGTGTTTTAACATCCGAAAGCGTATTACTCACGAAGTTACGTGACTTGAAATCAACTCCAAACATTTCCTTTTAAAAACGTCGAAAACAGGACTCAAACTAGAGTGCTGCACGCGCTACAAGAAAATAGTTTTGAGTTCTCTAGTTTTGTTTTTTTTTTTTTTTTGTTCCCTTTCGTGTTACCTTCTGGTTTTTTTTTCACTATATTTCCCATTGAAAGTCGCATGCTAGATGAAGTTTTGATTTAGACGACAGTTATTACCGCCGACGACGAGTTACAGGACCGACCAGAGAAAGAGGAATTTCCACCGACCGACGAAGGACATATATCGAGCACCCAAATACCTAACTATTCGCTTAATAATTTATATCAATTTATCAAAGCCACCACCACCACCCGATAGCTATAGTATGAGAATAATTGAAACAAAGGACCAAACTATACCAAAACAGTATGTAGTTGGCTGTTTGTGTGTATATGAAAAGTTTTCTCCCAAAACAAAACTCTGACAGAGAAAAAAGAAAAGAGGAGAAGCGGAATGCCATCCCGGATTACTCGCCATATAGCCAGTTATTCCCATGAGCAACCTTTATTCACAGGACTAACTGCTCTAGCACTGTGGTCGGCCTTAATTTGTATTAATTAATGTATAACACTCGCATTACTTCATTATGTAGCGGCAGCGAGTTTGTCTCTGTTCATTGGTCGGACGAATGCTTATATTCCCAGTGAAAGTGGAAAAATCGTGTATCCTTTCAAACTACACGTATATTCATATATATCGTACGTATAGGTCGTTCTCGTTCGTATCTCGTATAGGAAAGGCATGGTTTAACGAGGCGCGCACATCAGCAGAGGTGGAAAGGACATACGACTCTTTGTGCCACTTATGTCAATTTAGGTGCAGAGGTGAAAAGAATTGAAATATTTAACAGAGAGTTTTATGTACTTGTGTCCTTTGCTCCCGTGTGTTCATTTCATCCACAATATTTTGCCTGCCTCGAGCTAGCTAGTCGGTTAGGGGGCTGCTGCTGCTACTGCTCCTGCTGCTTGCATTACATATACTACTCTTGTATTTACTACAATTTATTTATAAAGGTTTAAAGGGTGGCGATTAAGTTTTTTTTCTGTTTTTTTTTTGCTTAAAGGTGCCCAAAAGGGTCGTGTTAACGAGCTCAATAAAAAAGTTATCTTGAAGAGTTTAGGAATTTAATTGACAATTCTGACGTGATTGACAATTCTGACGGCTTTTAAGTCTACTTAGTCTTGGAGTCAGATGGATTCAAGACTCTTACTCTAAACAATCCAGGATTTAGCTTATGCCTGCGTCTAGCTGGAATTTTCAGTGACAGTACAAAGGACCTATCTATATAGAGATATAAAATAAATAAATATGTGGCGCAACAGGCGGTAGACACCCTAGGCCTAGCTTCTCGCAACCATTCGTTTGTGTGAGTTTCTATTTTTGGGACGAATGGAAGGGACCTACAATTTTATGCCGTGGTCCGAACAGCTGAATTGAGAAGCTTTTTCAGGACAGTTATACTCTCGGATGTTTGTCAGACGTTCGCGAGAGGTGGCGCAGTAGAAAAAAACACTAAGATGTAATTTGTGTTTTTCCGGGGATCGAACCTGGGATCCCCCGCACAGCAGTCCAGCACATACTAACCACTGCGCTACTGCGCCCACATATAGATATAGAGATATAGTGGACCATTTTTTTAGGTATAGGCTGCGAAGTGCGAATGTGTCACCTTGATGACTTTTGGTTCGAACTCAGGCCACTTAACAGCCTTTCGGAGTGGGTAGGGAATTGCAGGGCCCTATATCATAAACATTGGCAGGTGACAATTCTATAAATTTGTCTCACTTTTCGGACGTGAGGAAGAAGATGGGTGAAATAAAAGCAGCTTAGCATTTGACATGACCAACCTAACTATAGTTGCGTTTTTATGAAACCTCCCCAGCCAGTGGTTACCAGTAGTTGCCAGTAGTTGCCAGTTGCGGCACATTTCACATGCTAATTAAAACAACAACCTGCTGGCAACAACTCTTGATTTCCTCCCCAGTTGAAGAGCGGCTGGCTGGCAGCTGGCTAAATTCAATTCACAATGAACAAACAGATGGCGCTGAAAGCAACAAGTTGCTTAGAATTTCCGTACAATTCCAATACCCGGTAAAGAGCTTAGAAGTTTGTGTTCTTGATTCGAATGGGAACCAGCTAAATGACGAAGTGAAAAACGAGATCAGGCCGCAATCTAGGCTTTTATGAAAGGCAAGGAACAACATTATAGCAGAGCTGGTCCACTGTCCACACGCTTGTAAAACGATATTGGTGGGTCATTTTCCTGACAAGTGGAAGACGGGAACAATTTATTGTCAAGCAACCTGAAATATGAAATCTTATGGACTGCCAAAACTGGAGAAAGTTGTGCGTGCTTCCTTCAGTTGCTAAGGTAGTACACAACTTAAGTTGCATTTCAACGAGTTCCCCGTAACGATCACATCAACAAATTCCTGATCACGGCAAATATGCCAATCCACTCGTCATTGATTTTGAAAAAACATTCTACAGTGTAAACAGAGAGTTTTTCATTCATTCATTCATTTTCAATGGTCCGCTTGTCCTTGTGGACCCTCCATTCTCCATATAGCTCTCGATTCTCCTCCGCCGACTCTAAATCATTAAGGGTAAACCCCATGAACTTGATCTAACCACCTCATCCTTGGTCTACCTAGAGGACGCCTGCCTGATGGTACGGATTCCATTAGCACGTTCGTCGTGGGATCCTGGTTGGGAACATGCGTTTAACATAACCAAACCACCGAAGCATGGACCGCTCCGTCCGGAGAAGTAGCTGCTCGACATTGAGTTCTTCACGAATTCTGGTGTTTCTAATGCGATCTTTACGGGACACACCATCAGCAATACAACGATGCAGATGTTTTTCGGCAGAGAGTTTATTGGCCATAAATAGAAAGCTATCATCAAGGCAATGTATATATGTTCTAGAGGTGTAAGGTTCTTCATAGAGGAATGCTTCAGAAAAATTTGAAATTTCAAAGTGGTGTTGGGTTGTGTGGTTGGGTGTGTATGAATCGGGCAGGCATTGATTGGCATTAACTTGGCAATGTCCAGTGTTTTAACTTTCTCATACACATCAATTGTGCTTATTTTACCTCCCCGTGGTAACCACCGGGTACTGGTCTCGCCCACCTGGGCTTGACATGCTAAACTTATAAGCGCGAGTGTTGAACACGAAAGAAATAGCAACACTATAATGCTCTGTCGGAATTGACTGTCTGCTCGAGTCTCAGAAGTCTTAACATGAGCACCTCAGAATGAGGACGTACGGCGGATGAATTTAAATAATTAAATCAACGGTGGCGTCAACGGTCAACTTGGCAGATACCTTAATGGGCTACTTCGACTTATTTGGAGCTAAGGTCATTAGGGTTTTTCAGCATTAGTCAGGATGTTGAAATAGAGATGGTGGCGGATGAGCCCTTTATGGGCCAACGGCAGCGCTCATATCCCCGTAGTGGGTTACTGACTCCGGGAAATCCGGCCCCTTTTGTCCAAGGGGTCCAGCAAAGGACCTGGCCCTCCAGGTTGGGGGTTGTGCGTCGGGGTAACTTCCCTACCACGGAAAAACCAGGCAGTTCCGAAACAACGACAAGCCTCGGATATGGATGATCTAAATGTTGACGACCCCAGCAAACGAAATAAGGACAACGAGCTTCGGATCTGCACGTGGAATGTCCGGACCCTAAACAGACCGCGTGCAGCCGAACAACTTGTGGAGACCCTGGATAGGTACAAAGCCGACATTACGGCCATCCAGGAAGTGCGATGGGATGGAGAAGGCACAAGAAGGATGAAAAGCTGTGACATCTACTACGGCGAGTGCCGCAGAGAGCAGAGTCAGCGGTTATTTGGATGTGGATTTGTGATTAGAGGAAGACTTAGGCAAGAAGTCTTGTGATTTCGCAATGTTAGCGACCGCCTAGTCACAATCCGCATCAGTGCCAAATTTAAAAATATCACGCTGATATGTGCTCACGCCCCGACAGAGGAGAAAGACGACACAGCCAAAGAAGCATTCTACGATCTTCTTGAGAAGACGTATGATAAGTGCCCGAAGTACGACGTCAAGATAGTTCTTGGCGACTTTAACGCCAAAATCGGAAAGGAGGGCATCTTTGGCTCTACAGTCGGAAAGCACAGCCTGCACGACAACACCTCCGGAAACGGACTCAGGCTAATCGACTTTGCGGCGGGGCGAAATGTTATCATTGCCAGCACACGATTCCCACACCTCAACATACACAAAGGGACTTGGCGGTCTCCAGATCAACAAACCGTCAACCAAATTGATCATGTTGCGATCGACGGCAGACATGCCTCCAGTATCTTGGATGTCCGAACGTTCCGAGCGGCCAACATAGACTCGGACCATTACTTGGTAGTAGCCAAAGTACGGATGCGGATATCCAACACTCCACAACACCGAGAGGATACTGTAAGAAGATTTGACGTTGCAAGGCTACTATCGCAAGTGACCGCCAAAACCTTTGCCGACCGCGTCTCCCTAAACCTCTCAGCAAGCCCACCCTCAGTTTCACCAGCATCAAGTACAGAGGATCAGTGGCAACATTGCCAGCGTGCCATCAGGAGTGCCGCTACCGAAGTGCTGGGTTTCACTAGGCGACCACAACGAAACCCCTGGTTCGATGAGGAATGCCGTCAGGCAAATGCAGCCAAGAACGAGGCCTACCAGTTAATGCTGCAGAAAAGAACCAGAGCGGCTGAGAGAGCTGCTCGAGAGCTCTACGGGCAGAAAAGAAGGGAGGAACACCGACTTCTCAGAAGGAAAAAGAGAGAGCACGAGAAGCGAGCGGTCGAATCAATTGAGGGACAATACTGCAGAGGCAATGAGAACTTTCCTACCAAAGGGTAAAACGATCCACCCAAGGATACAAGGCCCGAACAGAAGCCTGCAGAGATGAACATGGGAATACAGTAGTAGACTCACAGTCGGTGCTGAGGATTTGGAAAGAACACTTCTGCAGACTGTTAAACGGCGGAGACAGCCAACAACCCGCTGTCAGGCAGAATGATCTGTTCAGCTTGGACGATGATAGCCAACATTTCCGTCCACCCGACCTACACGAAGTGAGGATAGCGATATCCAAACTTAAGTCCAACAAAGCTGCTGGAGCGGACGGCCTCCCAGCCGAACTTTTCAAAGCAGCGGGAGATGGCTTGGTAAGGAGCATGCACCAACTCATCTGTAAAATCTGGTCGGATGAAAGCATGCCCGACGAATGGAACCTCAGCATCGTGTGCCCCATCCACAAGAAAGGAGATACTCTGAACTGCGCCAACTACAGAGGAATAAGTCTCCTGAATGTCGCGTATAAGATCTTGTCGGCTGTATTATGTGAACGTCTAAAACCTTTCGCCAACAACCTGATCGGCCCATATCAGTGTGGTTTTAGACCAGGAAAGTCAACCATCGACCAAATTTTCACACTCCGACAGATCTTGGAAAAAACCCAGGAATTTCAGATCGATACACACCATCTATTTATCGACTTTAAAGTCGCCTATGATAGCGTATATAGGGACGAATTATACAAAGCCATGTCAAGTTTTGGCATCCCCGCCAAACTCGTCCGTCTGTGCAGGATGACGATGGAGAAATCTCGCTGCTCCGTCAAAGTCGGCAAGAACACCACCGAGCCATTTGATGTCGAAAAAGGTTTGAGACAAGGCGACGCGCTATCATGTACTCTCTTTAATATCGTTCTTGAAGCAATTGTACGAAACTCGCAAGCCAACACCAGAGGTACAATTTTTCAAAAGTCCGTCCAACTACTTGCCTATGCTGATGACATTGACATTATTGGGAGAACGCGGCGAGCTGTCAGTGGTGCATTTGCAAGCATCGAAACGGAGGCGGCGAGGATGGGTCTGGCTGTCAATGAGGACAAAACGAAGTATATGCTGTCAACGAGAAAGGACTCTCAACATCGGCGACTTGGACAAAACGTCACGATGGACAGATACAACTTCGAAGTAGTTAAAGACTTTGTATACCTGGGCTCCACTATCAATTCGCAAAATGACATCGGCGCAGAGATCAAGCGAAGAATCACTCTTGCCAATCGCTGTTTCTTCGGGCTAGGAAGGCACTTAAGAAGTAAAGCCCTCTCTCATAGAATCAAGGAGATATTATATAAGACCTTAATCATCCCGGTCCTGCTGTATGGTGCAGAAGCATGGACCCTGTCAAAAGCGGATGAAAACCTTCTCGGATGCTTTGAGAGAAAGATTCTTCGAGTGATATTCGGTCCAGTTTGTGACGATGGAGTGTGGAGAAGAAGATTCAATGACGAACTATACGGGCTATACAGCGACGCTGCCCTGGTCAAAAAGCTAAAAATTCAACGGCTGAGATGGCTGGGACACGTGGAGCGTATGGACAACAACGCACCAGCCCGACGAGTCTTCGAATCCACCCCTGAGGGACAACGCAGCAGAGGAAGACCCCACCTTAGGTGGCGCACACAATTGGAGAACGACCTCAACCAACTTGGTGTGCGCAACTGGAGGCAGCTAGCGAGGGACCGAGCTAGCTGGAGGGGCTTGTTGGTTGAGGCCGTGGTCCACCCCGGACTGTAAGCGCCACCAAAAGTAAAGTAAGTAAGTTGCATATGCAAAATCATCATTAGAGATGAATGCACCATGGCGCGTAAACGAGCTTTGGAGGCAGTTGACCGAACGATGAAGGATTTACGAGGTGATTCGTGTCGATTTGGTGGAGCTATGATATTGCTCTCCGGAGATTTTCGTCAAAAGCTTCCCGTCATCCCGAAATCAACTACTGCCGATGAACTTAATGCATGCCTGAAATCGTCGTCTTTGTGGCGGCATGTCAAGAAGTTGATATTGACCACGAACATGTGAGTCGCATTGCAGAACGACCCATCTGCTGCTGTATTCTCGAGACAACTGCTGATGCTTGGGAATGGCCAAATTCCCGTTGATGTTTCGACTGGATTGATATCGTTCACGGCAAATTTTTGCGAGTTCACATCGTCGTAGGAGGAACTCATCACCAAAGTGTTCCCCGGCATTGCACAAAATTATAAAAATCTCGATTGGATTAGTGAACGGGCAATACTAGTAGCGTCGAATAAGGATGTCGATAGCTTTTTTTCAAAGTCAAATCGCTGGAGACCTGCATTCGTACAAATCCGTTGACAGCGTGACCGACGAGGATGAAGCGACCAACTAACGGACAGCATTTTTGAACTCACTTAATGTGCCAGGAACTCCAGCGAATCTGAATCACTGAAATTGTGCAACGGTACGCGGTTCTCCGTCAAGAAACTGATGAAAAATGTGATTCAAGCGACGATCCTCAAGGGCAAATTCAAAGGAGAGGAAGTCCTTATCCCACGAATTCCGATTATTACAATTGATCTTCTATTCCAATTCAAGCGGATTCAGTTCCCCGTTCGATTGGCTTTTGCGATGAAAATCAAAAAATCGCAAGGCCAATCGTTGGAAGACTGTGGGATTAATCTCGAATTTCCCTGTTTTCGCATGGTCAGCTGTACGTTGCCTGTTCGCGTGTTGGCAAACCGTCTTCGTTGTTTGTTTTTGCGCCGGAAAACAAAGCGAAAAACATTGTTTATCACATCGCTCTCTACTGATTTTGACTCCATTCAAATAGCTAAATCACATTGAAATTTTAACTATCTGTGTTTTATTATCACTCTGGAGTTTATCTGAAGTCAGACAGCCAAACTGGATCATTGATTTTCAGAATAAACATTTTGTTGTTTTTTGTTATACAACAGAATCGCGGTTGCATCATGAATCACGTGTTCAATCAGATGTGTTTTCAGTCTTAGCAAGTGGGTACTGACATTTTCTTAAAAATGCAATAAAAAAGCTTAGTAACCGTCTCAGAAATGATCCAGATCACGTTCTAAAACCGCCTTGAAAATGTTGTTTAATCCAATAAATCGCCCCAAAAAACGCCCTCTTAAAAATAAAACCCTACAACAAAATTCATAAAATTCCAAACCATTGAACTTAAATTTCGATTAACCCGTCAGAAAAGCAATAAAATTTCTCAAAAAAATATGCCTAAAAAAAGCTCACTGAAAATTACATTAAAAAGGGCGTCTAAATGATCGTAACGAAAGCAGCGCAAATAGTCTTGACAAGGCCTTAAAAATGTCGCCAACTATAGGAATATAATCTATAAAAAAATAAAAAATAGTGGGCGCGACAGGCGTGTAGACAGACACCCTAGGCCTAGCTTTTCACAACCATTTATTTGTGTGAGTTTTTATTTTTGGGACGAATGGAAGGGACCTACTACATACAAGGTAGCGCAAAAATAACCTTCCGATGTTTTTTGGCTGTAATTTAAAAAAAAAATGAAAAACTTTGATTCTTCTTGTGGATTATTTTTATTTGGTCTTTTAATTTTTTTTACATCAAGTCGAGAATATGATGTCATGTAAATGGCCGCCGCCACAGTTGATTGTCATTTGAGCCCTTTTTATGGCATTTTCCATCACTTTGGCCAAAACTTCCGGCGATAGGTCCTCACATTCTTGACGGATATTGTCTTTAAGAGCTGCAAGAGTCTGAGGCTTGTTGACATAAACCCGCGACTTCAAAAAGCCCCACAAAAAGAAGTCTGGAGCGGTCAAATCAGGCGATCTTGCTGGCCAGTGCAAATCGCCAAAACGGGAGATTAGGCGCCCGGGAAATGCATCCTTCAGCATATCGGTTGTGGCACGTGCAGTGTGTGCCGTTGCACCGTCCTGTTGGAACCACATGTTTTCCAATCCCAATTCATCAAGTTGCGGCAAAAAGAACTCGTTGATCATTGCTCTGTAGCGCCCATTCACAGTAACCGTTTGGCCCGCGACGTCTTAAGTTAAGGACTTGAGAAGAAAAAAGGTCCGATGACTCCTCCAGCGAAAACAGCACACCATACAGACTTTGAGCGGGTGTAATGGCTCTTTGTTGTTGTGCCAGTCTCTTCGAGGCGAGCGGCTAAACGTCGCAGTGTTTCACCAGTAGGCGTTGGACGGCTAGGAAATCTGCGACGAAATTCACGTTGTGCCAAAGTCACCGACCGATTATTGCTCAAATAAATAGTCACCAATATTCCGCGTTCTGGAGCAGTGTAGCGTAACATTGTTTATTAACGTGTATTTCGCATGTGTTTACTACACAAATGTCAAAACAGAACTGACATTAGGGGCCAATCGCAAAATTTATAGCATTTTCTGATAGGAGTATTACTTTTGCGCCACCTTGTATTTTATGCCGTGGTCCGAACAGCTGAATTGAGAAGCTTTTTCAGGACAGTTATACTCTTGGATGTTTGTCAGACATTCGCGAGAGGTGGCGCAGTGGAAAAATCCTTAAGATGTAATTTGTGTTTTTTCGGGGATGGAACCTGGGACTCCTCGCACAGTAGTCCAACACACTAACCACTGACCCACTGCGCTCACAATACATCCATACCAGACATTAAAAACCCAACTCAGTCAATACCATCCTTAATAAAAAAAATAACAGAAGCTCAAAAGTCAAAGGAGATCTAATCCCTTGACTTTTCAGACGATTTTCGAAGACACAATAGACTTCCAGAATCTATTAGAGTCTAGAGTTAGCATCTCAGTGCTACAGTTAAGGTCTTGAGAGCGGCATCTAGTTCAATCCAAACAAATGTTGCAGCTTGTAGCTTAGTAAGGTTGTTTAAATTACTGAATTGACGACAAAAAAACTGTCAACTATAGGAAATCAAATTCGACATAATTTCCCAACAGAAATTGTCAGGGTCTAGGGGATTGACAAGCGAGAATCGTTGTTACTCCTAGCTTCCCCACTCAATAAGGAAAGTAATTTTCGACATTCCTTGTTGAATATAAAAATGTCGACTTAAGTTTTATCGACAATCAAAAATGTCGACAGTTTAAAATGTTGTTTTTCAAAAAGTTGAACGTTTTTAAAATAAAACTGTCGGCGAAAATGTGAAATAGCCCCCTTCGGAAGGTTTTACATGGATTTAAAGAAACGTTGCATATACCCAACCATATGCACCTACCCCAGATCCAACTGTGACTTTTAGCAGGGGCGTTGCAGGGGGGCAGTATGGCCCCCCCATATTTATTCCACTTTATGCATCATATGACATTTTGCAACTGAAATTAACAAAAAATCTAAAGTATAAAAAATCCACATACATATCTATGTTATCTGTGACGGAATTTGCATGCGTATAGTTTGTCATCATAAAACGAGCAGTACGTTGACGGATGCAGAAATTCGACTGATTTGGAAAATGTTTCAAACAGAACGACCAAAGTATTAAGCCCTCACATCCTTTGAGCCCGACTACGAGCCGGTTTCTTTTTCATGGTTAGAATTGTAATTGAATCCGTTTCCTGCTTTTCGTTTCTTCTCTCGCAATGGCAACGCTTTCACATTGACATAGTAAGTCGTGCACTAATCATCATTCGCGGCACCCTGTATGTAAAACTGCAAATGTCGTTGTTTTTTTTTTCTACCACCCCGTCAGACTCCCATACCGACTTCTGAGTAAGCGCGCCCATTCGACCCCTGTTCCATGGCACAGTACACTGTACATGTACACCCCACTAACAAATATACACATAACTGCAGATAAAATATTTATTTTAAAGGCTTCCTGCACACACACCCACTATAGGTATTGCATACAACCTGTGGATAAAATGACAGCCACCCTCAATCCAGTCATCCTTACATCCCTTTAATTTTGCATAACCGACTATGTACTGTGCATACCATGCACTGGCAGTCTGATTTGCCCGCTTTACAGCGGTACTAGCACCAGGATCGATTTTTCGGAAGGTAAATGTAGCAGTTACATCCAAATCATTGGTAATTTGGGAAAAATATATACATACGTACAGTAGGTACATAAAAACGACATACCTGCTATGACTGCTGCAAATAAGCGTGTGTTTGTGTTAAGTTGTCGTTTTTTCGGTGGGCCCTCTCATAATAACACAGCAGGCCGTGTGCTGAGTGGGCGGCTGCCGAAAGGTCGGCGCAAAAATATGTTCGCATATATGTACATGTACACCAACAACAGGTTCGCTCCGGTGAGCACACAGGCGTAAGGTTACAATTTTACTTCGGCACAGTTACAGGACAGGGTCGCCCATACCCAGCCCGCAACATGGCGGTTTCAACAGAAGCAGCAAGCAGCACTGAGCAACCCCAGCGGGACTTCATTCTATATCCTTCGGTCGTACATTCTCATATTTCAAAAAGCGCACAGGAGCCAGCAGCATTCCAACTACCAACATGGCTGTAATGCCATAGTAAACGAATGCAATATTGGATGCGGTGATGACAATGGAGTAGAGAATTTCCTCAGTATTTTTCTGCCCAGAAAGGATATACTTCCATACAGCCATGTGTAGTGTGTAGGTGCTGTTAGGACTGGCAAAATGATATATAGGTGGATGGTGATGGTACGGGTTCGGGTACCATATTTGGGTTTAGGTATAAAATTTCTATACTTTACGGAGAGAGTGTTGTGTATTCATTTAATGACACTCATTCGTTTTGGAAAAGTTTCTCCGACTTTAAGAGGTCTGCCTTGTGTTGTTTGCTGGCCGGCATCGAGCTTGTTAATTCTACATTTTGCAAGTTTCCCTAAGGCAGGAGTTCGAGGAGTTCAAATTCAAACTGAACATACTCGTATTCTGTAATTTAGAAGCCTACTTGAAGATTTTTAGTGTATAGTCCTTTATGATAGACTGACCGTCATGAATATTAATTTTAAGTGTCCTTCGACATGAGCTTTGTGCTATTGCAACTATAATTTTGAATAAGCCCCCCTACCCTCTGCATATATGCAGACAAAGACGTGTGTTGTGACACTCACGTCAATGGCAATGACATTAAAACCCTTTGGCCGCCCCTTTTGGTCGTCGTCATCGTCCTTCGAGTGGAATTGCCTTTAACGTCAGTGTCTCCCACCAGTTCCATAAATTTGCAACGAATAGACGACATTGGCATATAGTGCGGTTGCTGGTTTGGCTATGGTGCGCCTTTGTCTCATGGTGGTCGTAAATTTAAAATTCCATTTGCCAGGGTTATTGCGGTTACCTGGGTGGTTGGTATAGTGGTTCAAATCGCTATTTTGACGAAATGGCTCAGGATTGCGGTGGCATTGTTTATTTACTCAAAGGTTTTCCTTTTTGATTTGCCAACATGTAGTGTAGGTATACTACAAGTCGAGGTTATATACCTATCTACTCATATATGTAAAATTATTTAGGCTTTTGAACTTGGACTTAAATGGGTGCATATGGGAGAAACCCATACTCGTGCGACACGTCGTGCCAGATGAGCATCAAACAGATGCGTGCATTTGTGATGTGAAGATGGATTAATTGGTCAGGCAATTGGGGTGGAAATGTGAATGGAGGTTTAAATAATTGATTAACTGCACCCTTTTTGTGGTTCGTTAATGTAATCCAATGAGCCATGTAGACATTGGTAGAAGTTGGTTGATAAATGATTATCAAACTGGGAAGTGAATGGGCTGAGATTATCTGAAGCAGCATATCTTAAATCCATGACAGTCATATAAGTTAGGTTTGTGTTGAAATATTTGTTAAACAGTCTTATTTAGAGAGAGAACTAATATTGAACTCGTTTAAACGAAGAATTTCTTATATACTCTGCTTGAAGACGGATAGATACAACCTCGAACTCTGCCAAGAGTGGACGTAGTTCAGAAAGCCAAAACTCGTCGACCGGGGGCCGGGGTCCTGGAAAACTGAAAGCAATGTACCCGAAATCAATGAGGATTGACGGCTATCTCAGGCATACTCTTCACGGATCGGAAGCCCTTTACTCTACAGTAAGTATTACCAAGCATTCAAGTGGACAAATTCCTAACCTGCTGCATAACAGAAACGGATAAGTGTCGATTGGTAATATAACGCCTTGGACTCTGAGAGTACTGACAGTTTAATGTTTGAATTTCAACAAAGGACAACAGTGGGCGTTCTGGCACCTTAGACCTTATATCTAAAGTTGTCCCAAATAGAGAATTTTTAATGAATTTGAGAGTCATTTAAAATTAGATTACATAATGTACTTCTTGGGTGGGCGCAGTAGCACAGTGGTTGGTGTGCTGGACTACTGTGCGAGGGATCCCAGGTTCGATCCCCGGAAAAACACAAATTACATCTTAAGGTTTTTTCTACTGCGCCACCTCTCGCGAAAGTCTGACAAACATCTGAGAGTAAAACTGTCCTGAAAAAGCTTCTCAATTAAGCCGTTCGGACTCGGCATAAAATTGTAGGTCCCTTCCATTCGTCCCAAAAATAGAAACTCACACTCTGTCTACACGCCTGTTGCGCCAATTATTCTTTTTTTTTTAATGAATACTTCTTGGAGTGCGATCAGATAGCCTGGGGCCAGATTATGTAAAATGAAAAGGATTGAACGATATCGTTTTGACTATAGCAGTCTCTGTCTATTGCCGCAGATATGATAGAGACAAGTATAGTGAAAACGAAAGCTGTTTTCGTTTCGTTTTTTACAGAATCCCACCCCTGACTTCGAATATAATCGATCGTACGTAACACTCGTAAACAGTGACTCGGTATACCCTGATATACCCCTGATTCTATTCAATTCATGCCTTAAGACCGATGCTATGGCAGCCCTGCATTCATATATATAAGAATTCAGCCTGCCATCGAACCGACTGGCTCCGCGAAATAAGGCCCCAGGAAATAAGGCCCCAAAAGTAAAAATGAAATAAAGCCACAAAATTAGGGTAAATTTTCATTATGAAATTATGCCCCACTTTTAAAATGGAAATAAGGCCCCAATGAAATGAAATAAGGCCCCAAAATTGGGGTGCATTTTTAAAAGAAATTATACCCCATTTTTAAAATGGAAATTAGGCCCCAATGAAATGAAATAATGCCCCAAAAAGAAATGAAATGAAACCCAAACATAACTTTGAATTTATTCTGTATTTTCAAAAATTATAGTGCAAAAATGTTCATTGTCATACAAATACTTACATTGTGTCCTCTACAATATGTCTACAACAAGGACACGTATAGTTATCGTGTCCTTCTGCAATCGCTTCCGCTTCCAGTTTTAAATTGCACTCAGCACAAATTTTCATGTGCTTGCAAGGCAATAAAACAATATTCGCCCTCAAATCCTTACATACTACACATATGTATTCGTCAGTGGGTGTGGGTAATGCGACACCGTCAGCGATTACGTCTTCTTCAATAGAATCCTCTTCACAGGATTCTTCGTCTTCAAATATATCCTCTTCCGGAAGCATTTCTACACATATATTGTTTCTTTCAAAAACCATCCTTGAAAGAAACGTGGCAACGGTCAATTTACCTTGGTCCAAAAGCAAGGTAGCTTCTTCTATTTTCGAGCTCCCTTGGACGTTATATTTCTTGCGTTTAACGCCCATCGAACCACCACTTTCAACCAAAGTTGAAAAATGCCGGCTTTTAAAAAACTCCTCGTCTCTAATTATGATGGTTTTCAACGCGACCAGCTGAAAAAATCATTCACTGAAAACCATCAGCAAGTAACAGAATAGCTGAAAAAATCGCGCGAATTTCTTCATTATACACTGATTTTTTTTTTATAAATCATTTTTTGGAGAGGAACGTATAAAAGTTGGCTATTCCTCCTTTTTCCCACAAACTTTTCACAATCCATAATTGAATTTAAATTTAAACTTTACACTTTGAACCACTTCGATATTTGGTTTTAACCAGAGTGACGAACACTTCATCTGCACATTTATTCATTACCTCGGTTTTCCATCGGACCATGATCGCTGGGACCACAATTAGTGGTATTTAACAAACTCTGGGTCCTCGATTAGCGGATTTTCCACAATCTTTGTTACTGGAAAAGTAAATGACAATGATGCTCAAGCATTTTCAAGTAAATTTAGAAAAATGAAATAAAGCCCCACTCTTTTTAATAAAAATGAAATTATGCCCCAAAATGCTTTTCTAAATAAAAATGAAATTATGCCCCAAAAATAATGTTGGGGTCTTATTTCATTGGGGCTTTATTTCATTATGAAATTATGCCCCAATTTAAAAAATGAAAAAAGGCCCCAAAAAGTGAAATTACACCCCAAATTTAGAAAATTTTTGTTGTTGTTGTATTGCATGCACATTTTTGGGGCCTTATTTCATTTTTACTTTTAAGGCCTTATTTCCTGGGGCTTAATTTCGCGGAGCCGAACCGATTGAGCTCAAATTTTCAAACACAAAAAAATTTCAAATGTTCTTTATCGACACTTCAAAAAGTAGTCTTTCGATTTAGCTAAAACTTCAGTTTGTTCGTTAAACTTGTCGAATGGAACGGTAAATTATTTATTTAAATTGTTTTTTCCGAGGGTTTAACCTCAGACCCTTGCTCAATTGTTCAGCGCACTAATTACTGAAACACTGCGCCGACATAAGGTCGAAGTCGTTGATCTGGGGTTTTATTTGCTTTGACGCAGACAAAGAAGTCACCGGCATTTCGTTGAAATGTTTCAAGCCACATGATTGCAACTTAAAATATGAACTAATTTGCAGAATTTCAGTTTGAATAACGCCTTGTGATATTAAATTTATAAGAAGGTTTTACTTTTGTGACATATCATAATAATTATGAAGAGAATTGAATTCTTGAAAGTTAAGAAAGAAATCTGTGCGCAGTATTTTTTATTTTTTCCGATCGATTCGACGTGTTTAACGAGCCAATTGAACGCAAAAAAGTGTTTCCAGAGTTTAGGGCTTTAGCGTTACAGTTATAAAGTTCAAATATTTTGAAAGTTGTTTTCGGATAGAACTCGAATTAGCATTTATCACTTTCGAAATAAATAAAAGACAAAATCTAATGTCTCACTTTCGGCGTTTCGATACTAGCGGGATTGTTCGGATACGAACACAAGATTGGTCAAGACCTTCACATTTCAACAGCAAAGAAGATTAGTCAAGTTGAATTGTAATGCCATCGAAAGTATTCTGAATAACACTTTTATTTATACACAGACACACAATTTACCAAAATTTTAAATAACTTTTTTTTACTAGTATTTTTTTAACAAAATTTTGGTAAAATTAAAAATAAATGGAGCAAATAAATGGTACTGTAATCAATCGGACTGTGTAAAAAAAACCGTTATTTTTGAATAGGGTCGTAAATAAAATCTGGACGCCCGCACGTATGTTTCAACTTTTTAAATCAAATTTTCTCGAAAACCGTTTGTCTTACGAAAAAAAATAATATGATCTTTTTTGTAGGCAATTTCCTAAGCTACAAATTCGATATACACTATTTTTCGATAAAAGTATATCTGTTAACGAGATATTTACGAAAAACAGTTTTTCGTGACCTTTGACCCCGCGTACCATTTTTAGCGGCACATGTATCGCTGGGGACTTTTGGGATATTGTTTAGAACCACAAAAGGAAGGTTCATGCAAAAATCCAGCTTTCCCCTAATTTTTTCGAAGTGAATATCTTTATTCCCCGTATATTATTATTAATTTTTGTGCAAGTTCATGCGACCAGCTGACGTATAATCCCCCCTCCACGACGCGACTGACTATGTTTTTTCAACACCACATGACGTCAATAATTTATTTAAAAAAAATCAGTCGGCATAAAATGAGTTTAAAATTTTTTTTTTTTTTTCGACAAGTTCCACACCCTCCCACAACCGCACCCACCGCGGGTGCATCAGCTGACCTAAACTTTACTTATCAACCAAAGCCTATCAATGAGTAAAGGTAAAAATCTATCGGCATAAAAACGGTGCCCAAAATGGACCCCTGCCTCCCGGACTATTAAGGTGGTCCTTGATGAAGCACACTTAAACCAGAATAGGTCAACTGGAAAAGAAAGGTGGGTCACACTGCCCGTTCCTGGAACGATTTACTTTTTCTATTTAAGCTTGTAAGTATTTGTTTAGTGTTGCCAGGAAAATCTTGAAGATTAGCAGCTCTGCAGCTCTTGCAGAAACTTGCACTTGCAAAAGACACCCATGACCAATTTTTTGTCAGAGATTCTGTCAGTCATAGCGCTGAGTTGGTAGCAAATTATTTTTTGCCTCTACAGTGCGAAAACTCAAACCATTATTCAACATAAGAGGATATGTCACATGTGTCAAAAGTATGCAACCATGGAACCATTACTTTTAAGACGTTCGTTAGTATTCTCTTTCCATAGAAGCTTCCGGTCCAATTTTAAGCCCAAAGTTTGAGAGACTAAGAAGGGTTCCCCTTAGTGTGGGGTAGCGCGAAGCTTGATGGATTTTTGTATTTGTATTGTATTTTTGAAAATGACAAGAACGGTCGGGTTAACAATAAGACCCGCAGCCGTCTGTAAGACCATTGAGCACAAAAAAATAAATTTTTAAAGATTGAGAATGTGTCCTTATATAACTGACAGGATACAAATAAATTCTTGAGCAATTAAAATGGGAGCTCTATAATGCGTTTGGACCGATTACTAATCTACCTACTTAGTTGATACTCAATCTGATTGAGAAAACTTTAAACTCCTGGTCAAATGAGTGATAAACTTTTAACAGACCCTTTGAGCGCCTAAAATCCGATTCTAGCTTTGATCAGAGCTATTGAACGAAAATACCGATTCAAAAAAGTATAGTGCGCTGTATAGTTTTGCATCTAATTAAGAACGAGTTTGCAAAATACAATTTTTTGTAGCACTTCAGCATAGGTCCTTAGTCTACGATAAACCGTAGTTCATCCTGAGAAGTAAGTAATGAATGACAAATCTGCTAAACTCTTAACATAAGATCGAAGATGGTGAAAGATTCGTTATTTAGAATATACGGCATCTTCATCTTCTACTTGGAATATGGAGGCTATATAAGAAGATAACTAGACAAATGAAAATTTCTGTACACAAGACGTGTTTCAAACGTGTTTCAAACGTGTTTCAAACGTGTTTCAACTGTGTTATATAGGTATAGCAGGGTTGACTAGTTGTGACCAATACCAACTAACTGCATTCATTAAATTTTGGCAAATTACCATGGCACGTTTAACACTTCCAAATTAAAAATCTGCCATCGAAGAAGGGTTAACCGTCCATTACCAAGTCAAATTTAGAATTCAAGCCATTCATCGTTCACGGCAAAGAGCATGAACTAAACTTTAAGAATCGATGCCAACAAATTTAAATTTAAAAGGCATTTCACACTATAGATACTATGTAGGGTTTCATAATCCCATATTTGAATTTAAGTTTATAAAGACAAAACCTGATTGGATGCGCTCCTTGAGGTTGTGCAGGAAGACGCTTCGGACCTGAGTAACCCCAAAATTGTTGATACAAGGCACTGAGGACTTCGCACATGCTATTCGTATCTTCTTGTAAAACCTGGACCTTCAAAGAAATGTTGACGATTTCCAAGGACTCTTGGCTTCAAGAATTTCCATTTTTTTTTTAGATACTTCGTATAGTATAGATATACGCAGTTTTGGGTGAGTTGTCATTTTAAAAAATATTAATTATAAATGTGGAAATGTGCTGCATCTATGCCGTCCTTAAGACCGTTCTTTAATATGGAATCGCAATATATACCTTAACAGATATTTCTAAGCCTAGCTAGTTCACCTTTATCCAAAAAGTAAATTCAATTCTTTCACTGAAAATGAACAAGTGGGTATATATCTCTATCTTTTAATCTTTTCGATACCCTATAGTACCCACCTATACCCATAGACCTATACTCATCATCATCACTTTATGATAACTTTTGATGAAATATTCAACCGATTCCTCAATACGAACATTTCTAACATTTCTTTCTTCTTTTATCTCAAATCCGCTTCATGTCACTTCTTCCTTCAAAAGCGCGCAGGCAGGTATCAAAGTTTTGCCATTCAAACAAAGGGAAATATTGAAATGTATATGAATAGGAACACCGAAGAACCAGGTCCCAAAAGAATGGCTCCGCGTCCGCATCCTTTGCTTTCCCTTTCAAATCAATTTCCTATATATCCCTTTGAAATGTGCGGCGTCTAGCTGCGCGTTGTGCTCGGCTGATGCTATTCCTGGCTCTGCCTTTCGAAACGCCTAACCTCGTCTCATTCGTCTTCCCTTTGGTTTGGCTTTCATATTCTTGACTTTTCGGATCGATAGTTCCTTTGTTCCCGGGCAAAATGAAAGCGAATTTCTCAACATCTCAAATTGAATGGAGAACTTTGATTTACAATCCTCCACTCTGATGTATATATAGCTATACCCTCCATCCTTATTTGTCCGTTATTTTTCGTTTTCGGTTCTGGTTCTGGTTCTCTGGCTCTGGTGGGGGGTGGGGCTCTGCTGATTTCACCCTTCAAACGAAGACACAACATTCCAATCGAAACGGAAACTTATTCAAGTGGCAAAAAACCAAAACCCGCTAGGTGTGGGAGACACATTTTCTGTTTCAGCATCAGCATCTCAAGTGTGCGGGGACATCGATTTCACATTATCACCCGAAAATATCGAAAATAATTCAACGGTATTACGGGGAATTATTTATCTTTCGGTTTTTCTTTCGAACGAACGATCTTAATTCCAGACATTTAGTCGGAAGCCATTTAGGGGGTTGCTCACTTTTGTTATGGTTATGGTTGTTGTCCTTCGAAGGACTCTTTAGATTTTTACACTCAACGCCTACGATTTGACTTTTTTTTTATTATTATTTATTTCGATTTTTTATTTTATTGTCATCGCACTGAATGAAGTATTGTTCGGTGTGCTCGGTCAAAATTTATGAGAACCTGAGTTATATTGCGTAGTAAACACATTTGCGAACATTTGCACAGATATACGTGCACTCAGGTCTTGATATCAGTGGGAAATGTTTTACGAGGTACTTCGAACGCAATCCGATGGAGGAGGTGGAGATATGGTCGGAGTTGGAGTTACATCAGTCCCAGTGAGCCCAGTCGGAATGACATTGTCAAAGGTAAGGCGACAGTAAATTTCAAGGTAATTTTGACAAAGATTAGATTCCCGCCGGTGAGACACGATTTCAATTGGAATAAATAATAAAATCGAAATCCACAGCTGCGTGAAGCACGTGTGTTTTCGTTGCGATAATTGCGTCAGGAATCAGTGGCTGCGCGGCGCGGCGCCACAATTTATTGTTAATGCATAGAGCACTTGGATTGGGAGTGGCGCATTGAGTGGCCTAATTTAGGCGGATGCAGAGAACTAGAGAGTCGTTGGTATAAATGTTTTGGAAGTGCACACAGTTTTGCGAATTTTACTGGTCAGTGAATGTTGGGTTCGTTCGTGTGGACACTTTTATTTTATTTGTATTTGATTTACGTCAAATATTGGGCAATACCTAATAGGATCGGAATTGTAACCAAATGAACGGCTTAATCGAAGAGAATAATTAAAATTGACTAAGCACGGGGTAGGCTTGTATAAATATAGGTCTGTCATTCTGTGTGTTAAATGTAGTGAAGTTGCGGGGTGCCTAATATTTATTCTTATCCTTAAGCCCATTTATGTAATTTGTTTGTTTTCGCTTTTGTGAATTTGGACATAGTCGAAGGGCACACCTCTAGTGAACGTCTAGCAGGCATTCAAAAGTATATCTCTTTTGAGAAAGCTTCCAAGTTCTGCCAATCGGAATCGGCATAAAATTGTAGGTAGGTCCTTTCGAAAAAATAAAAACTCACACAAACGAATGGTTGTAAGAAGCTCGTGCTCGGCGTTGGTCACCTATCCCTATACTGACCTGTTGGTAAGTGGGTTCAAATCTGATCTACACGCACAACTATAGCTCGACGTTTACCGAGTCTTTATGATTCTTTTCAATGTGTAAAGCGAATTGGGTCAAAGATGGGTGTCTACAGTAAATGGGTATTCTATTCTGACATACATACGTAGGTATATGGGCATTTGAGTAAAAGATTGGAGGAAAGATGAATTTCTACAAGTGTTAAGGTGGTAGTACACGACATGTAGAAAGCCACATACGTATGTATCTCTGACGTCAAAGGAAAATACCACATATCGTACACATAAGTAATGTGTACCATATTGGAATGTCATAAAGAGAGCTAGTACACGGCATGTAGCCAATGGGATCATAATTATGCTGACGTAAAAATTACGTCAGAAGTACATACGTATGTATGGCTTTCGACATGCCATGTACTACCTTTACAAATGTATGTAAAATGAATCGATTTTTTTAAATGAAAAATTTTCAAAACGTCGACAAAAATAGTGTATTATGTATGGGGGCATGCGGCCCCCTGTAACCCCCCTGATTGGGGGTCACTGTTGGATTTGGAGTAGATGCAAAGTTGGGTAGGTACAGTGTCTAGCAAAAGTCATGATACCTCATGTACTTCATAAAAGTTTGCTTAAAATTAATAAATTTTTGAATAAATAATTCAAAATAAACTAGTCATTTATAAACAAGTGAGTTTCTTATTTATGTTTAAAAACAGAAAATGAAAATTTACGATTTTTGTGAAAAAAGTAAAAAAGTAGACTTACAAAAACATGTTGTGATGCAAAAAGTTTCTCCAAACAATTCTAATAGTGACTGCAATTTTTTTAAAAAACTCTTCGCTAATATTTTTTACTAGTTTCTCCCCGCGGCTTTGCTCGCGCAGTCCTCTGAATTTTAAATATTACGAAGGAAACCTTCCTATGAAAGTACCTGAGAGCAGTTACCTAGTAGATCAGTTATCTAAAAATTCGTAGCGAAGTATTGCCTAAAATGGTTTACATTTTTTTAGTATTGATTTAGATTTGACTACATATTTTTTACTTCTTTGCTAAATACGCTGCTCGAGCGAAACTAAATTTTATATGCTCTCCAATCTTTCTTTAAAAGCATTAGCAAGAATCCTAGCTAAATTTTGACATATAGTACGCTGTGGACTATAAGTGTCACAAAAAATAGCTGTTCGTTGAAAATAACTTCCTTCAAAAATTCATAGACCCGAAAAAGTGTTATATTTTCGTTGGACTTTCTTTTTTCCTTGTCTGCTATTCCTTGATCTCAAATTTAGCACTTTAAAAGGATTTCTCATGGAGGTATTCAATGAATCCTTATTAATTTTCCGCAACACAAAAACACAATAAGAAAAAAGCCGACATGATCTGTTAAAATTTAGCGCGAAAAAATGTGCCGAACAATTAGTGGGCGAGCTAAATTGTGACAGATACATGCAGTACAGGATGTACAAAATTTCAAATTTATACGACGAATGGTTCGTGAGGCCTCATTGGGATCATTTCTAGGGCAAAGGGTTTCGGCTTATTTGCCAATTTCCTTGCCGAGCATCAGTTTCATTAAGTTTGAACGTTTGAACCATGAACAAAATTTAAATATATGAAAAGTAGGCGGGGGAATTTGAATAATAAGAAAACTCAAATTTTAAAAATTTTAAAATTTATTCAAATAGGTATTCACCGCTTACTTTTATTTAATATAAGAAAAACAAGTAAAAGTGTTATCATCGGCCTGGCGGATGCTTTGATACCCTCCACTGCATAAAAGTCATGCAAAATGTTTGCCATGCCATATTGGTTTGGTATAGTAGGTACCAGAACTACTTGACCGACATAGACAATTTTCAATACCAACCTGACGACGACGGTGAAAAGAAGAGCTCTCACAAAATTTCATTCGTCCAAGTCGATTCGTTTGGACGCTATCGTGTTTTCAACAGACAGACAGACAGACGGACATGGCTAAATCGATTCAGATTGTGATCCTGATTCAGAATATATATACTTTATAGGGTCTCCAGTGAATCCTTCTTGGCGTTACAAATGTAATGACAAAGTGAATATACCTTCCTGTGGAGGGTATAATAAGAAAAATATATGAAAAGTAAGGAGCGTTACCTCGAGCGTTACAGAGTCAGTAAGGGTAAATATATATGTATATGTATAAAATTACTATTTTAGCCACTTTTCCCTCCTTTTCATACAAAATTTTTTTGAGATCATCCCATTCAAAAAATTATAAAAATATTAGCGAAGAGATTTTTGAAAACATTTTTTGCTGTCACTATTTAATAAATGACTAGTTTATTTTGAATTTTTTATTCAAAAATTTATTAATTTTAAGCAAGCAATTTAAATTTTAAATTTAAGCAAGCTTTTATGACTTTTGCTAGTCACTGTATATGCAAAGTTTCTTTAAATTCCTGCAAAACAATTCGTAGGGGGTTATTTCTCATTTCAGTTGAAATTTTCGCGGACAGTTTGTTTATATTTAGAAAGTTCGAATTTTAATTTAAAAAATATTTTAAACTATCGAATTGTTTGATTGTCAATAAAATCTAAGTCGACATTTTAAAATTCAACAAGGAATGGCAAAAACTGCATTAGTTATAGTCGAATTATAAAACGTTTTTCGATATTCGAATAGTATTTGCCAAACCATTCACTAAGTGACAGTTTGTCATTTCAATCTCTTTATTGCGCCATTTTGCGATTTCCTTTTGCCCAAAGCAAAGTGAATAATTTAAAAAAAAATCGAAAAATAAATTTAATTTAATGGACTCCGATCGCAGCGTCATCTACCGGGTCCAGTTATGAATCTAAACCAATCAGGGATCCACTTAAACATACAAATTTTGTTTACAAAAATCGGTACAACCGTTTAGGAGGAGTTCAGTAACATACAAACGTACAAAATAATTATATGTTTATGTATAAAGGTACAGTAGACGCTCGATAAAGTGAACTAACAAATCGAGGTTGTTCATTACTTCGACCGGGAACCTAAGAAGGATTTGGAATTTGATTCAAAGTTGGAATTTGATTTAAAATAAACATATCTTAAGAACTAGCCGATATGCCGTAGACGCATTGTAGCAGGAATATTCCTTAAAAAATGTGTGTTCACTATTTAGTGTATCTATATAATTCTTCTGTCCGTGTTTGTTACCGTACTCCTCCTAAACGGCTGGGCCGATTTTAATGAAACTTTGTGTGTGTGTTTGAATGGGTCTTTGGATGGTTTATATTCACAATTGGATCTGGTAGGTGGCGCTGCGATCCGATTCCAAAAAATTTCAAATAATATACACCCAACAAAAAAAAAATCATGAATAAAATGTAAAATAAAAATGTACGAGCAGGCAAAACAACGTTTGCAGGGTCCGCTAGTCTATATATAATATATATAAAAATAAGTTGTATTGTGTTTGTCGATAATGTTCTCTGTAATGCGTGAACCGTTTTTGATTCTGGAAATTTCCCATGAAAGGTGACGTTAGTACTATGGTTTATAAGTGTATACGGTCTTTGTAGGTGTATTGATTCATAATAATAGGGGCGTGGCACCTCCCATAAAAAAAACACATTCAAAATCGTATATCTCGAAAACCACTGATTCGATTGAGTTCAAATTTACATACCTACAATCATAGGCACAAACCAGAGAGAATAGACCACCAGCTTCGGGCAAAAAAGAGAATTCCATAGAGCCAGTTTTGAAATGAGTAGCGCCGCCTCTTTTTCTATCTGTGAATACGTGTTGTACCACAGAAATAACTGTAAATGTTATTAGGTGCCAGTGTATGCGTGACCAATTCGCCCTCCATTTACTTTAGCATGGCACACATACTTAACCACCTAATAACTTTTTGAAACTGGCTCTATGGATCTCTAATTTTTGGGCAGAGCTGGTGGTCTATTCTCTCTGGTTTGTGATCATAGGTATTGGCCCCACAGTATTTCTCTGAAGATTGGTTAAAATGGACAAAGTGGCGTGGGACCTAGGAAGTAGTGCATTCATGCATGACATAGGAAGTTGTGAATTCATGCATGATCTGGGATTCTGGGAACATTGATATGTATTGTCCTGATAGACAAGAATACTATCTAGGCAATACGATTCCTGGAAAACAAAAAATTTAGTGTACTACACTGATTTAAATGAATTCGAAAATATATTTTTTTTATTTTTCTATTTTGCACTACGAAGTTCGCTAGTAGTGTATATAAAATTTATTGTGCTCACTCTACTGGATAGTTCACTCTAACGAGTTTCACTATATCAAGCGCCTACTGTATAACTAAACTTCAGTTCAGTCCAAACATTTATGGTTCATATTATATTGGAGTAAATAATTATAACCTAAGATACCTACAGTGAGCGTCAGAATTTAGTGAACAACAATTCTGTTTTTAATTTTTCTTAAGTATATTGGTACCAAAGACGAGGATTAATCAAAATAGAGCTATTAGGCAACTCAAAAATACATTGATCAGCAAGTACCAGTCAATTACGTGGAATAAAAAATTGACGTAATACGAAAGCAATAAGGCAACATTTTGCACTTGAAAAACATGTTCGACATCGGCAAAATGACACAATGATCACATTCTGAACTAAAAACGATGCCATAATACGTCAGCCTTAAAAATGCCTGCTCGACTTTTGACTTATGTAGGTATCTATCTGCTTTAATCCATAAACTATACACATACATATTTGAAATAGGGAAATCATATTTGCCTAATTTTTTGTGAGTGATATTAAACCATTCATAATCGTATGCCTATGCCCAACGTCAGCACTAATGGGTGACTATTCAAAAATTCCCTTTGATTGGTATTATGCCTTTGAAACTACATTCAGATTCAGCTTTGCCCAGTCACTTAGGAGCAATTAATTGCGGACCTCTCAATGAACGTAATGTACACATTCGTCAAACGGGCTTAATTCCCTTTAATTAGGTGCTTCCTCTACTTAATACCCTTTGGTTGCACACAAATACATATGTAGGTATACCTAACACAACCCTCTAAGATTTCCATTGGAGTTGAGCCTTCCGTACTCGAATAAATAACTCAAAGGATACGACAAAATAAGTAATATAAATGATTGTCAAAAATTTCAAAGAATATCCCCTTTACCAGGATAAAGTAAAAAAGAAAAGTTTTCTTTCTTTTTTTTCAGTTGGCGCAATAATTCAATGAACTTTTCATATTGATAGTGTCACGGAAAATCGAGACAAAAATAAAGGAAAAATCAAATAAAGACAACTTACGTAGCTTTTGTAGTAGTTGTTGTTGCCCCAACACTCTCCAGCAGTGGTGTGCTGTGTAACTACAGATAGAAGCCAGTGCAGCGCCATCCAGATCCAGTGTGATTCAAAAGGTGTCTCTGCCTGTTCACTGTGCACTTTTTAATTTGCGAGCTTTTTTTCGCCATCCTTTCTCGTCATCCTGTGCTCCTTTGCATTTGAATCCCTTTGAGTTTTGCAATTGCAGATTTTATATCACAAAGCGATAAGGTTCTTTATCTGCAGTTAGTAGTTGCAAAATGAGAGAAGAGAAAAAGAAACAGCTGAAATATAAAGACAAAAAAAAAACAAATAAAAAATAAAAATCGTTACGATGTGTAGAAAGGAAGTCATCCTGTGCGGTTTGTGATTACAGGATATGAAGTTTCATTTTGATTCAAAGGAAGATTTTCTAATAATGACTGAACCAACGTCATATAGTTTGGTTACTGACGATCAAATGGAATTTTTGAAGCTTCGGATTGTATACATGAAGCTGGTATGCACTAGTAGGGTGGTGATGGGGATATAGGGATTATTCTTCACTAAAGGTGTAGCTAACGAATTGGAGCTCAGAAAAACTTTTCTGTTTCCGACAAAATACTTCATTACGTGTGTTTTATGATATCTTCAAAAAAAAACAAAAGAAAAAACAAATAAACAAGCCATCTGAAAGGGATGGTTTGATAAACTGTCGAATAGTAAAATTCTCTGACCAAATTTACTGTAGTAATGGGGCAAAAATAGAGCTTTATTTCCATGGATAACTAAAAGAGGAACCAACAGTGAGTGTGATGGATTCACCTGACCTATTAAAGACGATTAAAAACGATGTTGTAGTATAGTATCTTGAAATACTACCTATATAAATTCTCAGAAGTTTAGTTTACGTTGACTTTGTATAAAATGTCATATTTAATAAAAGAATATTTACTTCATACAAAACTATAGAACCAGACGAATGTATTTTAATCAGGATATAACAGATGTCACCAAAGATTGTTTACACAACCTCCTAAGACATACGAAAAACAAGGCCAACGAGCTATGCTCAAGATATGACATTAAGATTCCCAAAAAAAATCTAAAACCACCCTAAAATCTCCACGAAAAAGAGCGGAAAATTAAAAAAATAAACGACAGAGAAAAACCCAAAAAAGCTTAGAAAACGCTTTAAAAACGTCTGAAAAATTCCAAAAAAACAGACCGAAAACTTATCGAAAATAGCGGCAAAAATCGCACCAAAAAACTCCACGAAAAACGCGGGAAAAAAACTTTCAAAAACACGCCAAGATAAAGATCAAAAAGACGCCTTACAAACCTTCCCCAAAAAAAAGCCATAAAGCGCTCTAAAAATGGACAAAAAAACGCCCCAAAAATTCCTTTAAAAATAGCCGAAAAGTGTTCTTCAAAAGACGCCTTACAAACCGCCCCAAAAAAAATTGAAAACGCTCCATAAAGCGTCATCAAAAACGGAAAAAAAAAGCTCAAAAAATTCGTTCATAAAAAAATAACCCGAAAAGTGTTCTTTAAAAGACGCCTTACAAAGCTCAGTCGCAAAAAAAAAAAACTGAAAACACTCCATAAAGCACCCTAAAAATATCTCCCGAAATTTATCGACAATATCGTCAAGAAAACGCCAAAAAAGCACCGAAAAACGATCCAAAAGCTAGAAAAACACGCCGTAATCGTTCTGAAAAGTCGTAAATTTAAACAAGCTCATGAGAATAAAAAAAAAAAAACAGTAAGACAATTATCTTCGACTATGCCGAAGCTCAAATACCCGGTACTATATTATTGTGAAATAAAAAAATATTTTAGTATTAAAAAATTATATATTAGTATGGGAGGTAGGTATGGGTAGTTTTTATTCGACCAAGCTCATTTTTTGTCAACAAATTTTAAATATTATTAAAACAATATGTGCAAAGTTTAAACTTGCTATCTTTACTGTAGCTATTTAAATTTAATTTTTAACATCAATAACCTATATAAATCCGATATTTTTGTATGGGAGGTAGTAGTAGTTTTCATCCGATCTTGCTCATCTTCGAACTTAGCCTCAGTTTGGTGAATAAAAGCTTACGTACCAAATTTCAAGTCGATAGCTCTTAAATTACGGCCGTAATCGTGCGGACAGACAGACGGACATCGACTAAGAAAATGATGCTGATCAATAATATATATAGTTTGTCATACCTACAACGCCTCCTTATGTGCGTTACAAATGGAATGTCAAAGTGAATAATACCCTCACCACAGTGTGGTACCGGGTATAAAAACGCCTTACAAAAAAAAAAAATAAATAAATAGGCGGCGCAACAGGCGGTAGACACCCAAGGCCTAGCTTCTCGCAACCATTCGTTTTGTGTGAGTTTCTATTTTTGGGACGAATGGAAGGGACCTACAATTTTATGCCGAGTCCGACCGGCTGAATTGAGAAGCTTTTTCAGGACAGTCATACTCTCGGATGTTTGTCAGACGTTCGCGAGAGGTGGCGCAGTAGAAAAAACCTTAAGATGTAATTTGTGTTTTTCCGGGGATCGAACCTGGGATCCCTCGCACAGTAGTCCAGCACACTAACCACTGCGCTACTGCGCCCACAAAAAAAAACGCCTTACAAACCTTTCAAAAAAAAACTGAAAACGCTCCATAAAGCTACCCAAAATACAAACAAAAAATCGCTCCAAAAATACCTTAAAAACTTAATAAAAATACGATTTAGTAGTCGCCTAAAAAACACTCTATAAAACACTCTAAAAAAAACAGACAAAAAAATCTCCCGAAAAGAGTACGAAAATATCGCAGGAAAACACGAAAAAACAAAAACAAATCAAAGAAAAGCGAACCAAAAGCCACAAAAACACGCCCAAATTTGTACCGAACAAAAAAAACAAAAAGCTTTCAAAACACGAATTACAAGTTTCCCATAAAAAACAGAAGCGCTCCATAAAACGACCAAAAAATTCCCGAATAACGCACCGAAAAAAACTAAAAAGCGTTCAAAAGAGGCCTTACAAAGCGTTCGCAAAAAGCTCCATAAAAAACAAAAAACGGACCGAAAAGTTTCAAAAAAACGCAAAAAAATTATCCGACAAAATAAACCGAAGCCACCCAAAACGCCGCAAAACCCTAAAAAAAAAATTAAAAAAATACCGAAAAATGCGCCCAAAAAATGTTTAAATTTCTGTTAGCGTTGTAACGTTAACGTCAACGCTTAACGTTGATCTTTCGGATCAGTATAACTTATTTAAGAAGCTCGATGAGGGACAAAGGTTGCTTTATAAGGTTGACAAAATATAAGTTACTTAAAGTGGGCTAAAATGACTAAAGGTCTGAAACTACTCAGCCGATTTTAAGAGTACTTTCAGTATTGCAATGGTGACATTTACCGGATCAGTATAGGATACTTAAGGGTACTATTATAAGAGAGCGGAGACACAAACATAGTCCGTACAACCTACTATATAAAATCCAATGACTATCTGTTTCTTTGTGCCTCCATAATGCAAGAACCATTTATCAGATTTTCGTGATTTTTCAAACTATCAGCTAGGTTCCAGAAATCGAGTGAAATCGAAATTGCAGATCGAGTGAATTCGTTTTCAGTGTTCTGCATTTCGAGCGATTCGGAAACTCCGAAATTTTTTCGAAATCACAATTTCACTTTGTCTCAATTCCGAAAATTTTGAAATCGAAATCGAATACAGTGAAATGTAGAACTCAAAAATTCATTTACGATTTCATTTCGAGTGAAAGTGAAATGTGGAACCTAGCAGTATATTATGTACTTTTTACCGGAGTTCGAAAAGTGGACGACGAAAGAAGGAAACAAAAGAAGGAAAGAGACTTCGGAAAATCTATTCAATATCGTCGTTTGTTGAAATTATTGCTCGTCTATGTAGGAGTATCATCAACATTTGCGTTACGGGTCAGGAGCTAGATACATTTTGAATTACAAAAAAAGTTTAAGGAAGGGTGATAAAAATCGTTCGGGACGAAAGGAGTAAGACTTCTTCGTAACATTATTCACCTGTATTAGAGTGGAACGTATTAGGGAGTTGGCAGTTGACTGAGATATGTGCAATCAGAGTCCCCCGATACCCAGTAAACATTTAGTTGATTAAAATGATCAAAAGTGTATATTAAAACCCAATCAGATAGAAGGCTCAAAATGAAGCGAAAAGCATCTATGTACCTATACAGTTACAACAAGTGTTCGGGGACTGGGTGGGATGTAGAATGGCTAAGCTCGGAAATGCATTGTTTTGGTTGTACATATCTCATGAAGGTATATTCGCATGCGATTTTATCTGTTTTCAGCCTCAGATGATCTTAATGCAAGTTTAATAGTGAGGCATTCATCAATCAGTATATACCTATTTAACTGCTTCATTAGGAAGGATTTTGCACTGTATTGGCTTGGCACTGTGAAAACGCACTTCTGCAATTTTACATCAACTTGGAAGATGAAAACTAAGTATCTAAGCAATTCAGTAACTAATTCGTCTTATTATTAAGAAAAGATTCGAATGAACACAAGAAGCACACTTGAAAGTTTCTATGACGATTTTCTGAATGGCATCTGATATCACAAACGTACTCGTACGTCGTACGTCTCCTTATTAAATTTTTCACATTAATGAGCGAAAGATTATCAAGTTAAATTAATTTTAAGTGCTGCTGCTACTGCTGCGCTCAGATGCGAGAAGAAATTAAATTAAAGTGAAAATATAATAATGTCTGCAAATGAGTAATGCTCCAGGATCAAGTGCCCGCGTTTGAGACGATGTCAACAAACTCACAATTGGTTACAGGGATATGCGGACCTTTCAGGGAAAAAAATAAAATGGAACTCCACAAGGAGGAAAAATATATATAAAAAAAAAATAAATACATAAAGTGGAAGATTCCATGGAAAAAGTATCACATTACACAACAAGAGCGCGCGAGATACTTACCCAAACCCCAGAAGCACCAGAGGAATCAACAGTGACGACTTCTTTTGAGGGCCTGTTGTATATACGTCATGTTGCATTACAAAAACTACTAACAAAATATGACAGCAATATGATGATGACGATGACGATGATGACGATGATGATGAAGATGACGAAGAGGCAAGGATGGTGGTAGGTAGGTACTTTGCGTGTAAAATAAGATTTTGTATGCACTATACAGCACTATACGAGTCGGTGGACCCTGAAGGATATAAATTTCTATGAATACGTGAAAAGGACACCACCATTCAAATGTTGCGCATTAAAATGTCGCATGTAATTCAGCCCGAAGACTCTCATCCAATTAAAAGAACAAAAAATGAACAAGGCAAACAAAACAAAAAATAGATGTCAGCTCACCACCAAAACACCCACTGTTGACGCCGGGGGTTGCTCACCATGGTGTTGCAGGACCATCAGGCCGAAAGCAATTTTTACTGAATGTTATTTCCGCTGGTAAAAAGGTTATATGTATATTTTTTTTAATGACTCTAGTCCCTTAACTTGTCAGTCGGAGAGTGTTGCTGGAGGCAATATATCTCTGAAGAGATTCCTGATCCGGAAAGGTCATCAATTACAGACCCATCTGTGTGAAAATCAGTACTTCCCGGTGACAAACCATTCAGCACCCTTTTTTTTTTTGTATAAATCTGGAATGGGGCTATGAAGAAACCGATGTCCAAGGGGTAAAGAGGTATCCTTTCGGGCGTACCTTGAAGGATATATTATAGGTTATATATCCATAACGAGTATAATCTAACAAGATGATATTAAAAAGTTGTGACTCACGCGAAGAACCATGATTCAAAATAAATGTGCACGACTGGGTCGCAGTAGCGCAGTGGTTAGTGTGCTGGACTACTGCGCGAGGGATCCGAGGTTCGATCCCCGAAAAAACACAAATTAAGATTTTTACTACTGCGCTACCTCTCGCGAACGTCTGACAAACATCCGAGAGTATGACTGTCCTGAAAAAGCTTCTCAATTCAGCCGTTCGGACTCGACATAAAATTGTAGGTCCCTTCGATTCGTCCCAAAATTCGTGTTTACCGCCTGTTGCGCCACCTATTTATTTATTTATTTATTTACTGGGTCGCAAAGAACTTGCCCAAAAAGGGAATCCCAAAACATACATTTCCCTACCTTACCTACTTAATAATAAATTAGATTTGGCAATGCAACTCCCTGTAAGTCTGAAAGTAAGGACCACCAAATCTTGTTTCGTCACTAAATGTTCTCAAATGATAAGTTAGAAATTTCCAGAGTCAGGTGTCATTTACCTACAAAGAATTACAGATCAAAGGACAATCAAGAGTAAGGCAGGTCAAAAATATGGTAACTCCATTTGACACATAAGGTAAAAGGTGCAGTAATTCAGTGATTAGTGTGCTGGACTACTAAGAGATGGCTCCAAGGTTCGACTCCATCAGTTTTCAAGCTTGTTAGTAGGCGTGGTCGAAACGGGAGCCTTAATCGCGGCCTGGTTGGTGACGAATATTTATTGTCTGAATGTCACTTCATTGAGAAACAGATAACACGCCTACTCAGTTGCCAGAAATTCTGCCCGGAAGTCACTGGCTACGATGGGAAGGCGCTTCCATTCCAATGGGCCCTAGTTGTATATACAGATACAGAGGTGGCATTTTAAGATTCACTTTCAGCTTTTCGGTCGGACTTAACCGTAGGGTTTCAAGTGGCTTCGAGTCCAGCTTTTCTTTGGACACTGTTCAATTTGATGGTGTTGTAAGACTTACTTAAGGTTGGTCACCCCAGCAGGGACCCACTAGAACCAATTTTGGTTGGAGCCCCCACTTTTGCCCAAAGCACCAATATTACGCAAGCCCGATTCCATATTTACCTACACTAATCACGTCAGGAAACAATCCTGATACTAATGCAACCAGGTCAACAACTTTGATGCCGTCGCTATCATAATTCAAAAAGGGGGAGGTGGCGATAACACCCTTTCTTGAGCTGTGGCTCTGTTTACAGGTTTGCTTAAAACACTGTTATGTAGTTTGGGCTCTTGGTATGAGCATGGAAAAACTCAAAGTACTAACAAAATCTTCAACACCTACCTCCATGAGAGACTTTTGGATGGATTCATAATCAACGTTACTACAAGCGTCCTCTACATTTAAGAAGGTTGCTAAAACGTATAAGTGATGGTAGATTCACCTTTAAATTGTATTTACTACTTCGAGCAAGGCAGTCTCTGTGGAGTTTTCCTTGGAAGTGGGGGTGTTAGGATTTACATACAGGGGAGATTTGTCAATCTAGCCCCGTCCGTATGTGAAAGCCTTAAGATACGTTCTAATACGAGGGAGGCTAAACTAGTCGGCCTAAACTCCTCTGCTGATTCATGTCATCGCTTTGCTACTACTGGGATATGTCTCACCACGATTGGGGAACATGGTTCAGTGGGATATACAGCTCCTGAAAAATGCGACGAGCCATGGCATCACTATCCCCTCAGGTTTTGCAGCATAATGGGAAGAATGCTGTTTAGTCCCGGAGATTTACTTTTTCCTGTGCTATAAACTATAACACAAGAGGTAGACTGTTTCGGTTACCATCCGTCTTCCCCGAAGACAACATGTCATTCTTTCAACGTCAAAATAGTAGTGCAGATGGCTCCCAATACTTCCTTACAAGCGGACTGTCAGAGGCTACCAGCGGGGGGTTAGACTGCTTCGGTCACTCCTTCGCCTGAGCTGACTTCATCAGTCTTATTAACTCTCTAAACCAAACCCTTCGAGAGATCTCCAAAAAAATGTCGTATAGATGTTAAAAGTTAACTTCGAAAGAACCACTTCATTGGAGCTTAAAGGAAGCTGAAGCTTCGCCTACTTGTATACTCACTGAAGTTTATCGGAAACTGACAGTCTATAAAATTTTGTATTTCCGATCGATCTAAACGAAGCAGTTACAGAAGTTAAGACTTCGGTAGAGAGAGTCTTTCATATGGGGCCGAATCGTCTCATTCGTGAACGAGCAATACGTGACGGAATTTGATTTTGCTTCATGTGTAAAATCGGTTAATTCCGTGAACGTATAGCTCGTTCACGGAAGTGGCGATTCGACCCCTGGAAGCTTTATTGACAACTTATAGAAGCCAAAGCATTTCAATGCTCAAACGGAAGCTGAAATTAAACAAGAGATCTCAAATTCGATTCCCGGAAGGCACGAACTACGTCTCTTAGTTGCTTACTTTTCCAGTGCGACACCTTTAGCGAAGGTTTGAAAAATATCAGAATTAGGGACTCTCTGCTAACTTCAGAACTGACATAACTTAATTGTACTTATTTGTGTTGAGACCCCAAGCTCAGTAGTCTAGCACCCTAAGCGCAAGAGCTTTTTTTTAGCACCAACCTTAAGAAAAAAACTTTTATAAATATAGTTTTCGAAACTCATATTTAAGCTAGTAAGGATTGTTGTCAAAATATTAGTTCATACACCCACCCAAAATAATTTATATTTTTTAGAAACGTCATAAAACCAAATTTGCCTTAACAAAAAAATGGTGTCCTTTGAAAAAAGTTACTGCAGCCCTGATGCTCTATTAAAATTCATATTTTTTGCTTGATTTTTTTTTTTTGTTACATACATATTATATATATAAAATTAAATTCTAACACAAAAGTGGCACAATGCTCTCACTCCTTGAATAGAAAAAAAAAATCAGACCAGAATCTGTATAGTGACATGGTCAGGACTCGTTACTATACTATCCTTATCCTGTCGTGCTTCAGCGTTGTGTATTTGCGCTTCTATTGTACTGTTCTTCTAACCAGGAGGGTTAGGTAGGTATATACAGGTGGTGGTGGAGCTAGCTCCCAATTAACTGTGTAATTTGTATACACGCTTGTGCACCTCTGTCTATGTATGTGTGCGAGTGCTGCCAAAATAGCATTCATTTCAATCATGTTTTGTGCTCGTAAGCATTGTTACAGTTATGCTGTTTCTTCCTCCTCCAGAAGAAGTCATGATGACATTCCCTATGTCCTTTGAACGAACACATATTATACACACGCAAAGGACTGCTGCTATACAGTATTTCCACATGAAGTACGAAACCATATTTAGTGTCTTCCTTCGCTATAAGAAATCCTCACTTCCTTGGATTATAATTCAAGCCTTAGAAACTACTTGAAATGGAAGAGAATGTAGTAATTGAGTGGGCGAGAGCCATGCTGTGAAATTGATGGGAATCAAGCTATAGGAACGCTTATTATGTACTCCAGCTTCAAGAGAGAGATATAGAGTATCTATTTGTGCCTGTCAATTGACGTCGTCGTCATCTCGGTTCACTTAGTCGTAGGATATAGCATACAATTTCCTGTGTGTCCCAATAGTGTTAATTAAAAATTCCATTTTAATTATTCAAAAATTCCAAAGCAGTTACTTGACTAAAACTGGCATAAGAAGAACAAGCGCACAAGGCGCTGGTGGTGATGGTGGCAAAGAAGACGAATATGCAGATGACTTTGACTATACGCCGAGTATACGATGGTGGAAGGATGAAACCCAAAGACCAGGCTAAGGGGTGATGAAATTTTGTTTGATGTGGCCGGGGAGAGATGGAATTATGTCCTCAGAGTTTATAAATAATTAATTTAGAATTAAAATGGAACAAAAAAGAACCTCCTTACTGTTTATATAGAGCGCAAGGAGTATAGTTGAGGTGGGTTTTTATGTTTCGCTTTTTATTTTTATTTTAGTCGCGGTTGGTGTTGGGTTTAGACTCAATTTTCGGGGTAAACGTGCTTTAATACCCACGTACAGTGAGCGAGGGTTACATGCGCTTTTGGAGTAATTAGCGTCTTGTCGGCGACGGGTCTAATTACATGCCGTCATAGTGGAGCAAGTGGATTCTGTTACAATTTAATCACACAAGTTGACGCTTTTAGTTGTGCATCGTTATAAAAAAAAAAAAAAAAATGGTGTAAGTTCCTTACTGTTGACGAAAGTCATGCATATGGAACGGTTGGTTCTTTGTTTGACTGATATAGCAAAAGGCTGAACCGACACGGTAGCCATTTTAACTTCAAGCATAGCCGACTTGTGTAATTATGTCGTCCTTGGCTATCCGTTATAGGCTATACAGTTGCCAGATGAGTTTGACGGCTGCAGGAAATAAGGTCCCAATGAAATAAGGTCCCAAAAGAGAAAATGAAATAAGGCCCCAAAGTTGGGGTGTTATTTCATAATGAAATAAATTTCAAATTCAATTTCAAATATGAAATAAGGCCCCAAATCTGACAGTAAACCCAGCAGGGGGTTGCGTTTTTGATTTTCGTTTGCGGTCTGATTTCATTTCTTCATTTTCATTAGGAAATAAGACCCCAAAAAAGGAAATAACATCCCAAATATTATTAAAAATCGTTGCTCTTGTTTCCTGTATGATTTTTTTGGGGCCTTATTTCATTTTTTTGTGGCCTTATTTCATTGGGGCCTTATTTCGCAGTGCCAGTTTGACGAGCAAAGATGGCATAATCCTATGTGGAGTGTGATTTTTAAGTCGCTTTGAAGTAAATGCCAACTCTGACCCAGACGCAAACAACCAGTCGTTCCAGTATCGCCTCATCCTCAAAAAAGAGCCGAAACCACTCTAGCTTACGAGCCACCTAAGTTTTGTAGGCTTTGATGGTTTACCCGTTGACGATAAGTAGAAAGGGAGTGTTTAACGAAATGTTGGTCCCACGTCCTATTAAAAACTGCAAGGAAACATTCTGGTAGATTAAAAATGGTAGACGAAGTCGAAAATGATACAAATTCCGAAGTCAGGCAGAACGAATCATTCAACCTGGTCGATGAAAGTCAAGATTTCTGTCTACCCCACCAAAATGAAGTGAGGTTAGATTTAAGCTCAAGTCGAACAAGACTTCTGGGCAAAGGGAGACCAATTAATGGAGAGCAAACACCAACTTATCTCCAAGATTTCGGTAGAAGAAAATATGACCCCATCAAGTCAATGCATCGTTTGCCCCATTCCACGAGAGAGGAAACCTTCTAATCTGCGCAAACTAGAGAAAATCAGTATCTTTAACATTGCCAACAAGATCCTGTCTGCAAATATGAAATAAGGCCCCATTACTGTGTGTGAATGTCTGAAACCATTAGTTAACGATCTTATTAGCTTCTACCATTTCATTTTTAGAAACGGCAAGTCTACTGCCAATTAAATATTCAGACTTCGACAGATCCTGGAGAAAACTCAAGACCACCATCATTTCATCGATTTTAAGTATACATGTGACAATAGTTATACAGACGAAGGACCGGGTTGAAGACCGGGTCTTACCTGACCAAATAAAGTGGAGGAGTAGAGGACGAGTGGAGAAGGAGATATTTTCATCATATTTTTCAAACGTCTCGTTCAATCATTACGTGAACTGCGGTTGTAAGATGCTCCGATCTTTCGCCACTGTCTGTGTCTTTAAATCATGGTGAACTTGATCCAACCATGTCATTCTCGGACCTCATCTCACCTAGGAGACGACTGTCTGATGGAACGGATACCGAAGCAGATCTTGGTATTCAATTCGGGGATATACGTTTAATGTGACCAAACCTCCGAAGTATGGACGGAAGAAGCTACAAGCGAACTCTTAGCCTGTGCCAAGATATGGATTATTCCAAAATTATAAAACCCGTCAACAACATTGGCTTGACCATATCGAGCGAATAGACAAATTCGAAATGAGAAGAAAGGCCGAACTTGAAAAATGAAAATCAAACTATTCCATATGTTAGTAGTCTCGATAGGTAGGCGCCATTTTACTTATAAATCTAAATCAATATATAAAAAGCCAGAAACAATTTTTAGGCAATACTTCTCCGAGTATTTTGAGCTCTCATTCATCTTTCTGCTTCATCCAAAGGCTGAGCTATAATAAACTCAAAACAGATATTATTTGATCAAATGAGTGAAAGATTGCTTTCGGTTGTAGCTCTGCTTTGGGGCTGGTGGGCGGATATTAAAAGCTTTATATGTATTTACTAGGAGAAGAAAAATCGAGAAATTCGATCTGCCGAAGTTGAACGGAATTCGTCCGAAACTTTCCTCAGAAGTATCTGGGCATCATCCTGGACTCTAAACTTACCTGGAAACGCAAAACAGAAGAAAGAGCAAATAAAGCACTATGTGCCTTCTACGCATGCAAGAAAACCTTTGGTAAACGCTGGGGTATGCGCCCTTTTTATAATCCATTGGATGTATACGGCAATTATGATTCTAATCTTCTAAATTCTAAATCTTCCACCCTTAAGTGAATACATTTGCAGCATGGCAGCCAAGGGAGCCCTCCGTCTAAAGGAGGCAAAAACCTGGAAGCACAGCTCCTATGGGCACGGTTCCATAATTCAAAAATACTTGAGTATTGAACTGGCTAGAAAAACGGACTACATGATTCCGTAACAGAGCTTTAACAAAAACTACTCTACCTACATACCCCAAAGACAGGATTGGAATACTAACACGTATGCAAGCGTACAAGAAATAAAAATCTACAAAAATGGAAGTAGGTACAGGAGCCGGAGTATTCTGCGAGTCCTTATGTATAAATGATTCGTATAAACTCCCAGATGAATGCAGCGTCTTCCAAGCTGAAATCGTCGCCATCGACAAGACAGCAAGTATCATATCTACAAAGAATCTCGACCCTTCTAAGATTACAATCTTCGTAGACAGTCAGGCGGCCATTAAAGCGCTAGACAGCGCAACTATCAAAGCAAAGATAGTCAGGGACTGTCAAAGAGCCCTAAACAAAATAGGTGAGAAACACAAGATCACTCTCTGCTGGGTTCCCGGACATAGTGACATTGATGGAAATGAAAAAGCAGACCAGCTAGCAAGAACTGGGTCGTAGCTTGACGCAGTAAATATCATTACATCAATAGACATCCCAATTAGTGTAGCAAAAAGAAATATTGACCAAAAATCAAGGGAAAATATTAACACCACCTGGTCTAACAGACACGACTGTGTTCTATTCCGTAGCCTTTGGCCAAGAATCGACGAAAAAAGAACAAGATGTATTCTGAAAATGAAACGAGATATTCGAATCTAACCGGTATACTGACAGGCCACTGTACCATTGGTACCATGGCCACAAGACTGGACATTAACTTACCAGACTACTGCAGGGGCTGTCAAGACATAGAAGAAACGGAGACCATCAAATACCTACCATACCTAAAAACCAAGGGATCACAATGGACCAAAAGGCCCCGGTGGTAGCACAGCACTTTTAAAGCTGTGCACTTCCCTCAAACCTAACCTAACCTTATATGTACACACAATAAAACCCCCAAAGCAGAGCTACCATCGAACACAGGCTCTACATTTGCTCAGCCTTTGTACAAGGCAGAAAGACAAACTATAACTCAAAATAGCTGGAAAGGTATTCCCTAAAAATTACTGTAGATTTGTAAAGCGTATGACAATTGGAAAAGTCTGCAGTAAATTCCCTTTGCGTGCCTTAGAAGACGAATAGGGAATCAAGGGTGATAATATTAAAACCTATTGCACGCATAGAGGAACTCAACAAATATTTAAGTGAAGGTTTCATCGAAATCTGTTGAGTAGCTTCCAAGTTTACTCCGAACATACAAAAGTTACGTATGTATAAAACACCATAGATTGTTGACGTGATATAAGTCAACTTTTAAAAACACGCAATAACAAAAAAAACCAGACACAATCTTTATATGTACATATAATTCTTCTTCGGTTTTGTAACCGAACTCCTCCTAAACGGTTAGACCGATTTTAATGAAATTTTGCGTATGTATTTGAATGGGTTTAAGGATGGTTTAGATTCACAATTGGACCCGGTAGGTGGCGCTGCGATCCGATTCCTCAAAATTTCAAATAATAAACTCTCAAAAATAAAAAAAATTTAAAAAGCAAGAATAATCTCATGAATAAAATTTCAAATAATAAAATGGCCGCAGAACAATTGACGGACAATGAAAATGTACGAGCAGGCAAAACAACGTCTGTCGGACCCGCTAGTACATTATACTTTTCTTAAATTTTATTTGCCTCGGATGGCGGTGGTCGTTCACCGTATAATGCAAGAAAAAGAAGAAAACACAAAATACAGCGATGTAGCATTTTATACAAGAGAAAATTGTACTAGTTCGTTTAAGTTTCTAATCGCTCATAGATGGCATTAACAATAGATCGTTCCTTCATCCTTCCAGATATAGTTTCTTAATTCAACTTTGAAAGGTTCTATAAAATCGATGTTCCAAATTGACTAATCAGTTAAACTATACTGTCGGTGGCTATTAAAAGTAAAACTCCCTAACGAAAGACATAGATCTGTAACAGAAGCAGAGAGGACTCTGCTGCAAAATTGTTCCTCACAATTGCAGAAAAGTTTTTCTCTTAACTCCTACATCATTATATACCGGGCTGGGATTATCCCTGTATCTTTTATCATGTAATTTAGTACAGCATTTATATGTATGTAGCACAAAAGTGGGAATGAAGCTTCGCACATGCACCATGGATTCCTTTTTGCTGCACAAAGTCCACGTATATATAAAACAGTGTTCACTGAATTCTTCTAGCTGAATTGATTTATAGTTACAGGGTGAATGTGAGCTCATTATGCCCCTGCCAGAGAATCGTATATCATCAGATGAAACTTTGTGTGCTTTCGTTTTTCATCAATATCGCCATTAATTAAAAGGATATAACCCTGAACACTGATAGTTGTGGTTGTAAACAGTAGAATGCGTAAAATATTGCATTCAGCTGACATTCACAAACAAAAGATACATAATTATGTATCTGTACCTAATAGCCAGAAAAAGAAATGGATATATTACTCGCAGAATGTTATATAATATTTTAGGCAATCAGACATTTGTCTTCCAATTAACAGTTGGTGGCGGGTTCCTTTTTCCAATAGCCATCATGAAAAGGCAGTCGAAAAGTTATTTCTTTACGATGTACTGGATTTGAGGACGTTCAAAAAGCAATCGTAGTTCTCAGACGAAAATTAAAAGAAGTTGACTTGTGATTAGTTTGTTGGATTACTGAGATTAAATCAGCTGAACCCTTTCAGAAGCTGTAAAAATATTCGGGACTAATAAAATACAGAATCGAGGCGCTAGCGCCTCCAGGTTTGAACATAGGTACATCCCTCACCACAAAGTTAAGGCAGCAAATATTCAGACCCATAAGACTGACATCCGGCTTTCGAAAAATCATGAACCAAAGTATAGTAGACCGTTCGTCGTATACCCAGTGCCCCACACCTCCTATGGACCTACCTTATAGATAAACTTCTTGAGGATCTAACTAACAATGAGGAAAGCGTGTCAATTCAGTCACTCGGATTCGACATAAAATTGTAGGGCTCTATCATCCCTTCTATACAACAAACACAGATGAGTGATTTCGGGATATGCCTATAAAGGATATACAAAACCGGAAGTCATCAGTATCTTCTGACTTTCATCTTCTTCTTATACAGAACGCAAACTGCCAACTACTGATGGACGAATTAAAGAAGAATACTAAAAGGCAACGAAACCGGTTGGCAACTCGGGTTACAGACCAGTTACGGACTCAGCGGTGACTTGACTCCACATACGAGGAGTCAACCTGCCCCACCAGCAACAGGTTGGTCTATTGTTCGCCCATCTTCGACAAACCAGAAACTGAAATCAATAGGCAACCCGACATGCAAATCAACAGACGACTGGTTACAAACTGGTTTTTGTGAATCGCAAACGAGTTTTCAACCAGTAACGTCGTGTGCGTCATCCCATTTGATTACACAGAGTATGACTCAAAGCAAACTATTTGCCAATTCGCATCGCTGATCAGTTTTTTTTGCAGTTGCTCCGTGTGCAATGGACCTTAAGGTCTATCAAATGCTTCCAATGAGCCACTGATCTATTATGGAGACGACATACTTAGTCACTTCGGAACGCTACAGCCTGGGGTAGACCTGGGCCTCCAACCAATACGCCTCTCCAGTTAGTTCGGTATTTGGCTAGCCAAATAAAGTTGCACCCTCCAAGTTGATTGAGGTCCCTGTCACTTGTGATTTTCACCTATATAAGGCGATTCTATATTGTTGTCGCTCAGGTCGAAGATAATCCCGGCCATATCACTAGTGACCATTCTCTCTAAGTCTCCCACCCATATAAGGCAACTGATTTACAATTCTATCCAGATCGATGTCGCTGTACATCCGTCAACGCAAACAAGAGCAAAAATCACTCGGAGAATTTTGCGCCTTTCGTTCATCTGCCTTAGCTAATGTCCATGCTCCTGCATGAATTAGCAGGACTGAGATGATGAGGGTCTTATATAGAGTCTCGTAAGTGTTTCTTGACAAATCCTCCCTTATTCTTTCTTTTGATGACTCTCACAGCCCGTGGTGGACCACGTCCTCAACCAACAAGCCCCTCCAGCCAGCTCGGTCTTTAGCTAGCTGCCTCAACACCTAGTTGGTTGAGGTCGCTGTCCAATAAGGTCCATGCTCTCCACCATACAGAAGGGATGATTAAGGTCTTGCGCAATATTTCCTTGGGCCTGTGAGAGAGGTGCTTTATTTCTTAGATGCCTTTTTAGCCCGAAGAAATAGCGATTGGCACGAGTGATCAGAGTGATTCTTCGTTTGATTTCTACGCCGATGTCGGTTTGCGAGGTAGTTCTAGAGCCTAGGCAAACAAAGTCTTTAGCTACTTCGAAGTTATATCTTTCCACTGTGACGTTTTGTCCGAGTCACCGATGTTGACAGTCCTTTCTTGATTACCAGCATATACTTCATTTATGCGCGTCACCTTTTCTTAAAGTTCCGTGGTGTTCTTTCCCACTTTGACGGAGCAGTGAGATTTCTCCATCGCCATCTTGGATACGTACGAGTTTGGCAGGGATGCTGCTATCATAGGCGATCTTGAAGTTGATAAAGAGGGGCTGTGTTTATTCCTGGCCTAAAACGGCACTGATATGGGCCGATCAGGTTATTAGCTAAGGTTTTAGGCAATCACACAGTACAGCCGACAAGATCTTATACGAGACATTCAGGAGGCTTATTTGTCTGTATAATTGACGCAGTTCAGAGTATCTCCTTTGTTGTCGATGGGACACGTGATTGAGGTGACTGAGTTTCCATTCATCGGGCCTATTTTTCGCTAAATTCTGTCAATAATGTCAAAGTCATCCACTTATGCAAGTAATTGTATAGACTTGTCAAAAATGGTGCCTCTAGTGTTGGCTCATGCGTTTCGCACAATTTTCCAAAATATGACCTTAAAGAAGTTACATGACAGCGTAAGGTGCGGTCTAAATCCTTTTCTGACAAGGATATCAGTGAAACTGCTGCCAAACTTAACGGAGCAGCGAGTGTTCTCCATCGTCATTCTGCACAATCTGACAAGTCTGGCAGGGATCACAAAACTATATAGGTACATGGCTCTATAGAAGCTGCGACCTTGAAACCAGTATACAGATTTTGATTATCGATCTGGACTTCTTGAATTACAATTTTGATCTTTCTGTGAACTTGTACCCGTTGCCTTTGTTTTGCTATAACTTTTTCCAACCTAATCCCAAAAAAAAAACAAGGTCCCAAAGGTTTTCTAAAATAATACATCTGCCTTATTCGGGTCCTTATCCCCAATTATTACCGTCTGCTCTTTACTGAAAACTGAACCAAGCGGATAACGCTTTCGCGGACCTGATTTAAGGTCACGGTCGCTCTTAGGTAGGTACTCACCGAATAGGAGCAGATTTTAAGGATCCGGCAAAGTTTTTTTTTTTGTTTCAAAAATCCAAAACTTATGAGACAAATTATTTCTGCCTATTTATTTCCGTGGCAAAGTTTATACAAAAAAAAATGCCTCTTCTATTTGCATTCGAGTTTGAAAGAGAGCACTCTACTTCCGCAAAAGCCACGAAAGGACAAACTTTTCTGTATATGATTGTGTGCTGTATAATTCCATCATTCATCACATTTTATGGATTTTAAATTTCAATCGCATCGCACATTAAAGGGGAGAGGACTCTCATTTTCAAAGTTTCGTTTTTTTTTTCTTCCGTTTGTGTTTGCATTAAATAATAAAAGGACACAAAAATTGTGCTTTCTTCTGCACATCAAGTGAAAGGATATAAATGTGTACACACACTCACAATGGCATTGTTCTGACGAAGGAAGGAAAGGAAAGTTTATACGAGTAGGTATATATGCCGGCTGAGGGGTTGGTGGACGGTGGAGGTGGAGGGCGAGAGAGAAAGAGTGATTCAATTTTTTTTTGTATGTGCTCTGTTTGGTTGGTTGCTGCTCTCTGTTTCGTCGGTCTCGTACTTGTACTCGATAGAACAATAGACATAAAAGTCGTCGTCACAGCCACTTGTTACGCATGTAGGATAAAGTCGTCCTTGGTGCGCTTTCATAGACGGGGAGGGGGGGCTGCTGGGAGCAGCAGAAGCAAATGAAATATGGAAGCTTAGGAATTATTTCTTTTTAATGGATGTAAAGATTACTGTTGTGTTGTTATTTTTCGATGGTAATGGTGAAGATGGGGCCGGGAGCGGGGGTATATTCGCCGGATCGTCTGGCATGGACAACTGTTGGGGTGGTATAGAAACAATTGCGTATTATTGCAAAATACGCTTCGTTTCTTGACTGTTGTTTAAGGCAAATGGGCAAATAAGGAGTTTTAGGCTACATTTCCAAAAGGACAATGACTTCTTTGTCAGTATGTTGCCAATGGTGTTTTGCGGACAATCACACATGGTGACAGTGTGTCTCGAACGGGGCAGCTACATATTATGGAAATTTGCTTCAATTATACGAAATGAAGCTGGGGGGGAATCCATTTGTAGCCATACACAACACAGTTAGCAATCGATGTTGGAATCGTAATTGGTGACTTGTAAGGAATGGATGGAATGGTCTAGGATGCAACCACTCGAATTGGGTAGGTGAACTTTATTGTGGGGTGAAAAATGAGAGCTCTTAAGCTAATAGGCAGTTAAATAAGTGCTGATCCAATTGATGGACAAACTGTTAGTCGGCGGAAAGCATGAAGGTCTCCCGTACATTCGAATCAATCGACATTAACATAAATCACATTATACCGACTAAGTCTAAGCCGACTTCAAAAATGGCGACCCTTTCAGAAATATTTTATTATTCGATGGGTTTTTCCTGGGGTACTTTTTCCTGAGCCATGGAGGAATAAGATTTGTTTCCTGCAACTCAACTGGCCTCAAAAACGGTCCAAAAAAGGTCTCGAAAAATGTTACAAAAAGGAAACCAAGAAACACCACGAAAAAAGACTCAAAAAAAGCCACAAAAAAAGTAAATCAAGTAATGTCCCAAAACACCATAAAAAACGTTCCACTTAAAACTCAAAAACGTCCTAAAAACGCCTCAAAAAATGCTCCGAAAAATAATCAAAAATGCCAAAATACCAAAAAAAAAATCCCAAAAACAAATAAAAAAAAACATCGCTCCTAAAATTGCCACAAAAAACAACGTAAGAAACGTCCCAAAACACCATAAAAACCCTTCCACTAAAAACTCACAAACGTCCTAAAAACGCCTCAAAAATGCTCCGAAAAATAATCAAAAATGCCAAAATACCCAAAAAAAATTCCCAAAAACCAAAAAAACTAAAATACCTCAAAAAAAAAAATTCCAAAAAACCAATAAAAAAAAACATCGCTCCTAAAATTGCCACAAAAAAACAATGTAAGAAACGTCCCAAAACACCATAAAAATACCTTCCACTAAAAACTCAAAAACGTCCTAAAAACGCCTCAAAAAATGCTCCGATAAATAATCAAAAATGTCAAAATACCCAAAAAAAATGCCCAAAAACCAATAAAAAACAAACATCGCTTCTAAAATTGCCACAAAAAACAATGTAAGAAACGTCCCAAAACACCATAAAAATACCTTCCACTAAAAACTCAAAAACGTCCTAAAAACGCCTCAAAAAATGCTCCGATAAATAATCAAAAAAACTAAAATACCTCAAAAAAAATTCCCAAAAACCAATAAAAGACAAACATCGCTCCTAAAATTGCCACAAAAAAAAAAACTAAGAATCGCGTCGCCAAAAATGCCATAAAAAACAACTGAAAACGCCTTAAAACTCAAAAACACCTCCAAAAAACGTCACTTACTTGTTTAACGTCAAATTTTGTTCACTGGTGGATGGGGCTCATCTCTGTCTTGTCAGCTTACTGGCTGTCATCGGGCCTTACATCTTTAAAAAATAAGAAAAATCTAAATGACACCGTGAATGGCAGAGATTTTTGAAACATGGTTATTGCAGAGCAGCTCTTTGAGGTTGCGTTGAATAGCTCGTGGTCGAAAATTTTGCATTCACCATCGATGATTTCACCGTCAGGATAGATGGCCGTTCAAGTTGTGCAGAGTCTTCTCCGAAGCCGCCGAAATCATTTATGGTAAAATATGCGCACTTTTCCGTTAGTTGCTAGCGATCCACCTTCCTACACTAAAGGTGGAAAGGAAGAGCAACAGAAGTTACTGCTTTGCCTTGCCATAGGCCAGAACCCATAGAAGGCGGACAAACAATTTGAACATGGAATAAAATTATTAGTAACCCCCGAGCGGCTATTTTGGAACCCACAAATTAATAAGTTCTCATACAACTTTAACCCTAATTCAGGCTCTATAAAAGGAATAAAGAAAATCGATTTCTCAGATTTTGGAACTTTGGCTTGGTGTCCGAGTTATTATCGACGGAAAAAGGCGGATTCAGTTTGTATGGGTAGACAAGCACACTATAGGTCCTTCTATAATGTAAGCGAAGCCGCCGGTCAATGCTAGTATTGTTTAAAGAATTGTGTTGCATCTCATTTTTCATTTTTAATTTGCTTGGTAATTTTGAACTCAACTTGGAATTTAACTCAAAAACAATTGGTCCTTCGAGCCGGATAGTAACATCAGTCGACAGAGAGTAGATCGCTTTCATTAGCATTGGCTAATGGCTTAGTGAAGAGATTAGAAGTTCTAAAAAAAATAAATAAATAGGTGGCGCAACAGGCGGTAGACACCCTAGGCCTAGCTTCTCGCAACTATTCGTTTGTGTGAGTTTCTATTTTTGAGACGAATGGAAGGGTCCCACAATTTTATGCCGAGTCCTAACGGCTGAATTGAGAAGCTTTTTCAGGACAGTCATACTCTCGGAAGTTTGTCAGACTTTCGCGAAAGGTAGCGCAGTAGAAAAAACCTTAAGGTATAATTTGTGTTTTTCCGGGGATCGAACATAAGATCCCTCGCACAGTAGTCCAGCACACTAACCACTGCGCTACTGCGCCTACAATTAGATTAGAAGTTCTGATGTGATTTAAATTAGTGTCGACCACCATGCACCAAAATGATAGAACTACGCCTTGTGTGAAGCTCACATCTGTCATCCAGCATCGCACCTAATGCGCTTCTGCTACCAGTTTTCACTATCATTGCTCGAGTTAACACTATCCACGTTCGTCAATTCTGCGGAACTGCAGGTTTTCAGTGAGAATGAGATATGTACCTCGGATAACTACCTCATTTATTCAGATAGAAAAGTCGCCAATTCGACAGTGGGGTGGTGGTTGGTGGAGTCTAGGCTTGTGAGTATCGCGTTTTGTTTTTAGATTGTTTAAACTGAACTGGTCCTTATGCTGAACACATGGAATGGTGGTAGCGGTGGAAGATGGTAATAGCCTATATCGAATATGACCATTGACCACTTTTGGAAGTTTAAAACCTTCACCGGATCAACGCAGTCCAGCAAAAAACTCTAAACTCAAAAATTATGCCAACATAAAAATGTTTCTATGTCAAACAATATGGACAGCACAGAAAGGGTGTAAAAAAAAAACTCCACCCCTAAAGTAACTTCACTGCAACACCACGTCAAATAAAACAGAGACTTTCCCTTTCGTTTCGTTTTATCTTTGCCGGTGCGATTCTTGAAAGAATATGCAAACAATCCTAACCAAGGCGATAGCATAAATTAATCGAATCAAGCCCGATGTATAGGAGTATTAAACGAATCAGACATCTTACCCATACCCAGCAGCAATCAACTCAAAATAAGGACATCATTCCGCCTTGCAAACACCTCACTAAATAGCTGGGTCCGCTTTCTATTGGCACGACCACCGTCACACCACAAAGGAATGAAAATAAATTATGCAACTGCAAACTGATTACAAATTGAAATTCGAATTGAATTGAATCCCAAGTGAACCCTAAGAGCCGTGCGGTTAGACTTAATCGAATCGGTTAAGCTACCTCACCATGCCGACAAGAGGATGACGAGCAGCGTACACTATATATACACAAGCCCAACCCCCTCTCACTTTTCTCAAAACTTAGTTCAGCTAGTCCACCCATTCCATGGTTCTTGTGTGTCATGAATAGATAATGATTCAATTACAACGCCCAAAGGGTCGTTATAAATTGAAATTTCCAAGCAAAAGTTGCACACAAACCTACATATTTCATTTTGGGGATGGATGATGGAGGTAGGGGAGTTTTCCACTTTTTTTTTTCTTCAAAAATACGACTCGGTCTTTGAATGGTATACCTGCATGCGGGCTTCATTTTTAATTCGTTTGTTTGCTTATCCAAAAGGAAAACACAAGTATAGACCGTTGAGTTTACTCTGGGCGCGCTAATTTAGGTCGATATTTTAAGAGACGGAGACGGAGGGAGTGAAGGCACATCTGTGTTTGTGTGTGTGTGTGTTTCCGGGATCCGATTGATTATAATTGCCATTTGGAGTTGAAAGGGGATGACGAACGTTCGTCTATCGTCTCTATTCGATTTGTAATGTGGGTTAATGGTGGAGGCGAAAAAACGGTCGGTTACAGAGTCGGTCATTCGGGTATTTGGATTTGATTTGCAATTCATTGGAAATGTTAATTTATTGACCAGCAGAACCTTTATTGATAAGGAGCTTCTTTGGTTACGCTTTGCTGGTGCTGGTTTAAATGAGGAGTTTTTTTTTATATTCTGCGTTTCAGTTTATAACCCAATATACGACAGGAATAATAAAATACCAAGTTGAGAGTATGTCCTTAAAAATATTGATCGATGAGAAAAATGTATAGAAAGGTTCTTGTGATATTCGAAAAGGTCTATTAGATACCAAAATCAGATAAGTCATCACAAGAAGACGATGGATAGACAGAATTAAAAAATACTAAGCCATCGACACATATGATTTAAAAAAAAAAACTGTGTAAAGATTTTGTGACAGTTTGATTTGGAAAATCGAACCTCGAATTTTTAGTTCACAAAATCTTCCAGTAAGGGTGTCTGCACGGTTCTGCGGGCCTGGGGGAGTAAAAATATAGTCGAGGTGTCCCTGCTACAAACTGGATATGGTGGACCTAGAGAACAGCTTTAATCGAACCCTAATTCTATATAAGTTTACAACAGATCACTAGAACATAGTAGACACCTGAGCATGTGCTAAACCCCGTCATTTCCCACCCTGTTTCCTTTTGTACACCTCCTCTTTCTCCACTCCACAGCTGGCTGAGCTAGTGGTACGCGTCGAAAACCACTCAGGCAGAGGGTCCACCAAAAAGGATACAGTCACTAATGGAGGTATTTTTCTCTAGCTACTCGTAGGTACAAATTAGACCGTTCAATAAATAATACAATTTCAACTTATGGAGATATGCACATCCTCCTTTCATTCTGTCAACCTATAACTGAACCTTCTTGCAGACCGTCCTGAATGACAGATCATCGACAGCGACATAAAATCCATCGACACATTGAGCTCAAAAAAATTCTGCTCGGTCATTAATCTGGACAAACATAACTTAAAAATAAACTCTGTCTTGAGAGTGATGAATGCTCTCTTCACATACTCAGGAAATGTCCGACTCTTTTTCGTCTCAGACAGAAGATCCTTGGCGAGAAAATATTTACTTCAGCAACTCTTACTGACATACCCGTCAGAGAAGATCTTTGGCTTCCTGACTGCCTTCGGATTGAAAACATGCCTCCAGAACCTTACAATAGCTTCCTTGAAAAGATACCGCAGTGCCAGACTTTGAAGGATCTGACATTCAATTATCGGCATGTTTCATGGCAAACTTCACTGAACCAGCACGTAGTCGTCAAGAACGCTGTCACGCATCTAAGTCTCCTCAAACGAAAAATATATTTTTCACCTCATAATCTGACTACAATATAAAAGGCGCGCATTAAGAACTTTCTAATGATTTCACATTTGTAACAAAAGTAATCAAAAGGACCCATTTTTCGACCTCAAATATCCGCGTTTCTTGCTATACGAAGAGGAACGGCAAATTTTTAAGTAGAAAATTGTTGTGATTGTCGCCAAAAAATCTTCCACCCTAATGCGACACATAGAATCAGGATCGGAAAAAATTTACCAAATACTATTGTAACCATCATTAGCTAGCAATAGCATGATATCTTGTTGGTTTGTCGATTCTTTGTATGTACATTATGAAACAAATTGACAGATTGCCCAATGTCCATACTACAAGGAAGGAAGTTGAACGAAAGAAGGATGCTTTTTTTTGGGCTACCGTATTGTAATACCAGCTGTGCTGCAATCGGCTACGTAAGATGAGAATGGGATGCACAAGACTCACATGGGAAAAGGCAAAATGAAAGCCATAGCTAGAAAGCACTGTTGGTAGCCAAAAATAGATTCCTATTTCGAGAAACTGCAAAAGTAATGCAAGCAATAAGGCAACACTAATAAATTGGAAAGGGACCGAAGGGCTGCGGGTCCGCGGGCTTGTTTACTTTTTAGGGCCGTTTTGCTCAATTTGGTGTACCTAAAATCCTGGCGCCGAATCGTCTCATCCGTGAACGAGCAATATGTGACGGAATTTGTGTTTGCATCATGTGTAAAATCGGTTAATTCCGTGAATGTAACTCTTCAGCAACTCTTACTGACATACCCGTCAGAGAAGATCTTTGGCTTCCTGACTGCCTTCGGATTGAAAACATGCCTCCAGAACCTTACAATAGCTTCCTTTAAAAGATACCGCAGTGCCAGACTTTGAAGGATCTGACATTCAATTATCGGCATGTTTCATGGCAAACTTCACTGAACCAGCACGTAGTCGTCAAGAACGCTGTCACGCATCTAAGTCTCCTCAAACGAAAAATATATTTTTCACCTCATAATCTGACTACAATATAAAAGGCGCGCATTAAGAACTTTCTAATGATTTCACATTTGTAACAAAAGTAATCAAAAGGACCCATTTTTCGACCTCAAATATCCGCGTTTCTTGCTATACGAAGAGGAACGGCAAATTTTTAAGTAGAAAATTGTTGTGATTGTCGCCAAAAAATCTTCCACCCTAATGCGACACATAGAATCAGGATCGGAAAAAATTTACCAAATACTATTGTAACCATCATTAGCTAGCAATAGCATGATATCTTGTTGGTTTGTCGATTCTTTGTATGTACATTATGAAACAAATTGACAGATTGCCCAATGTCCATACTACAAGGAAGGAAGTTGAACGAAAGAAGGATGCTTTTTTTTGGCTACCGTATTGTAATACCAGCTGTGCTGCAATCGGCTACGTAAGATGAGAATGGGATGCACAAGACTCACATGGGAAAAGGCAAAATGAAAGCCATAGATAGAGAGCACTGTTGGTAGCCAAAAATAGATTCCTATTTCGAGAAACTGCAAAAGTAATGCAAGCAATAAGGCAACACTAATAAATTGGAAAGGGACCGAAGGGCTGCGGGTCCGTGGGCTTGTTTACTATTTAGGGCCGTTTTGCTCAATTTGGTGTACCTAAAATCCTGGGGCCGAATCGTCTCATCCGTGAACGAGCAATACGTGACGGCGGAATTTGTGTTTGCATCATGTGTAAAATCGGTTAATTCCGTGAATGTAACCAAATCTATGTAACCTAACCGCAGATTTAATCATCTCTGAACAAACCGACCCTTAAACTAAATGCTTTTATGCTTTTATTTTTAACTTCTCCAGAGCACGCCAATTTGAAGGGATTTCTTTCGACAACACAGTAACCTTTTTGGAAACAAAATTTATAAATGTCAACAAATCAATTTCCTACCGCGAAGATATATGATTGCCACATTTTGAATGCGAAAAGCTGTCAGTGTAAGCTTGACATGTAATTTAAAAAGATCGCCCACTTGTAACTATTGGGCCCAACATTTACATAAAACATCTCAATGAAAGAAAAACATTTACTCACCAGATGTCAAAAAAGTTCTCACTTAATTTGCGTCTTAAAAACTTAAACCTACGTACACATACTGATGCCCTATTTGTATATACGGCTAACTTCATTTGACACAAAATTTCTTAAGACTTAAAGACTCAGAAACTGGCTCCTCTCCATGGGTTCACTTTCTTACCTCGCCCGCACGTTTGATTAACTGCCTCTCACGTATATGGCCCGGTGGTATTTACATCAAACCCCCAAAGTCATTCCTCTCAAACACGAAAGAAAGAAAAGAAAAAAAAAAAACAGCAAGCCGCCTTAGTGCTTAGAAGAACCGCCTCCTCTCCATGAGTTATTAATATTTAAAGATAACGATGCAATTTCAACTTTTTGCCCAGCAAAGGATATACGCAGAGCGAGAGCACAACCAGACCAATTCCCTAGCTGTAAATACTTCTCAGTGTGTTGGTTGGTTAACCCCATCTCTCGTCCAAGGATATCAATAACCTCACACGTATTCCACATTTTGTATCATGCGGTCCGGGCCTGTCCGTCAGGCATACCAAGCTGCCTGCCTCCGCCTGATGGTATTGTTCACATATCCAGGGCTCACATTTCGGAGAGAATATGTGAACGACTTCCGAGGCTAAGGATGGATATCATTGTCCACTGGCTCGTAAAGTTTATTATGGCACAAAACGACCAGTTCGTCTACCCCCCGTGCAGACACAAATACACACATTCAGCCAACAAATTACTTTTCGTAATTTAACTGACGAAACTTTAGCCATCACCGGCTATATGGTGTGCAAGTACTGTTGGTAGTTGGAGCTCGAAGGACCAAAAGGTAAAGAATTTGCCAAGAGAGTGCAGGCCGCCATTGTACAATGTGCCATAGGAATGCATTAAATATTCATTCCTTGGGTTCAAAGAATTTTGGATTTAGCTAGACTTCCCGTTCCCCCCGTCCCGTCCGACCGTCGTCGTCGAGCATTGCTTTTCCAAAATGACTTTTTGCGAAGAAATTTCAAATCGAGACCACAAGTGAGGTGGAGACGTCTTCAATCAAATGTACTCATGAAAACTTCCTTGCAGTGTCTGTCAGTGTGTACGTGTTTGTCATGTGTGTAAAGTTGCAAACAACAAATTGCTTGCTCGCCAAAAACAACAAAAACGAAACAATTATCGAAATGTAATCGCTGCAAATAGCACACACACATAGATATAGACTCCCCCGAAATGATTTTTTATATGTTCGACTTGTTCACCCTTGACTTTGGAACCCCAGCGCAGCGAGACCGTAAATCGCATAGAAAGACACAAAGCCACATTTATGTCCAATCAAAAAGCCATAAACGAGCAGCAGTAGCAGCATCCGAGATGTCTGATGATCCCTGCTACAGGGATCAAGGAAGTCACCAACATGAAGCTGAATTGACTTTTCCCTCTTCCGACACGGCTATCCATATATAAGTTTGCACCCTCCACCCTGGTGCGCAGTGCGGACGGTATGGTTGGAAAATTAACTTTTTATGGTTGGAGAATGGAGAGAAATGACTGCTGCAGGGAGGAACTCTGCGGTGAGTTTTCGTGATTTGTTTTGAGATAAATTGATTTATTTTTTGTTGATTCGCTCGGACAGCTTCCTGTCTGTGAGATAAATAAAAAAAAAAAAAAAACCCCATCCAATGAGCTTACAGAGAAAATCTGTCGTGACCGACTTTGTCACAAATTGAGGACTTAAAAGGGTTGAACCGCAGCAAAAGTTTGCCGCCGGATTATGGACCGGTCGCAGATGACAGGCCAAGAGTTGGAGAAAGGATTTGGAAAATTGAGAAATTAATTTAAGGGGCGACGCACGGTTTCAATAAAATACCTGCATGCATTATATCCAAAAACGTAACAAGGGAAGACGATGTTGTCCTTTCAAATTAACAAGGTTGTACAGATTTCCTTTGCCTATGCTAATGGGGTAGCTGTACTATTGCAACGGTACAGGGGTTCACTGTGGGGTGTAGAAGGCTGAGAAGGGTACAAAACTTGGATTATTAGCACCGATACGGATGTATAAATTAAGCTTCAACGGTTTATATGTAAATGGCAACTTTTGTTTGTCTATTGTATATGTGACAGGTCGGTTATATTGCCGCAATTACTTATAGTTGCTTATTGGGAAATCTGTCTTGAGGAGGGTCTAGTGTATTATTGATATTCACAGTTGACTCTCAGACTCAGATTGGGACACGGCAAAGTCCGTATATTGTTTTTACAAGCTTTTTCACTTTGCTACTGAAAGCAACGTGGTTGGGATAAGTCATTTCAAAAGGATCGACAACAGCTGGACTGATTTCCGCAATAGAAGACGCTAGAGATACTGACGGAAATTCATTTCACAGGATGCATCTATGGGTCTAGGTACTTGCTGTGTACGGCTCTCTTATGTCGCTTAAGCATGGCGTTAAGTGCGCGAGTGATATTCGTTCTAAAAGTAAGGAAGGTCAGCCACACCAGAAGCAAGGACTACCCGACCAATAAGCCTGTCATCGTTCATGCCAAAAACACTGGAACGACTTGTTAAAATACATTTTAGGAACGTGATTGGCGATAGAATCACAGGACCCTTATATGAAAAGCGGATCTATTGACTAGGCGCTACACAGAACGTAGTATCGGTGGTAGAAGAATCCTTACAGCGTAGGAATTAGTTGTTCCTACATCACGTCATACCTAGAGTTTACAAGGCCTTTATCGAGCGCCTATCGCAGCAGGGAATAATGGGGAGACCGCCTCGTACCTAGCACGCAATCCATAGCCGTATTTACAGACGGATCTAAAATAGACACTGGGGTAGGGTCAGTCGTCTTCCCCGAGTCGCTTCGCTGGGTATATCAAAATGGGTACGTCTCCCTGACAATATTAGTGTCTTCCCAGCAGAGGTACTACCAGTTACAACAGCAGCCCGTGAGTCTCTGGTAAGGGCTATACCACCGAAAAGTGCTGACTTCTTTATCGAATGCCAGGCGGCCATAAAAGCCATAACTGCACCAGAAATTAAATCGAAACTTGTGAAATGCTGTCGCGAAGAACTCACAATTCTTGGTCCACAGCACAAGTTATCACTCAGGTGGGTTCTGGGACATGAAGGCATTCCAAGCAATGAGAAAGCAGACGAATTAGCAAGACAAGGTTCGACATCTGATTCAGAACAAGCTGATCCCTCTGTGATTCCTAGGCGAACTCTAGATGGGCCGCCTTAGAAGAGTGTAGTAACACAAGAATGTTATGGCCATCCTTCTATGAAACCAGCACGGAGAGTATCATACGGAAGGATAGAACATCCCTGTCCACTCTAGCAAACATAACAAGGCATAATTTTCTGCGGTATCAAGAAACTGGGATTGAATGAGGAAGTACTTTGTACTTTGTAGAGGCTGCGTTGATGAGGGAGCTCTTGAGGACCTAATTCCTATGTCATTGCCCAGGTCTCCAATACACTAAGTTTAAATTCCTAGTGAGTCACTTCTTCCACGACTTAGACGATCTTTCCAGCACATCAGTATAAACAGGATAATGAACTTCATCAAACCCTTGGGAGGGTTTGTATGTAATAGGACAGTAAGTGTGTAATTGTTTACAGCATTTATAGACAGGGTTAGTATTGGTAAGGGACAACATCTTCCTCTACGGGCATCACAATTGGTCAATATTGCGTCAGTGTGTCACGGGGTCCTCCTCGCCAGCCGACAAACCTAACCTTACTTGTTTCCAAGTCAATAATTCCCAACAGAAGCGACTGGGAGAACAAAGTAGTCACAGAAGAGGATGGAATAGCCCTCAATACAGACCCACGGTTCTAAGATGGCTATCGGTAGGTACGGGCCGGTAAGTATTTGATTCCCGTAATGAACACAATAGACCCAACTAATGGTCTAAAAATAAATGGAGCTGTGGCAACTGTCAGAAAGAGCACGCAAATATCTATCTAAATAGCTATCCACCTACAAGCTTTAAGAAACGTAAATATATAGTATTGCGCTTTTGAAATCAACATCTCGACGGAGCTCAAATGGACATTGGATTTAGAAAGGGACCCTTCAGAGGTAGTTCAGCAAATTTAAGTAGATATTCACGTTTTCTCTTGTCGCACAGGCACAACCTAGCCTCATGTCCTCCTCACTCATATGTAGAAAACTATTTTTTTGTAGTTTTCCGTCAGAAAAAAAAAGTGAATACTTTTCCCAATTTAAAGTTTTCAATGCTAGAGTAAAGTCTTGCGTCTGGCCTTGTATCTGGATGATTTTCAAAGCTGTTCAAAGATTTTTCTTTAAAATAATTTTTAAACTGTAGACTGTAGAGTATGCGGTTTACAACAAATTTTACGGCTTTCTTTTGTTTTAAAATAGTCGAAGATCCGGAATCTAGACCTTTGTATAGGTATGTATATTTGAAACACTGGCTGCTAGTCAGATTAGGGGTCACATTTATTAAACGCAAACAACGTCTTACACCTTTTCAATCTGGCCTTAGGACCACAGCTGTTTCACTGCTTTAATAAACAATTTCAAAATGATGTTGCAATTTTAAAACTTTAAAGTCACTATATTAAAAATAATAATAACCTTATATCCAAATTAGTACCTCTTTTAATTATTTCTGAAACCGGGTCCTGTAACACAATAGTACTACAATTACTTGTAGAACACGGGAAATTATACAAGTGTATCATATTTCTGTAACACGAAACTACTAGTCGACTGGCACTTCTACAAGTGTACCGGGCAAATACTACAAGTGGGCAATTTCGTGATTATCCTGTTTCCGTAACTCAGAACTACAAGTGTAGAAAAGAAAAAATCTCACTTGTAGACTAGTAGATGAAATCTTACATGTGATTTAAGACTTGTAGAGGTTTTAATTAGGCATAAATATTCAATCTTTTTAATGAATTATTTCAATAAATTTGTTCATGGTGATTGTATCCATTCTTTTAACCTGAAAAAAGTTTCAAATGTCAATTTTTGTATATCTATGATCCTTATTTAGGGAAATCCATGGCTGCTTGTAATAATATGGTATTAAAGAGAAACACAATTTTGAAACAATTTTTTTAAGAAAGATCGTTAATTTTCATTCGTTACGATTTTTATTATTTTATTGAATCAATATTATCAAATTTGACGAATTAACGTTTACAAATTTTTAAAGTCGTCGGAAAATGCAACAAAATTTTTTTTAAATTTTATAATGGGTGATTATTAAGACCTGTGTTTTTTAATTTTTAATCAAATACATAAAATTAATTTTGCTAGTGGAAACTTAGGCCTGAAAGAACAGTTAACTTTCTAGGTGGCCAGTTAACAGGTCCGAAACTACATACAGCTGTCCACTAAAGTTATTTCTCAATAAAGTCATTGTTTCACGCTCTGTGTGTGCCGTAGTCCCGTCTTGCCAGTTACGCCAGTTACGCGTGATCTGTCCAAAAAGCCTATTGAAAAAAAAGTCTACGCATTGAGAGTCAACCTTAGGATAGCAACACACTTTTTCCCTACGCGAATAGCAACAGGGGTGACCTGTCACCCCAATGTATTTAACTAAAAGAAATAATAAGAAATTAACTCAAAATTTAACTTTTAATTCTGAAAAGATTTTATTGAGTTCATAAGAAATATTAATTGAATTAGGATTTTTGGGAAAATTTACGAAAAAGTACTTATTTTTTTAAAATTAAAAACAGCTTATGCAATTTTCACTGCGGTGCTCTAGAGACATTAGCAACCCTCCTTTTGCGCAAACTGTATTAATTTTTCTGTCAGCGTTTCTTGGACACATCTTAATTCTAATCGATCGAAAAGCTATTTTGAACTCCAAAATTATGAAGTTCAATACAAAACCTACAAAAATAGTAACATGAATAGCAACTGGGTGACATGACACCCCAGCCATGCCCCTAAAACAAAAAGTAGGACCTACTGCAGCCAACTGTGACCCGGAGGCCGGAACTGTAAGTTTAGATGTCAATTTGAGAATAGAGAAAGAAGAGAGCGTTTATATGGCCCGAATGTGTGAAATGGAGATCTTTTCGTTTCGTTGGGGTGCTTTATCACCCCTGTTGCTATCCTAAGGTTAAGTGTTTATTGTTGCTCAAGTGTAGAATCCATATTGCTACGAATTTAATGATGCGAAAGCCAACTTATCATTCTGGCTAAAGTAACATTTTTATTGTTACTGTTAATGAGGACAAAACGAAATGTGTATCTACATATATACATATGCTGTTATCGAGAAAGGACTCTAAACGTCGGCGACTCTGGAAAAACGTCCCAATGCACAGATATAAGTTCGAAGTAGTTAAGGATTTTGTCTAATAGATAATACTTACAAGACAACTGAAGTTTTTCGACAATTCTGCCAAAAAACGTCTCGCATGTAAGTCTACCCTTTATTTTGCAGAATAATATTTAGGCTTGGCCGAAACTAAATACATACTCCCTTCCATGTTTTGCTTTTTATTTCCTTTGACATCGGAAAATGCAAGAAATATAAGAAATATAATTTCTTTACAAGCACGGCAATTTTTTTTCAACAGAGTCTTTATTCATTTTAATGCGTTCGCTTGCTGATATGAACACATGTACAGAGAGTGTACAAGTCGAAGGAAATTTTTATCTCGTACAACTGTAAAGTTTTTTTTTGTGTTACAGAAATAATCTACACTTTGTGATTTGTGAAACTAATATAGTCCTACAAGTAACTGTAGACTTGTAGTTTTATGTTACAGGTCCCAGGGGCCCAGGGGTTCTTATCTCATTCTCAAACAGAGCTGTCAAGCTGTATCTATCAATAACAAATTGTCAGAGTGGTGTACCCCAAGGCTTCATCCTCCGCCCCCTACTTCTTATTCTAATTCATGAATGATATTATATTGTCAGCAAACTGTGACATCTATGTAGACGACTTACAGCTCTATGTACATTTTCTATACTGTCTTGGTCAGGAGGACAGATAAAATCTACCAATGGCGATCTGCGTGGTCTCTTCGCAAAGAGAAATTTGCTCTTCATACCTATAAAAATACTTTTAGTGAAGTCATTGGTAATATAAATAAATAAATATGCGCAACAGGCAGGCAGACAACCTATAGGCCTAGCTTTTCGCAACCATTCGTTTGTGTGAGTTTCTATTTTTGGGACGAATGGAAGGGACCTACAATGTTATGCCGAGTGCGAACGGCTGAATTGAGAAGCTTTTTCAGGACAGTCATACTCTCGGATGTTTGTCAGAAGAAAAAACCTTAAGATGTAATTTGGGGCTTCCCGTGGATCGAACCTGAGAGTTGAATATGGCTTTTAATAAATGGTGCAGGGCTACTATTTTCTGTTTGCAGGTTTGACCATATTTCCGAGTACCGGTTAAGGATTTTTAACTTATATTTTTTGGAGATTTTATCCAAAAGAAGATTCCAAAGTTGCTATAAACGTTCGTTGGCTGTAATATAAACTTATGCCACAACTAGTGTTCAAAGACGCCAATTTTGATGTATACCTACAGCTAACTTCTTAAAAACTCCTTAACCCCTTTTAGATGGAGTTACTCGCATAATTATCTCCTGTAATATGATTATCACAGGTGGATAACTAAAAACGCAACCAACTCTTCGATTGACCCCAAGTAACAAAATTGTAAGGACAAAGCTAAAGTCTAACAAGCGGATGCACTAGTGTAAGTAGCAGGGTACCTAATATTTTGCTCATTATTACTCCAATATTTTTTTTTAATTAAAAACAACCTCTATTAGTGTGTGCATTTTCCATTTGAAAAGTTTAAAATAAATTAATCGCCAACCGTAAAACGAAATTTCTCTAGCGATGAACAATTTAAATCAATTAAAACTTTCTCGCCAGCTAAATGAAGAGATTAATTTCCCGTGTTGTGCGAAAAACTTTATGATATTTTAACTAGTTAGTTTTATACCAAAAATAGGATAAACATGAGATGAGCAACTGTATATGCATTCAGGCGTAGCGCGAGTACTTTTTTGTGTTTATATACTGAAAAGTTTAGGTTACTAACCTGTTCTCATTTAACCTAGAGTATTGGGTGGTAAATTGTATTGGGTTTGTGTAACGAATAGGTAACATCTAGTATGTGCGAGGAGTTAGGAATGATTCTCGCCTTTTGGTGGGATGATGTCCCTGACCAGTTTGGAAAATTGTAGTTGAAGCATTTTTGAGAGGAATTGAAAAAAAGAAAAAATGGTTTCGTGCTAAAACATCTTCCTATACGGATCGAGGAATTTCATCGCAGGATCAGAGTTTGACATCATGTATGTCCAACCATAGTTTTCTGAGGTTGTCCACAGCCGTTGCCTATCTGCAAAGCCTACTGGGAAGGCCGCAATGTCATTGGGGAGCTCTGCCTCATTGACTGACCCAATACTTTACTCTGAACACCGATATTGTGAATTGTAGCTTCCAAACAAGTAGAAAAAAAACCTTCAAACTCTTTAAAAACCTGTGGCAACAATGTGTCAACAATTAAATGCATGAATGGAATGACTGTGTCGTATACGTAACCTTTTTGAATTATTTTCAAGTGAAATCAGAAATGTAGCTGCGATAAAATTTGTATAAATGTATATTGATCAAAAAAAATCCCGTTCTGCAGTTAAAACCTACATGACTTTTTATACCCTCCACAGGAAGGTATATTCACTTTGTCATTACATTTGTAACGCCAAGAAGGATTCACCGGAGACCCTATAAAGTATATATATTCTGAATCAGGATCACATTCTAAATCAATTTAGCCATGTCCGTCTGTCTGTCTGTCCGTCTGTCTGTCTGTCTGTCTGTCTGTCTGTCTGTCTGTCTGTCTGTCTGTCTGTCTGTCTGTCTGTCCGTCTGTTGAAAGCACGATAGCGTCCAAACGAATTGACCTAGGGGAATGAAATTTTGTGAGAGGACTTATTTTTACCGTCGTCAGGTTGGTATTGAAAATGGGCTATGTCGGTCAAGTAGTTCTGGTACCTCCCATACAAAACCACTATTAGACCCATGTGTATCTACGTCTGTTGAAATCACGATAGCGTCCAAACGAATCGACTTAGTCAACTGAAATTTTGTGAGAGATCTTATTTTTACGGTCCTCAGGTTGGTATTGAAAATGGGATATGTCGGTCAGGTAGTTCTGGTACCTCCCATACAAAAACAATATTTGGCCCATGTGTCTCTCTCTCTTGAAAACACGATAGCGTCCAAACGAATCGATCTAGGCGAATGAAATTTTGTGAGAGGACTTCTTTTTATGGTCGTCAGGTTGGTTTTGAAAATGGGCTATGTCGGTCAAGTAGTTCTGGTACCTCCCATACAAACCCACTATTAGACCCATGTGTCTCTCTGTCTGTTGAAAGCACGATAGCGTCCAAACGAATCGATCTAGGCGAATGAAATCTTGTGAGGGGACTTCTTTTTACCGTCGTCAGGTTGGTATTGAAAATTGTCTATGTCGGTCAAGTAGTTCTGGTACCTCCTATACCAAGCCAATATGGTATGTCGAACATTTTGCATGACTTTTATGCAGTGGAGGGTATCAAAGCATCGGCCAGGCCGATGATAACACTTTTACTTGTTTTGTTATGTATGATCACGAAGGCCGTATACTTTAAGGCGCTAGACGATCTCCCATCGCAGGTGTTTTCGGATGCGTTCAGGAGGTTTGTTAGAAGACATGGACACTGTCACGGCATTTGTTGATGCCAACCGCATACTACGGGAAGACTTGGCGGCTTGGAGTGGCGAGCGGAACCAACAGTCACTGGTGAATAAAGGAACTAGGTGGCATTTTATCACCCCAGCGCATCAGGGCGGACAAATCGAGGCTGTGGTAAAGTCCGCGAAGCGGCATTTGGTTCATTCAGTTCTCGGACAAACTTTGTGATACAGCCAATTTCAAACATTGGCCGGGCGTATAGATGCCTGTCTCAATTCTCGGCCGCTGACACCATTGCATGACGATTGACGACCCAGACGACAAATTTGCTTTGACTTCGTGAATTTTCTAATCGGAGTCCCACTCTTCGAAGTTCCACAGCCCAATCTTATGGATACACCTACTAATCGTCTAAAGCATTGGCATTGACTCCGACAGATACATTAACAGCTTTGGAAACGTTGGAGTGACGACTGACGAGAACTTGTCTACGGAACAAACGAGAAGCAAATGGCAGCGACGACGGATGCGGGAAGTGAGAATTGGTGACATCGTTGACTGCACATGGGATATATATGTACCCGACCGGTGCAGAAGTCATGTCGACTGGTGGTGCATTTTGAACCTGACAGTTCAACCGGGCTTAAGTCACTTTGGTTGGTTGGTTGGTTGAAAGTGGCTGTCAGCTAAAAACGCCAACACACTTAGACCAGTATAGGTCCATTGTGATGCCACGAAGAAGGATCTAAGATCTCCCTGCTAGTTGAACCATTTTGAGCTCTTTATAAAGCGTAAGAGGCTTCTGATGTCTATGCTTGGAAGGCTCCTAAGTGAAGCTTCCTTCTGCGGGAGAGAGCTGGGCAGGAACAAAGAAGGTGAGGGATAGTTTCCTCCTCTTCCTCGCCCATGCAGCTTCTACAAAAGTCGTTTGCAAAAAGGCCCAGCCTTGCGGCATGTTTGCCTATCAGGCAGTGTCCAGTAATGACACCTATTGTAGTGCCGATATGCAATCTGCTGAGAGAGATCAATTTCTTAGAGCGTTTCAAATCCAGCTTAGGCCAAATTTGTTTTGTCGCTAGACAAGTGGTTAAACTCGTCCACCTAAGATTTGTACTCTCGATAGCATTCAGCTTCAATTTTTGTTTGCGAGTAGCGATTGGTATCCCTAGGGTGCCTTTATCCGGCAGAATGGGTTGAGTTGTTCCTATTCTAGCGAGTTCATCGGCCTTACAATTCCCTGGAATGTCTCTATGCCCCGGCACCCAAATTAGGTGAATGTTGAACTGTTCGGCCATCTCCGTAAGAGACGATCGGCAGTCGAGGGCTACTAGAGAAGTTATAGAGATCGAATCCAAGGATTTGATGGCTGCTTGGCTGTCCGAAAATATGTAGATATCCTTAACGGATATGACGTTTTTCTTGAGCCAGGATAAGACTTCTTTAATCGCCATAATTTCCGCCTGGAACACGCTACAGTAATTTGGTAGACGGAAGGAGAGCTTAAGATTAAGACGTTCCGAGAAAACACCCCCACCAACTCCATCATTGGTTTTTGAGCCGTCAGTATAGAAGTGAACTGATTCATCTTCCGGGAAGGCATCTCTATCCCAGGTTGCTCTGGATGGGATTGTGACGAGAAAATTCTTGTCAAAGTTTAGAGATGGGGTGGTGTAGTCAGTGTTTTCGGTTGAGATCCCGAGTTTTTTCAGAATAGAGGCGTGGCCAAAGTCTTTGCTTGACCACTGTGAGATGGCTTTAAGGCGAATGGCTGCACTCGCACTTAAGTCACTTAATTACTTTACAAATAGTTCGAACAAATTTTATAACGTTTTTATGAAATTGCCAAGCAGGATGCATTTTTTATTCAGAAATAAAATCTGTCACTTTGACAGACGTTTTGACTTTTTTCTCTTACTTCTTTTTCTAATCTCGTTTTTGGAAGTCAGGTCAGACAGAATTTTTTTAATTTTTAATTTTGGTGGGGGAGCTAGAAAAAAACAAACTGACAATACTAGAACTAAAAACTAGGACTTATAACAAGGACTTAAAGCTGGGGTTTAGAGTTAAGGATGCTGAGCTTAATGGAAGGAGTGTTGTGGTTAAAATCAAAAATGGAAATGTTTGAGTTTACCTTCCGCAGCATACGGGAAATCGTTGCAGCCGTAGGACGTGCGGTGGTAGGCGGGGGTATCTTAAATTACGAGGGTTTGTATTGAAGGAAATGAAGTTGTAAAGAGACGGGCAATCGATAGAGCCTGATAGGAATCGATGAATGAAGAGAATGTCAGCAGCATCCCTGCGATCCTCAAGGCTATTCAGGTCAATGAGTTTGAGGCGGTCTTGATAGGGAGGAAGAATAAGGGGATCATTCCAAGAAAGACCGCGGAGTGCGAATCGAAGAAAACGTCTTTGTATATTTTCGATTCTGCTTATATGAACTGAAAGGGTGACCACGTTTGGCTGGCGTATTCGAGGAGTGGACGGACAAAAGTGGTGTAGAGAGATCGGGTGACGTAGGGGTCGGTGAATTCCTTTGACCATTGTTTGATGAATTCAAGGGATGAATTGGCTTTACGTATTATCTCTTCGATATGCGAGCAGAAATTAAGCTCGCGGTCATACAATATACCAAGGTCACGAAGAGACTGTACGATGGATATAGGTTGATCATTAAGTAGGTATAGACGGGGAGGGGAACTTCTAGGCAATAAAAAATTTGAATTTAAAAATAGAAATTAAATTAAAAAAAATCACAATAAACTTTCGACCTTCTTATTAAAAACATACAAGATTTGGAGATCCTTGTGATTTGTAGGAGAGTTTTGTTGTTCAGGAAAGTACATCCAAATATTTACTTACTTAAGGGGGTCTACAGTTCAGGGGGAGGCCTCAACTGACTAAGTAGGTGGTACATCCAAATAATTCAGAAATATTTGAGAAACGTTGAAAAGAGAGATAATGAGAGAAGATAAGAGGATAAGATAACGAATCAATTCGACTCCAAGATCATATAAATAACTCTACCGAACTATTTTTTGCGGGTATGGGATAAGCCGCCCGCCGGTCTATGATGAGAATCCAAAAATTACCAACGCTAACAAAAATCCAACATTGTAAATACTTCTCTCGTGAAATGCAACGTTGTAACACATCAACAGCATCGTATGAGGCAAGATCCTTGCAGATAGATGTTAGCTCTATGCACTTAAATTATTGTAAGTTGTAGTTCAATACAGAGACAGGAAGCAGGTTCGAAAGTTTGATAGTTAGACACTAGAGAGCCATAGGAGATTTTGAAAAATGATGTCCTGTCTTTTTATTTTAAAAGTCGTAAGTGTCAGATACTCAAATGGACTCTCTATAATGCTCAACCATCGGTTACCGATTATAAATCATCAAGGGCAATCCGAAACTTAATAGAAGAGAGATGTCAAATTTGATCCAAAAATCTTATCCTGAGTCTAATTAGGGAATCATAGGGAAATGCGTTTAACGCGATCTATTGAAGAGTCAATGTTATTGCACGTTTAGAGATTCCAATAAAGACATATTATAACGTCATGGACGTCTTGACTTTTTCTTTACATTTTTGGTTTCATTATTTAGCCAGTAAAAATACATGTCGTTACATTTGGTCCTTCGAGCCGGACATTGAGTAAACTTCGAAGAATAGTAGTAAAGTTTTAAAAAGGTTCTTAATTTCCAGAGGTTGTATGTAGACCATCCTCATCAACAAACTTCAATAACCAAGGCAAACGTTTATGGGTAAAAAATCAGTTCACAGTACACTTTGGGTTTTTCAAAATCGCCCCAACTACGCATTACGCAACCAAGTCACCGAAACGTGAAACGATCCATTCAGAAAAATAGGAGCATTTGAGCAGCAGAAGTCCAACTTCTTCTCTCCATTAGCGTTCTATTGAATTTCATTCAACCACGGTGCCCTATTTCGAACTCGTATACCCACTCCTACATGAACATCAAGGTCACTCCCATAATGATTTCCGGGAACATTCAAGGTGAGCTTGTAGCCCTTTCTACATCATTAAAAAATGATACAAGGTACGATTTTATCGATTCACTCTTACATGGGCAGGGCATATTGATATTGTTGTACTCGTGTACGAGTCTTTTTCTTTGAATATGACATATGTATGAACCAGCTGGCGACTCTCTTCTTCGAACAAGAGGTTGTCTAGTCACAATCTGACAGTACAGAAGTACAGACCAATAACGTAGAGATTAAGAACGTATAGACCAGTAACATAGAGACTAATAAACGTATAGTTAATATCGTATAGTTAAAATAATACCGAATAAAGATTTAACAATAGTCGAGTTTTTGTACGTTTTCCCGACTTTAAACAAAGTCGCCGTGTTTTATTTCTGACATATACAACGATCTTGGTTACAATGAAAAACAAGCGTCAGAATGGCAAAGGCAAGCTGATTGTGATGGGAGTCGATGCAATGCAGCTTCCACCATAATGAGTGTCTTTGAATGCTTCGGCAGCTGCCTTAAGAAAACAGAGGGCTGCAAGAACACAGCGAGTTGTCACTGGAGAAACGGAAGCTGCTGAAATGGGATAAACGGTTAACGAAGGCAAAACCAAACTAAGTATTTGCGGCAAATTGGACGGAACGTCCGAACAGACAGATTTAGGATCAAGATAGTAATGAAAATTTGTTTAATGGCCATATGACCGACTAAGGAAACCCTTTTAAAAGAGATAATACTACTCTGAGGATCTGAATGAAGCATGCGCTCTTTCAAAAGAGGATATCTTTATTGTCCTTTCTTTTTAGTTGGCTTTTGAAAATAGATATTCCCTATTCAGTCCCATTTGCATTGACAGGGTTTTTAAGATATCAATCGTCTGGCCTACCGATTTTTCGATTGGCACCCAGAGGTTTAACGCAGTTGGAAGAGACCTACATTATGGTTGCAACTTGAAGTGCGCAGCTGTAGGTAGTTGGCTAATAACCAGAAAGCGCACGATTGTCCCAGACATTCGTTTCTACAACTATCTAGAGAGGCTTCTCAATTTAGCCGTTCACATATCGCATGTTATAGATTTCATTCGTCCCTAAAATAAAACTCAAACAAGCTTCTCACTAGACCTATATCTAATGTCCTGTATGGTCTAGTTTTGTTGTTTCGGTCAAAAACATTTGTCATCATAAGCCTGGTAACCGTATGGTCTTTCGAAAAAGACCCATCCATACAGGTTCCCATCATACATAGGAGCAATTGATCCACTTCAGATGCGTCCAAGTATCTCTAAAATTTTCGACAAGCTCTCTAACTTCCCCATTCAAACTCTTCACACCGATCTCATTGACATAAATTTCACGTTCATACAGAGTGCCAGGTATCCATATTTAAACATATCAGGTAACTGAAGGTTGAAGGTTTGCACGACATTTTCGGTAACATAAACGGTGTACCTATGGCTCCTTTGGCCTTTTGCCGTTTAAAGCAGCCAACACCCTGGAACTTTTAATTAAAACATCTCTCAGATAAGCATCCACTTTCCGTTCTAATAATTTTTATGAGACGCCACGTCGCCCTAGTCGTTTTCCATTTCACTCGGCAAGAGATTTATTAGAAAAGTGTACTCGAGAAGGTAAACCGAAACCTGAAGGGTTTTTCTCTGTGCACTTTTCAGCTCTTACCTAGTTCTCCTTATACGTTATACTCCTTTTACTGATGATGGTATGCTCGTTCTTGTTCATCTTCGTGTTCCTTTTGTGTGTGAATGTTCATTTTAAATGACGGTAAATTCCGAGAAAAGTCTGTTTTTCTATTTAATTTTTCACTTTGCCATCTTATTTGGCCCATTCCTCCCGTAGGAGGAGGAGAGCTGGTCTTAAGGCGTTTATAAGTCGTCGTCGTGCGTCGTCGTTGTGTAGCTTTTTCTGTTTTGTAATGCTAATTTAATTAAGGATATGACTTGCTTTAAGGAATATTCATATATGAATGGTTGGCATTAAAAGCCTGTAAGAAGCACGCCACATATTTATTTATAATTTTTTTGTTTATGAAGAGATGATGCAGGTTAAATGGGGATTGGTATGGGAATGATTTTAAGGCGAGACAACATGCTGGGAAATTTATTTTGTTTTTGCACCCACAGGAAGAGGAAGATTTTATAAGAAAGCATCTGATGGAATGTTGTTTGTTTTCATTTGAAATTATTGTTATTCAAAGAAACGAAAACAAAAACAATCACGACGTTTTTGAAGAGTGCAAGAATAACAAAAACAACAACAACAAATGGTACATAATCATGAATGTGCTAAATTATGTTACAGGATGGAGAGGCGGATTTCATATTTAAATGTTTAAACCTTTTAGGGGTTTAGCAAAATGTGTCTTTATTGTTTTTGTGGTTATACCTATGTAGGTACTAGTTGGGAGTTAGGCAAGGGAATTAGTATTTCCATACACCAAGAAGACTTGGGTCTTTAAATACAAACGTGCAAGTTGAACGATTGTCCCTAAATCGCAGGAGGATAGGGACAGGGTTAGAATTTTTCAAACGATTTTTGTAAAGTGGTACTAACGAAATCAGATGGACAAGATTTGAAGAAGAAGACAGTAAGACAAGTATCGGGACCGTTTCAGGTATTTTAAAACGAAAACAGAGGCAGCTATAGAAGAACAACCTAGACAAACTAGGCTAGACTCAAATAAGTTTCGTCGAAATTTTTGTTTTTAAAAACCCTTCCTCCATGGGTTAGGTATAGAAGACAGTTATTGAGCGTCAGCAACCTTGAAACTACTCAAGACCGAGATTGCTATTAGTATCTATAACCTCATTAACTTATCCATGAAGACCTAGCGAGCTTTTAAATAAAGGTACTCATAATATATCTCTTTTGGGTTCCGGCTATTATTGATACAATGACTTGATATAAAGGCTTAAGTCCCGAAAAGTTGACAAAGCACACCTACACGCTACACCTATATTTGGGGCACGTTGCTACTGACGGCAAATTTTATTTTATTGTTGGCTATTCTTTTCCATCCATTTTTTGGTTGGTTTTTCTTCAAATGAATTACGCCATAATTTTAAGTAAGCTCAAAGCTGATGGTCTTATTATAATGGTCTACAGGGCAAGCTGTAGCTGTACTGCTGCTTTAAAGGCTGGAAAGTACACTGAAATGCACCTAAATGTCATAGACATTAAGCATAATGCCGAATTTATATATTTAGCTGGCTCAAACAATTCCTTAAACGTGGTTTGCCTACATGCCGCTGCAGTTGAATCGAGTTCTATAACTTTCTACAGTTCATTTGAACGTTGTTGGTCTCTTTTCTTCATGTCCGCACACCTTTTGGAAGCTCCATGAAGAATGAAGCAAAAACTGAGGCAATATACAGTGGCGAGTTTAAGTATTTTGACAAAACTAAAGTTAATTCTGCTCATAATTTGAACTTACTTCATGTAAATTTTGGCACCAATGGAAAGGTAATTTAAATTCCGTTGGAATGACAACTTTCCTTAACCCATTAAGTACCCATTGAAAATTTAGAACTTTTGTAAAAGTCTACTTTTTTGACTTTTTTTCCTCGGTCAAAAAAAAAATGTTTGGATGCAATAAGTTTCTTCAAACAATTCTAATAGTGACTGCAAAAAATTTTTTTCCAAATTGTCTTCGCTAATATTTTTTATGATTTTTTGAATGGGATGATCTCAGAAAATTTTGTATGAAAAGGAGGAAAAAGTGGCTAAAATATTTTTAGCAATTTTCAAAAAACCATAAAAAATATTAGCGAAGAGATTTTTGAACATTTTTTTTGCAGTCACTATTAGAATTGTTTGAAAAAACTTTTTGCATCAAAACATTTTTTTTTTGGACCGAGGATAAAAGTAAAAAAAGTAGACATTGACAAAAATTGTAAATTCTAATTTTATAGAGGCAGACGAAAGTTTAAACACATAAAGAAGATTGGGGATAACAAAATCATTAATTTTTTTAATTTTTTGCGCTTTTGGAAACTTGTGAGTTGTGATGCACGAAAAACTCAATCTGCATCGATGTCCTTAACAAAAAAAAAGGGCTTTGCAGGCTTAATACACAGAGGAACAAGAGGAATTGATGAAAGGCGCTTTATAGATTGTTCTTAAAGTTCGTGTGGAAAACTTTTAAGAATCATATTTTTGGAGACGGAAAGGGATGCAATTTTTTCGCTTCAGACTTTTGTAGCTTCTTAACAATTCTTAAGAATTATTCAAGATGAATTATATTCAATAAGTAAATAAAAAATTAAATTAATTTTGTTTCTATTTAAATATAAATAAAAAAAAATAAATATATAAATGTTTTTTTTATTTAAAAACTTGACACTAATTAGTGAAAATTTTTGTCACTGAAAAATCTCAAAATTGCTCAAAATTGCTCAAAATCTCATTGTTTTCCGCCCCGGGCAGCAGAGACCCACTACGGTACGCCACTGATTGGGACGTAGCAAATATAAGAAAATTTAATATCTATACAATATGTACATTTAATAAAATTGTATATTGTTTCTTTGTTCTACAATCACGCAAGAACTACTAACCCGATTGGTATGGTCGTTTTGGAAAAGGTAGGCCTTAACAATGGGCAACATATAGACTTTATTTGGTCAAAATTGGGCAAAGGGGCGTGGCACCGCCCATACAAAAAAAATGATTCAAAATCTTATATCTCGAAAACCGCCAAATTGATTGAGTTGAAACTTACAGACAATCCTAGGTATTGGGCCAGGAGTGTTGCTTTGAAGATTGGTCAAAATTGGACAAAGGGGCGTGGCACCCCATACAAAAAAAAAAACATTCAAAATCTTATATCTCAAAAACCGTGGAACTGATTGAGCTCAAAATTAAAGACAATCTTACGAAAGAACTAGAACATTATTATCTAAGATCTAAGCAAAACAATTTCTGTGCACGGGCAAAGCCGGGCGGGTACAGCTAGTTATTAATATAGTAGGAAACTGTAATTTTACTGTATCACCTTATCCCAGAGGCACCAGAACTAAAAAAGCAGCACAACGTTTGGAGGAAAATCTAAAGGAGATATCAGCCACATCAAAGGATAAGAGGGCCCGAGAAAGAAAGCAACTTGAGATGGAGCGCAGTTGAGAGCCTCGGACACAACCTAGAACCCCAAATCATTCAATATCGACAACAAAGGTTATACCCCCTCAAGATAACTATAGACGGGATGGATCATAAATAGAGGCCCCGAGTCGAAACTTATATCAACTGTGGAGGAGAACGGAATGCGAGTAAATTTCCTTGTCCCTAAAACAAAACTCTGGATGCAAAAGAATGAAGCACATTTCAAGAAAAATTGTAAAGCTTCCCCGACGCAATAAAATAACAAAGGCTTACCTCAGCAGCAACAGGCCCCGTTAGCACCAATCTCTCGCTGATCGAAGTACAGTACCATCAGTGGGATCTATTCAAAATGTTTGTCGATAAAACCATCGATTGGTGTATTTCGCAATCGAACAAAAGTTCAATAAGACCGAATCGTAAGACCGGGGGTGTCGTACCCCCCCCCCCCCTCCCACGCTTTTCAAAAGTCGGCAAATCAACGAGCAACTTTCAAAAATTAGATCTTAGGTTTGGATTTTCATTAGGTTTAGGTTTTAAACTTGTAAATGTATACCTAGGACGGTCGGAAATCTCGCACTTCAAAGGTTGTCCTCATTCCTTAATTGAGGGCCAAATGAGAGATAAACCCATAGGGGTAAACAAACGATAGTGAAGCACATAAATATTGCGTAAAACAAACCAATTGTATTGATTTGAAAAATATACCTACAAGTCGGCATTTTCAAAGGTTGCACATGAACTCGTAAAAATTTAGCTAGTTCCGATTCAATTTTAAAAAGGACGGTCGGCATCGGTGTATTAGCCGACTAAAAATGTAGCAAGTTTCGATTCGATAAAAAAAAACCGGGGGCATTTCTAATTTGAGGTTAAATTCGAAGGAAGAAGGCTCGAACCCTCGCTACGCCCTTGGGAGATACAGAATCGCCGAACAAAATTAGACCACAGCTTGTGTAGTGGTGGAAAAATGTATGTCAGACTAACGTGACCAAAAATGCCAGTACCCACTATTACAGCTGAGTATTGAACGGAGACTCTAAAAATTGTATTAAGGATTTAATCTTATCTCAACATGGGTATTAAAACGATGCGACCCGAAAAATGAGCAAAAATATATAAGGCCACCTACCTTAGGCGTGTCTTTTCTGACCTGGTTGTTGAAATTTTGTAAGGAGATGAGTCTATAGATCCAATGAGATTCGAGAAGGTTATTAGTTCCTTAATATTCTTCTTGGAGAGTGTCGAAAAAGGGTTTTTGTATAGTAATCGCTGTCTAGTCCCAACTTAGTGTTGCCGTGCCGAACAGGCCGGATAGTGAATGGGAGATTTCTTTTGTCGGTTGCATCATTACGACTATATGCCGTCTGTGGTGATCGCTGTTATTCTGGCGATACTTTCTAGCGTTTTGTTTAGAAGGTGAGTTGTTTTTCCCTTTCTGATCCTTCTGGATTGACAACCTTCTCCATTTTTCACTAGGAATTCTGAGGAGACTTTTTCCTTCACTGCTCTTAGCAAAATGTGAATTGATTCCGCAAGTGAACAGTAAATTGATGAGCCAGTCAACATATTCCTTTCATATGAGGTTAACCTTGAAAGATCAAGCGATGCTAGCTCATTTGGGTATTTTGCAAGTGATTTTGAGGTTATATTGACTGAGCCTCAATGCAAATGTCTATCTTTTGCCTCGGACAACTATAGAGTCTGGTTGCATTGCAGTGGATACCATAGTAAGATGGTCACTTGTGATGACTGATGCTGTTTTACCGGTCAGCGGGAAGGAGTACCTGCCATGCATTCAAGGAGTGTTGAACTGGTGATGTTAACAATGCGATATTATGTACGTAGCCACCACAATATATATTTTGGAAAAAAAATGTCTGCAAGTCCAGTCTTCAATGAAGGGTGGCGTAAAATGTGTGACACTTCGTCACCAACTCAATTAAATTTAAACACAATAGAGATCTAGATGTAGTCGATTTTAGCACGCTCCTGTGCGACAATCTTGACACGCAATTTCCAATCAATGTACTTCGCAAAAGTATCCTTTCAATCCTTTCATTATTACTGTTCTATAAGCTTATCTTAAAAATGTCTAGAGAAAAGAATCAGACTCGGTTTACCATTCTACAAATAATTGTGTTTTTCTTGTATTTTTACCAGACAACACAACACATTCGCAAAGTCCTCAGACTCACTTGAATTTAAATTCTTTGTCAGCTTAAATTAGCAGAATAAGCAATATTATATTTAAACCGCTCAAGGGGTGGAAGGACAAAAAAGAATTGCTGAGAGGGTGAAAACACGTGTCCCCAACAAAAGGCTTTACACAGCATCAAGATGCCTTTTTTATTTTTTTGGTACGTAACCACCACACCCACATATAGAGTATCGAACCACCGTCATGTCATAATGCGATTTATTTTTGGTTACATTTAAGAAAATGAAAAGAATATAAGCAGTTTCCAGTATGCACACCATATTGAGTTTGAGTCCTTTTTTTTCACTGTTGTGTTGTGTTGTATGCGGTGAAAGGACGATTTATGAAAAGGTTGTCGTTCCTTGCCTCGCCATGCAACACGAATCAAATAAAACCATCATAATGGGCCACGATCTTCCCCTCAATACCATCGGCAATATCATAAAAATATTCCAATCGCATATTTCTTTTAAACCGCAAATCAATACACATACTTTGGATGTATTTTTGCGATACCTCCGGTCTATTTATAAATTGAAAAAAATTGCAAATAAAAATAAAAATACCCATAAAAAAATAAAAAATAAAATTGGGGTGAGTGCCGCAATACTTAAGATTGTAGCTTTGTCCTGCGAACGGGAGAGGGTAGTAAATATGCTTAGGAAGTGATGTGGAAATAGACCAAGACGAAGCCGCAAGAGGAGATTTACCTATCCGTCATGCGGAAGGAAACTATAAGCCGTCTAGGTGGGGGATTATTTGGTTTTCTTTCATTCCTTCGCATCGGTTTTGGGCGATCTGGTGTAAGTGATTGTATCCAGGAATCAAGATGTGAATAGATTTTTCAAAATCAATGTAGATTGGAGATATTTTTACTTCACTGTGTTAAGATTATGAGAAGGAAAACTCTTTCAGATGACAGTTGTTGGATACTGCAGCTTTTCGGTAGGATTAATGGTTTAACGTCAAAATTGTCAAGCGCGCTAACAAAATTAAGAGCAAACAACAAGTTCAATGAAATGAGCTTGTGTCGCTTATACAATATTTAAGTATAAAGAAGGAAGTGTGGAAGGCAGGATTTGGGCAAAGAGCAGGATCGTGAATCAGAAAATCCGTTGTTGCTATCATCATCATGAGATGTCTAATGATTGAGACGTAAGTAGGTCTACCACGGACTATGTCACCGTATTACTTAAGTAAGCCTTAAAGCCCTACCAAAGGCACAGGACCAAAAAAAAGGTGATCTTTGACAATACTGCGAGCGAAAAACTATTACGCCAAAAAAACATATGAAAGCCAAATTCTATTGAAGGCTGTACAAGTTAAATACCACGTAGATCATTTTTGAGCAATTTTATACTCTTATTTTATACATCAGACTCATACATACATCATACTCTACTATGAAAGGATTTTTGCCTTTTAGCAACAAATACATAGGACATGGACAGGGAGGGACACACAGGCCTCTCCGTGAAAGTCGTGTCGGGTTATAGAGTATAATTAGGGTACAAAGTTGTAGTTGAGACCTTTCTGGATATAACGAATTTCTAAAGCCAAGCTCAAACTATGACCATCCCAGTGCTCCCAGGTTGAGGGGAAAATCACCATTTGTGTCGATTTTTTAAGACGAAAGGGGAAAAAAGGTCTATGAATGCATTCATTCTGTTGACATTTAATAAAACTATTACCATAGCCTGGCCATACACTCCTTAACATGAACGTTGTGTCCAGAGATACAGGTAGATTTTGAGTGAGTAGAAAGGAGAAATGTAGATGGTACAGAAAATGGACCAAAAATCCACTTTCAGAAACAATTCTCGCATGGGCATGACATGAAGGTTCTTTTTCGAAGCTTTAGATAAAAATCTTTATTTGGTATTTGCGTTGGTAGGGTCAAGACTCAGGACCATCAATTTTTTTTTTTTTTTTTTAGATATTTTCGATTTCATCCCGTACTTGCCAAATTTTATTTTATTGCAATTGTTTTTGTGTGTAGCCAAGTCGTTCATGTGAATGAAAGTCATGCCCGTGCAGTGGGCCACACATCCCTTCCTATGAAAGTCGTTTCGGGCGAGACAGGTCGATTTTAAGTGAATAGAAAAGAGAGAAGTGATTTTCAGTGTAATATATTATGCTTCTTTCTCAACTAACCTAAAAATCTACCCGTCTCGCCCGATACGACTTTCATGGGAAGCCTTGTGTGGCCCAGCACATAGTGTGTCTAAATGCACTACGCAGTATGTCTAAATTCAAAATATTACGCGAATTTCTAGAAAACGCGGCACAATAAGTGAAAATAATCCGTTTTTAACGGATTTTGCAATGAAGGAAGGAAAAAAAAATGCAAATATCTCAAGCAATTGGAAGCATTGCCCGAGTTCGAATGCTGGTTATGCAAAGATTTTTTCTTCGGGGACGAAAAAGGGATTTTTTTGTTTTTTAAAGGGGTTTGGTTTTAAGAAAAGGGGATTTTTTTTTTCTTAAAACCTGGGAACCCTGGACCATCCCAGTCTCAATAGCAACTACTTCTCACTAAGCTGCTCAGTATCGATGGGAACGTCTTTAATTTGAGACAAAAAAAAAAACCCAGGGATGGAATCGGCTAAGTTCATTTGTGATAAGTGATAGTCACAATCAACAAAATTGGTCTGCGTAAGGTGATTGTTACTTGTGACAATCACATTTTTGTGATAATTTCTTGTGACAGCAGTTTAGTTGTCACTTACATATGCAAATAGTGTTTTTAGTGTTTAGTGACGAAATGATCATTTTTGTGCATGTGCAATTATTTTAAGGAACTAAAAGTGAATCCGCGGTACTAATAATAATCATTTTTAGTGTCCAAGCTAGCTTTTACGAAGTCACAATGGCGAAAATTTCCATTTAAATTATCCATTGTGACCGTCAAAATATTTCAGTTCAAGACTAAAAATGATTATAGGTAGGTAAGGCCCAATATGAAGAAGATAAAAATAATAAATAATAAAATAATAATAAAAATGGGCCTTACAAAAAATCATTTTTAACCTTCAACTTAAATATTTCGATGGTCACAATAGATAAATTTATATGGAAATTTTCGCCATTGTGAGCTCGTAAAAGTTAGCCTGGACACTAAAAATGATTATTAGTACCGTGAAATAACATTAGGCGTGTTTTTTACGAACAAGCTAAACACACTGGAGCTAGAACATTCAAAGCATTATTTATATAATATATTATATATAGGTATACCTACCTTGCTAATTGATAGCTCCAAATTAAAAAGATTTTTAAAAAATGTTCGACTAAAAAAGAATAGTTAGGTCTTCTTCTCCCGTATATCCTACGACTATTGGATTTGTCAGCTGGAGTTCCGTCAACTCACATATCACATTCCATCTCTTCCCCAGTTAGTGACAACAATAAACTTTCTTGGGAGTGATGGCTGCCAAAATGGCAGGCAAGTTGGCAATGACTGGTCAGCACCAATGGGACAAAGTACGCTGTGTGACGTGACCTCGAGAGCACTTAAACGAGAAAACTCTGTCGCCTGGGTGGATGGCCCATTTATATTTAGGGATACTTTAAGTTTTTCCAAGAAAATCCTATAGGCATCACGGCAGAAAAGAATTTGGCCAAATTCGGGTGGTTTTCTATAGTTGGTTATTACTTATTAAATATTTTATTCCTTTGCATTTTCCACTCAAATACTTTTACCGAGACTTTTATTCAAGTCGAAAACAATACACAAAACATAATGGCCGCGTTCCATTGACCGCTAGATGACTAGCAACATGTCAAACTCCATATAAAAAAAACTGACATTTCACCATTTGGGCTAGAGCTCTAGCACATTTTGTGAAATATCCTTTTCTGGGAAATTTTTCAATCTAGCGCAAAATGAACTGCTAGATTGAAAAAAAATTACGAACTGTCAAAATAAAAGTGAAAGTGCAGAAGTCAAATAGGTATTTCCAATTTGGTGTAAAATGGGAATTCCAACTTCTATGGAATTAATATACATTGCATTTGATTATTTAAATTATAGTGTAATAATAAATATGCGGCATGATGGCACAAAATACATTTTTGACTCTCATGAAGATAAAATAATACGAACTCAAATTGGTTCTAATGTCACTTTGCCGCTGCCGCTAGATCTCTAGCACCAGCGTTCCTTCATCAGGGATATTATGTGCTAGATGACTAGCGGTCAAAGGAACGCGGCCAATGACACGTGTCAAGTGATGCCAAATTTTAAACAATTTTTGGTGATCAGGATCACCTTACGCAGATGGACAATTTCATTTGATCACAAGTGATTGTCTCATTTGTGATAATCAGAAATCACCTTAGCCGATTCCACTCCAGTATTTTCTATTTGCTTTTGCACTTTTTCAACAATTTCGCTTTATTTTATATTTTATATTTCTATTTTTTAAGATCTCTCGTCTGAAGGCTACGGGATTGGGACAGGGGCAGTGGGGTTTGGGGTACCTACTTTTCTTAAATGTTAGGGACTAGAGTAACAGAAAGCCCAGGTATTAAAATATGCAATGTACTAATGAATATCCTTGACTTTTCTAATTTTTTCTAGTGTTCTCTCAAATTTTGTAACGTTTTGTTGCGCTGAGCAAATGCAAATATTGAATTAGAATAGTTGGGCAACATTTTCTTTACAAATTCCCTTAACAATCAACACTTTTGCAACATTGTCTACCAATAATCATATCCAAAGCATTAAAAATAACAACTCACCAAATATCAGCTATTTGAATTTTGAAATATTTTTTCATTTATTAAACTGCCATAATAAAGTTGAATAACAAAACACTCCCACGTTCAAGCAAACAAGTACAAACGAAATTTAACACAATATTTCTTTTGAGTTCAACAATTCTATTGTCTCGATATGAAAATTCACTTTTTCCGGAAATATATTACAAAGAAACACACTTAATAACAAATTGCATCTATTAAACTTTATGGAAATTGTCAACGGAGTATTAAAAATAACTTATTTAAATTTTCCTGCTACAAAACGATCACAAAATACGAATCGAATTGGTAAACTTGCACTGGTACCAATAGCATCCACACACAATCCACTGCTTAGCAATTTGACATAACAGCATAGAACTGTTCGTGTGAGAATCGAATTCAAACGAGAAAGAATTACGAAAGAACTTTCCACAGAAAATTGTAACAGAGTAGTTGAGCATGAGTTAAAAGGAAAAATGTTTAATAAATAATGTAGTTAAATTGTTATTATTGTGTATGTAGGTAATTAATAAATTATGGTTACAAATCTGAGGTTTTTATTGCTCTTTTCAATTAAAGCAGTCAGCGTTGTTGTTACCTTCTTTTGAGCGTTTAAAAGTAGGAAGTTTTGTTTGACACTTGGATATCTGTATGATGATCTGGCCACGATTTTCGTAAGTGGACCTACAATTTTATGTCGAGTCCGAACGGCTGAATTGAGATGCTTTTTCAGGACAGTTATAGTGTCGGATGTTTGTCAGACGTTCGCAAGAGGTGGCGCAATGGAAAAAACCTTAAGATGTAATTTGTTGTGTTCCGGGGATCGAACCTGGAACCCCTCGCACAGTAGTCCAGAACACCACTGAGCCACTTCGCTAACACTTTCATACAATAGGACGTACTTAATAAAGGAAAACATGATCAGAACAGCAGATAAGTGAAAACTGTCATTTTGAAAGTACAGGTTCATATAATACATACCATGATAGAAATGAAGTAATAAATGTTATAAGGAGTATTTTTTTGGCAAGTGAGTATAACAAAACCAAAAGTGAGTATACGAGTTTTGCATGTAAAACCAAAAGTGAGTATAAGAAAACCAAAAGTGAGTATAATAAAACCAAAAGTGAGTATAACAGTACGAGTTTTGCATGTAAAACCAAAAGTGAGTATAAGAAAACCAAAAGTGAGTATAACAAAACCAAAAGTGAGTATAACAGTTTTGCATGTAAAAGTAAAAGTGAGCTAGCTATAGATTCCCAAAAAAATACGCCTATAATGTTATGCAAAGAGAAAAATGACAGAAAAGGTTTTGTAAAAATAACTGAAACGAAACTTGGATATCTCAGTATAGGTAGGTAGGTACATACTTTTCAATGTGGGGTTACATTTTTTTCTCAACGAAACATAGAAAATAAAAAATCACTGGTTGGCTTTTTTGACAGATATTTTTAGGTTTGTTCCTTTACTTTTGTAGTAAGAATGAAAAAGACTGTTAAAATGGCATTGGCGAGAATAAATTCTCTCTCGGAAAGAGAAACCTTCGAAAAAGTTAAGGAACGCCTTTTTCGTAATCTATGAAAAATGACAGCTGCATTTCCATAAATTGTATGTGATGTGACGTTTTTGTTTGTCAATTACTTGGTTGTGTTTGGCTTAATGAAAAGTCCAGCCCAATGAAAACTCAGAGACATCAAGTAAGAGAGCTGTCAGACTTACTAAACTAGTAGATTCTTGAACGTGTTCATTTGTTAAGTAAAATCAGTGGAGGGGTAGTGTCTTGCCGCTCTCTTTTACCAATTTTTCAATTTAAGGAACGCCATTGAGTAAAAATTTGTAAAAATTCACATGATTTAAAAGTAAAGGAACCAGATCATTGTTTAACTTGACAATCTTAGAGTCCTGCATCTTCTATCACGCATTTATTGTTAATTAACCTTAAGCATAATGTTTTTTTTTTATATATAAAACGAATCTCTAAATTTATAGATAAAATGGATATAGGACAAACTCGAATCAATTTCCACTGATTACACTCGTCGAAGCTCTTATTCTCAAAATTCAGAACATTTTTCAAAGTTTTAGATGTCAATTGTGACGTTTTTTAGTACGTCGAAGGCCCGAAGTTGTTCCTGTGAATGTAGAACTAAATATCTTTGATCAGGTGGTTAGTTAAGTACTCACCTATCTATTAGAAGTTGCAACTTTTGATATACCTATACGTAAAGGGATTGCAAAATGATCACACCAGATTTTGTGAAGGGTCTTCTACTCAAAAGTGGTGATTGGAGCTGCAAATATTAACAAGCTATTAACAAATTTACAATTGCTATATATTTTTAAGAAATCGTAATCAAACTCATCAAAACCTCGCCCTAATTAGCCGGTACATCATCCATTAAACAAAGTTTCAAACCCACCGCACGATGTAAACAAACACAATATCTACACGCAAATAAAAACAACATCATTAGGCGGGTAATTATATTCTTCGGAGAAGAAGTCCATTATGATGATAAATAGTCCTTGAAGCCACCACTTTCGTCCTTAAATTGTGAATTAAGAAAATGCAAAAATGTTTTACCTGTCAAACTCAGTAAAGCTGAAAACGAATTCACTCCAAAGGATGCAGACCACAACGAACTGACAGACTACCAAGTTATGTACCCACAATCGCATACATATTCACGATTTAAAAGAATCCTTTCTTTCAGCTCACTTTTGCTGTCCTCTTGCGTCTTCCCACAGCCAACTGCTCATTTCCACTGTTCTGACAACTGGTACAGGTATACTACTGCTGCAGAGACGGACGCACAACAAGCAGTGCTCTGGCTCTCATCCTTCGCAATCATCAAAGTGAATTACTTCAAATGGAACCATAGCACCGTGAGCCAGCTAGCTGCTGGTGGATAAGCCATCGAGGAAGCAAACGAAATAATATTTATGCAGATATATGTATGCACGAGAGTGTATGGTAATTTTCGTCGTCCCCAGTACCCCAGTCCTCCATCCTCTTGTCGTCGTTGTCGTTGTCGTCATTTGACGTCTGGTGCCTAAGTGCGTTGTCTCCGAAACCCTTTTGTTTTCACCTTCAAGAAGCCAAAGCCAAGCCAGTGAAATGGCTGACGCCGAGCAGTGGGTATAGTGGGTTGGGGGTGGTTTCGCACGGTAAACAGGAAAGTGTCACTCGCACCAGTCAGCTTGTTGTATTATACGTGTGTATGGTAATTTTTGCACATAAAATATTTATACGTGTGTAGTGTGTATGTCATTCCGCAACCAGCATCACCATAAAAGTCATTAAAAGAAACATAACAGGAGTTACAAATTTTTATGCGTTTTCTTATGCGGGTGGCGCGTTGCTTCCCTCTGTTGATCCTTGCCATAGGTATGTGGCGTAAAATGGTAGCTTTGCTAACCGGCCCCCGCTCTCCCCTACGCACCCCTTTAAGAAATAACACACACAAAAAAAAAAAGTAAACCATTTAAAATAAATTACAGCACCCGTGTGGTAGTGACGGTGTGCGGTATGTTTATAAGTTCTCCTTTCGCTGTGCGCTCATAAAATCTGGGGAATAAGGTCCTGACACAACAAGGAGACGCCATATCCTTTGCCATATACGCCGCAACCATTACCATACACCTCTGTGACTGACTGCGAGTGAGTGAGTTTACTTTGTGTGTTCTTGCATGAGAGAAGGGCATAAAATTAGGCATTTGCCAGTGTGAAAGATTGTGGTGCGCTTGTGGGTGGTGGCGGTCGTTGGGAGTGGGCTGTGGAGTGTGGGCATGCCATATTGACGCGAGTCGCACTCTTGAGTGATTGTAAATTATTTTATTTTTGTGGTGCCTCGCTTGCGCGCTATTAGCACTGCGGGGGTGGGTGGAAGGATATAGGTGGATATATTAATGTGCGTTGAATAGTCAGGATAATGAGGTTACATAGGATCTGGTAATTTTGCTTTTATAAGACAAAAGCCGCATGAAATTGCTATAGGTGTACACCGTATGAAGGTTTTTATATTTAAAATGTTTGCAAATGACGGTTTGACGGCTGTTAGATGTGGGCGTTGAGATTTTCTTTCGGATAAATGGTGTTAAATGGGCGGAAAGACGTCGTTACACAATGGCACAAGCACGAGCTACATAACTATTATGTATGTGGATTCTTTATGAACCTATAGGTACTGAAGGTGGTGGTGTATAATCACCCTTGAGTATAGGCTATTTGATAGTGCTTATCAGAATTATGTTGGGAAATATTATTTTCCTTTAGAATACCTGCAAGTGACAAGTAAAGCAATTTCTTTCCAAAATGTTGGTCAAACAATGGGTGGCGCTTTAATGTGACACGAATATGGGCAGATATCTATGTCATTCCTTTTTGAGGCGCGTGCTTTTTGAAGGACAACCAATGATCGAACCAAGGTGCCCGGATATAGCAAAAGACTGGGAACGGCCCGATTAGATAGTCAGCCGTGAGCGTTAAGATGTAAGAAGTCTAAATAGTAACATAGTTCGACGGAACCATTAATAGACTTGACTCATTCCCAATCTTCGGGTAACGAGGAAAACAATTCTGGCGTCTCTTTAGCATCAGAAGAGATAGCGTCAGGCAGTTGAGGTTGGGGCACTTCGACTTTAATGAAACAGAATCAGCTAAAGACACTTGGATCCACTTGAATTTCAAGCGAAACAAGATTATCGCGGGAAACACCTCATTATGCTTCTGCAGAATGATCTATGTATATCTAACCAAAAAATGTGGCATGATGGGAATGGGAGTCAATCGCCAAAAATCCGAACTGGTCCCCTTAACACGGAAATATAAAAAAATTCCCAGAAAACGGCAGCCTTTTGCTGCTCTTTATACGGAGAAGTACTTAGGCCTAATTCAAGAAAGCAAAGCAACCTGGGCTGGAACCCCAATGCCAACATCCTGTAGCGAGTCAATTCAGCTATACCACGGCACTATTCTGTGTACTGGTTACTACAAAACAGCTCTTGGAAGCAAATGCGGACTTCGGGCTCGATTCACATATTGGATGTATGTATCCGTCATTTTAGGTCTGTACTATGCTTGAAAAGGCCATCCGAACTCCAAAAGGGGGAAGAGGGGGTCAGAGTTTATGTTTCTCTGATTTTGGAAATTTTGCTTGGGACCCGGTTTATTAGAGACGGGATATTGGGATTCAGTTTGTATGAGGAATATATATATTTTTTTTTTCATTCTATCGTAACACTAACCTCTGGTATCACAATGCACCAAATAATATGGTCTAGGTGTGTCCCCTTTAGGATATAGCCATCTTACCTAACCTAACATAACCTAACACTAAACTTTTCTGACGGGAGCGATGTCGCGGATAAATGTTAGTTCTAAATAAAACAGAATACATCCCAAATTGTACCTACTGATTATACCTATCCCCAGCTTTAATTCAATAAGGCCTTCGAAACCATTATACCTAGCAGTGGATCCTATCTGTCTCTTTCCTGTTGTTTCCGGGAGGAAACTATGCCGATTAAGAAGGCTCTGCGGGAGTTTGTCAAGCCGTGATAAAATCCCTAGATTCGATTATTTTCAAATCCGAAACTGGCCTTAATTGCCGCTTTTCACTCAATGAGATGAGATGGCGGAACAGTTCAAAATTCACCTCGCATGGTTGCCATAGGGACATTCCATAGGAATATTACGGCCAACGAATTCGATAGGTGTGAAACTTTGTCGATTCTACCAGAGAAGGGGCTGCTCTATGCTACTTTCAAACTGTCCCTTTACCCAAAATTTCTCAAATTTTCTTAAAATCAGACGAGTAGTTCCAGAGATAACCTTCACTAACTCTTTAGCTCTACAAATCCAGCAACGTTGAAAGAATTTTTTAAACTGACTAAGTCAGAGTTTCCCAAAATGTACTCGGTGAAGAATATCCAAGTGCTCGGAAAGATGGGGAAAAATATGAGAATTCCATCAGAGTAGCTAGTTCATTTTGTGGTTCTGTTCTTCAGAATGCTTCTTCATCATTATGATGCGATTGGACGCAAAACTACTCCAAAGGAAAACACTCAGATTTGCCGGACAAGTAGAGGCAATCTATTTTTGATGTCCATAGATTTTGCCACCTAAAATCCATCAAGAACTTTCAGTCAGGAGTAATAGGCGCGCGACGGCCGTCTCGTAGAACAAAATCTTCGTGGATGCATACAAAGAACCTAAAGAAGCGGCGGGATTTCGCAAAACTGCACTTATTAAAATCACTGCAATTTTGGAATAAAGTTCTTGGGAGAGCCAAATCCAAATTGAATTTATTTGGATCCGAAGAAAAATGTATGTGAGGAAGGCGTTCCCCAAACAAAGATTTGCTTACACGCTTAAGGCCATACAGAGTGGATGAGGGAACGTATGGGTCGTGGCCCCATTCTCCAAATGAAACACTTTGCTTAGACAATGTATCGACAATCCACTATTTAACAGATTTATTGAATTTCAGATTTAGAGTACTTTGTGTGAACTTAGAATTTAAATATAGATGCAGGATCCACCGAAGAAAACCACCATCGGGTGCCGTCGCGACGCGAAAGATTAAAAAGCAAGTGGCTTTCTTTTTTTGCCACAGAGTACTGAACTCTTCGTTTTTGTCTCGTCTGGTCGCGTTTCGTTTTTCACCGTAGTGCGGTTCAGGCTTTTAGTTCAGTTGGTGCTGGTTGCGTTCATTTCGTATTTGGTTTTGTTGTCGTCACAAACGTAGTAGTCTGCGGTGCATTCTATTGGTTCGGTCTTCGTGGTCCATTAGTTCGTATAAGGTACCGAATATACGCTTATAAAAGCCTTTTTTTAACACAAGCCAATAACATAATATGATTTCCAACACGACAACGATCCTTAGCATACTCCGCGGATAGTGAAGCAATGGCTTACCTACGGATACCAAAAACAAAATTAATATTACGGATTGGCCTAAACCCCATTGAAAACTTGTGAGCCGACGACGAAAGAGCTTTAAAGTTAAAAAAATCAAGAAATGCTGAAGACCTTTTCGAAAATATTAAGGAGGTCTTGCTGGTCTTGAACAATAATATCATAATTAAAATGCCGTATTTTAGTGGAAAGTCTTCAGAAAAGATTGTCTGTTTTATATATCTAAAGCCATATCTTTATCTTTATACATATATGTATTGTATATAATTCTTCTGTACGTGTTTGTAACCAAACTCCTCCTAAACGACTAGACCGATTTTAATGAAATTTTGTGTGTGTGTTTGAAAGGGTCTAAGGATGGTTTAGATTCACAATTGGTAGGTGCACTGCGATCCGATTACGCAAAATTTCAAATAATAAACACTCAACAATAAAAAATATTTAAAAAGCAAGAATAAGCTCATGAATAAAATTTCAAATAATATACACCCAACAAAAAAAAATCATAAATAAAATGTCAAATAAAAAATTTACGAGCAGGCAAAACAACGTTTGCCTGGCCCGCTAGTATGTTATAACCCAAAAACGTACCTAAACAAAAATGTAATAAAATTAACAAAAAAAACGGTAAAAAAAAAGGCTAAGTAAAGTGGTTACATTGTCTAGCCTTTCCTCCGTCACCCACCCCTCTAAAACCTAAATGGACAACATATATATAAACCAGGAAAAAATCTTGACAATCGGATAAATGGTTCTCGAGTTATAGAAGGACAAACAGATAGACGCACGTTGAATTTTATAGATATAAACATTTTTTCCTTACTCTAGAATTACATGTGTGCAGTACATGTATCTATTTGTTCTATATAAGGATATAGAATGTACATGTATGCATTTTTAAATTATTAAATAATTAAACCGAAACAAACAATATGATATTACATACCTCTACTTTTACTGACTTTCCTACCGGAGGGTATTATCCGAATTGAAATCCTTATTGACGCTAAACAAATAATTCGTAAAATTTATTTCAGTTGGTAGATAGTCGAATACAACTGTTGCTGGTCGAACTTTTCGCCACACCATTGAAGGCGAAAATTTAGGACAGGCTACAAACCGAGCTTGCGAACCAAAACTCTATGCTTCGGGGCATCCGCTCTATACTCGAATATATACACGTTGACCATATCCATTCGCATCAAGATGCGAATTTAATTTAAATTTCCCGTAATTCTCTCGATTTCCCTTGTTTAATTAATTAGTCAGCATATATGACTCTGATGCAGTTGCCAAATTTGCTTATAGCTAGACCTATGTTTTGAACCATTAGTCCACCCCATCCCCCTCACCAGGAGCAATCTCCAGCTCTGCATGGTAACATTCAATAACCACTCAGCTCCCATCAGGCAGCACATTTTGCAAGCCCAACCCATTAAAGGATACACAGCTTTACACTTGCCGACCATGTGTCTGGCTTAAAGCTGCTTCCTAAACGTTTCCGCAAAACCTCATTCTCCCAAATTACTATCACTGCCACTGCCACTGCCTCCACGGGAATTACTGTCACCCTACCAATATAATCATTTCGAAGTTATAAAATCACTGCTGCCACCATACTATGGGCGGGGGAGGGGGTGTATGTGCCCTGCGTATACTGTAGGTATAGGGTACATGTTGCACTGTCATCAATTTTAAATCGAACAATGGAATCGAATTAGTTTTGCAAATCTACCTCCATTCTCCCATGACTTTTGAATATCTGTATCTATGTATCTGTTCGATGCACAGTCCCTGTTTATATATCGGTCGGTCCTACCACCACCACCATGACGACAACGCCAACGACGACGACGACGATGATGATGGTATACGTTTGTCATTGTTCAGCCTGTATCAGGGCATAGCATCAGCGGAGGAGAGGGCTGCTATGGGTATATTCGTAATGGACGACTAATGTTTTGCATAATTTAGGCTCTATGCACACTAGAGCCAGTGCCTATGAGGCAGATCTATCTTGTCATTTGTCAATACAATCTGCTGTATTATTCATCACCATGTCAAGAAGTCGGATGAGCCGGGTAACATTGATGGGGGTTGGCGGTACCTTTCACTCGAGCCGTGGTTCCATTGATCATCATCATCAGAACGCCTAAATGGCTCATTTATTAATTACTTTGGGGGATGGATTGGGGGAGGGAGGGTTGGCTGGCTTTTTACAATTACAACGCGCTGTGAAAAGTTATATTCAGAGTTCACAGATATGGGCCGATATGGTTGGGACATAATCTGCAAATTAAGGGAAACTGAACGAAAAACGCAACGTTTGGGGAATTTTCGACTCCGGCTCTCTCATGAAATTTAAATTGAATAATAAATATTGGGTAAAGCTGGATGGACATGGACAAAAGGAGCCTTGGGAAGCAAGAGTTTGAGATGTGTAATGTTTTTGTTTGATTTTCTCCGATATTATTTATTGACGTTAAAGTGAGGGGCGGAAGGCGGAACTATTACTATTGAGTACGATGTTGGTTATCGGTGGGGGTAGTTGCCAACAATATTATATTCCTACCTAGTCAAATTGGGCTATTTGTTTGGAAGCTACCATACGAAGATACCTAAGATGGTGTCTTGAGTTAAAGGCAATAGCATTTTACGCCTATAGATCAATGAAGCACTACCTTATAAGGAATTGTTGAATTGATGGCTTTAAGATGTTTGTTAAAACTGCAGAGGAGTTGAAACTAGAGATAAGGTTTGAGTTGGGTTTGACAAAATTCAGCCAAGAACTAGGCTTATCAATCTGCAGACGAAATCCAGACCAACTATAGGAGAGCTGTACGCGAGCTTACAAGTCACAAAAGAAGATGTAGGGTGCGCTCGTATGTCAGATGGTGAGCTTAATGAAGAGTCTTCTGTGGGCCAGGGTTCGGAGATAAGATGTTTGGTCGAACTGCTTGCCTGGTGTATACTGATTTACTTAGGCTGTTCTACAGTTCGGAGTTGAACCAATGCCTCAATTACAAAGCCTCTCAATGGTCACCAGTCGCGTACTCTTACTCAAAGTTGTTTGAGGTCCTTTTCAAATTATGTGCACCACCTTCGGTGTGGTCTTTTTCTACTGGATTGATCCTTTGGATTAGAATCGACGACTATGAGACCGCCACTAGATCATCTAACAACTTCGATGATTGAACATTTAGTCAGTGTATGCGGCAGCTTAAATAGAAAACGGGAGGCTTGACCCAGTAAAGTTGTTGAAATTCTTCTGGTAGATCTAAATATGATTCGAATAAGATCCTATGAAAGGAGCTGTGAGTGATAAGGTGGGTAATACTATTTATACTAGTTCACAGGGTTCCCGTTTAATTAAAAGTCTGTCTCTCGGAGACAGCTCAATCGTCTGTCGTTGTGTAGTTGAGTAGGGTAGGTATATAGGGGATCTCTGCCTATACTGGGTCAGTTATAGTTAGGAATCTATCCAATAATAAAAAATTTAAAAAAGAGATGATGGTTTGATAAACGTCTTGGAATGGCAGAAGAGCTGGAAAGTTCTGGAACGACAACGAAGGAACTCAAGGCGATCAATGGTCTTTAATGGGAACAGCTGAGCAAGTGTCAGTAGAGACTGGCAAGAGGTTAGTCGAAGCTAAAGAAACTGCGAAATGGAATTAGCAACTTAAGCGAAGGTTGAAGAGAGTAAGACGGAAACAGAAATCAGCCTTGGCACTTCTGTCTCGACAGATGGCGTGATGAGTTGACTGATATGATATCGGCCGAAACCACTATAGAAAGGCTGGGTCTAGGGAACGGTGCAAATGTTTCGGGACCTTGAATCCATTGGAAACTGAGAAGATGTTTAGACGAAAGTCGGAAAAGAACATAAATAATTATCAGGGAGTGGTTATGTTGAAAGACAACTTGGGAAGTAGAAGGCCCAGTCACACCAAACCGCCAGGAATCCTACAAGTCGGCCGGCGCAAGCCTATAGACCCACCAAGGCAGAGTAAAGCTTGGACCAAGTTATATATTAAAGAGAGCAAAGCAAGCAGACTGGTGCTACCGACATGGGTTAGAGCGGGAGAGATAGAAGCTTTGCAATTGAGTATCTTCAAAATTGCTCCACTGAAGGCTCTAGATTCTAGACTCACTTTCAACAAAGGCAGGTGATAACCATGGAGAAATGGACTATCGCAATTAGATGCGGTATTTGGGAAACCATGGGTTGGCTATATAGCGAACGGAGGAAGATCAACTGATGTATAAGGGAATTAACCTGAAAGATGATAAGCTTCACATACTTAAGGATGTCTGATGTTCTTCGTTCCCAGTCCCAATCAGCAAAGTAGTCACCCTGGCGAGACTAAAACTCCTGTGTGCAGACGGAATCGAATTGACAATCAAGTGTCGGAGGCAGGAAATGAGGCTTGGTTAGGCAAACTGTATTGCGGGCTGAATCTAGCCTTGTGACCACCGGAAAAGACTCTACTTGAAAAGCCGACTGGTGATGGTTGTCCAACGAAGTGATAGGCACTATGAACTGACAAAAGTTGGGCGGGAGATGGCCCGTATCTCGAAAATTCAGGGTAATCCAACTGAACCTGAACCTGAAGGCAGCATTTTCAATGATGACTAAATACGTGTGGAGCAACACGAAAGACAGCCGTTTATATTGCTGAGAGCAATCAATCTTGGCTTGGTGATATAGCAAGAAGGAAGTCGGCTCCCAATTAATGGGGCTTCCAACCAAAATAATTTGAATTTGGCAACATATTCACCAAAGTACAAAGTCACAAATAGACAACTTTGTGCGGCACTGTTGTAGGTTGTAACAGACCAATTTACTCTGATTTACTCTGGAGTCTGGATGTAATCAAAATGATGGCAGCGCTCAGACTCAGAAGAGACAGATACCGACTGGTCATACTTGTGCATCCTTCTCCCAAAACCAATGCTCACTTATGCCTTTGAAAGTCGACATTAATGATTGTGGACAGAACCGAATATAAAACAATGCAGTGTCCTCCACGACACATCACTGTGCTGAAGATGCCGACAGCCGACCTAATGCCGACCTAATACCGACTCCAATAAAATCCCTCGATAATGCGCTGGATGCCGATAGCTGTCTTTATAATAGTTAGGTACCTATAAGGTATCGAAGACCCCATTCCGAATGCACTACAGCCTCCTGGTTTGCCTCCTTCCATTAGGTACGCATTTCCTTTGATAACATCAGGTGTAGCGTCATCCTTTGCAGAGCTGATAAGTTAAAAAATGCCTCTCAAAACATCCACAACACAATTATACACCCTTTCGTGGATGAAGAAGGCGTCACCATCGACATTACACCATCAAATTTCTACTTAAGTTCACATCAACAGTTGCGAAATTGAGGAAACCATTCAAAAAGGACCAAAATACCATACAAGTAGCTGTAAACTTTTGATACACTTCCAGAGATACACACTTGAAGAAAGGCCGCATGTGAAACATGGTCCTCCACCTATCGCCCCACATACCTCGTCACACTTAACAATACAGGACGACCGACATGGCGACAGCAACAAATACAACGAGACAACAAAATGCAATCCATTGCCTTTTCATAGTCGGAAGGACATTATGTCAATATCGCAAATAGTTAATCTTTTTGTGGCCTCGGGAGCATTAGGCGAAGTCCCTATGGGGTGGTGTCTTGACAGAGGAATAGAGGATTGATGCGAGAGACCCTTTTATGATTCAATAAAGTGTAAAATAAGCGCTCTACCAACTCGCCTCACTACAAAGACTTTTGATTTTGTGCACCGAAGACCGCAGAAAAGGGCTGTGTGCGCTCAGGCTATTACCAGCTGATAGTGTGTTCAAATTGGAGGACCGTAGAATGTCGTCCTCGTCTACGTCTACGTCGATGACGATGACGACGGCAACGTCAACGTCAATGGCTTTTATGTACTCCTATCCTAACTTGTTACTTGCCCGAGGGCTGAAGTGTGTTGTGAAAATTTTATTCAATTGAAGGTGGTCCTTTTTTTTTGGGTGTTCTTTTTTTTCGTTTCTATTTTTTTTTTGTCCCTTTCTTTTGTTGCCGGCGTTTTTGGCTTTTAGTGGCATTGCCACTGATGCTGATGGGCAGGATACATAAAGTTTGTAGCTCTCATCTCATACTCGTGCAGGAGTACCTACTAAGTTTGATGTTTCGCGCTAATGTATTCCACTCAATTCGATGGAGTTGGATGCGGTGCGGCAGTGCGGTGGAATTTGGGCTATCAACTTTGTCAGGATTTGATTTTGTTTATTGGTTTACTAAGTGCGCTCCTCTGGGATTTCAGGACGAAAGGGTGAACTCGAGAATAGTTTTGAAAGTTCGCCGTCATCTGCATTATCATCAGCGTAATAGTTCACAGAACGATTTTAAAGTGTGGATTTTGTTTAAGGTCCTTTATCTGAAGGGCTCTTCCATTTAAATTAGTTAGGTATCTAAATTTAGTGGGGAAAAACTTTGTCTGCATTTGGGGATGAGAGATGTTTTTGAAGTGAAATCTGAGGTGGGTTATACTCTGGGTCATTATGTTTAGCTTGGTATTATGGTAAAATTAGGATAAAAGGTATTTTAAATATCCTCTAATCGGAGATTTCGTATATCAAAGTAAATGACATTTTTGAAGTTTAAGAAAAAATCAGGAATAGTTTTTGATAAAACACAAGATGGCTCACATAAAGCTGCACAAGAAGTTGAAGAGGTGTGTTCATCTCGAATCTTTGAATAAAAACTTGCTATACATGAGCTCTGATTTATTCAGCAGACGTATATATGGATTTATAGGGTTTTATTTGAAGAACTGTTGGATTTGAAATTGAAATGAAATACATGCAAGTTAAGATAGTTGGCAAAATTATTCTTATTCATTACCCACAAAATGTTAGCTTCCTTTACGGCGATTCGCCAAAACTCACGCGTGAGCAGAAAATGCGAACTTAGGGAGGAATATTGTGCGAATTCATTAGGAAAATTACGCAAACTCCCTGCGGAACGATATGTACAATGTACATACCTATTTTTTTTTTATTATGTCTTAAAAATAGAAAATTTAGTTAGAAAATCAACTTTCGTTGACATTAAGGAAGTCGATTGAATTAACTTGAAATTCAATTTCCAGCTGCATCAACAAACATAATATTATTCATCCAAAATGGAAAAAAACCTCCATCTGGTAAAAATAATGTTTAGTGTAAACGAATGTACAGAGAATCTGAGAGTTAACCATTTGCATGTACCTATGTACTTCCATAAGAAATGCAGACATGTTGCCATCAGTAAGTGAGGGCGTTCAAAAATTTGGTTTAATAAGTCTTACAGATACTACTATACTTCATGTTGCTGTAGTTTTCATTTCAGCTGACGTTTATGTCCGCAACACCGACAAATCAAGTCAAGATCTCTTGACTTACTACTAATAGGCGTATTTTTTTGGGAATCTATAGCTAGCTCACTTTTACTTTTACATGCAAAACTGGTATACTCACTTTTGGTTTTGTTATACTCACTTTTGGTTTTACATGCAAAATTGTTATACCCACTTTTGGTTTTGTTATACTCACTTCCCAAAAAAATACGCCTAATGTCGTTTTCAATCGTTCAGAACCATCCGGAAGCAATCCGAACGCTTCTGAAAATGTTCAATTGGCACTCAACTGACAGTTCGTCTCCTAAAAAGAAGAGAATTTTGCTTCTGGATTTGAATTCCGAATCATACATATATTTACCCTTACTTACTATGTAGAAGTACTTTACACCGCACCTAAATTCATCATTTCAGAAGACAAAATTTCGAAATCCAATTTTGCGTTCCCACTGAAACTTCAACATTTAAAATGACAGCTAGTATCAGAATTCATTACCTACCTATTGATGTCTTTTTGTGGTTCGAAATCAGAAGTGGTTTGACCCTAAAGAATTCATTTTTAACCCCCATACAACATTTTCTCCAAAATTTAGCTGAGCTAAATTTAAGCGAATTTTCATTTCAGACTGTAATGCATGTATGTATATGTGTATGTATCTGTCACAATTTAGTTCTCCCATTAATTGTTCGGCACTTTTTTTCAAGCTAAACATTGACAGATCCTGTTGTTTTTATTCTGTTTTGTTTTTGTGTTGCGGAAAAGTATAAATAAGGATGAGTGTTTTCAATGAATACCTCGAAGAGGAATCCTTTGAAAGTGATACATTTGAGATCAAGGAATAGCACGTTCTCCTGTTTAATTAAAACTCAAAATTGCGAAATTTATTGTCTGCATCAAATATCTACGTGCCTTGACAGATCACATGTGACCGCGAAAAAGACCGTCCAAATTGATTAACTGTCAACTAATCAAAAAATTACTCGATTCCATCGTTCGAATCGTGTGTTATGATCGCAAGTTCGTGGTGTTTCCTATTTTCCGGACATCTTTTTGAATTTTTCTTTCTCCAACAACTCTTCTACGAATTGTATATACAAAAAATTAGCCAAGTCGTTCTCAAATCTCAATAGTAATGCGGTTATGAACGAACAGTGTTATTATATCGTGGGATTTATCCCTTTTTGTGGGAATTCCGAAAAGCCTTCCGTGGGATAAAGGGAAAAGGCACAAAAATCGTGGGAATTTCAGGAAACTGACAAAAAAAATTTTAAAACCAAAGTTTTGGAAATTTCATCAAAACTATTCCAATAGGGATTTCGCGAAGCTATCCCTTTCAGAAGTGTGCTTTCTCCTTCACTGAAATGTCAAAAAAACTTGTAGGAAAGCAAACGAAATTTTACATGGCGGGAGATAGGTTTTGCCCATTTTATTTGTGAAAAGTTTATAATAAAGTGCCAAATACAAATTGAAAACATTGCAGTCTTGAAATTTAGAGTTTCTTAAAAGTGTTTACAAAGGTTCAATAAATAAATTTGTAGAGATTGTTTCAAAAAATCCAAAATTAATTTAAACCCTATCTCCCGCCACTGCACATGGAATTGTATTTATTGCCAAAACAAACTCACCTAAATTTTGTTCATGATTGGTTCATGATCATGATGGCAGTGTTGTGGAATGTGGATGCTATTTCAGTTGTTGTTCGTGCAATTGCAAGTTCTTGATTGTTTCTGATCGTACAGAGTAATAATAAGAGATTAATTACTAGTTAAATTGTGTTAAATTCGCGATTTTCAATTAAATAATTTGTTTGATAGTGCTTTAAAAGTGATTCGTTTGTTAAACAACAAGTGTGTTCTTGTGAATGAATTGTGAAAACTATTTTTTTTGTTTTCGATTGCTCTACTTCAAAATTCTTGCTTGGGGAGACTTGCATGGATGAAACGTTATTCGGTTCAATCATTTGAATTCAAATATCAACTTCTTCGGTGAGTCTTATTATTTAATTTTAAATAATAATTTATCTATGAATAATTGTTGCATTGAGGGAACATTTCTCCTTTAAAAATATGTATGTAGATATCACATTTACTTTTCAAAATTGCTCTTTTCATAATTCTGTAGAGGATTTTTAAAATATTATCGGCGAAATATGCTAAATCTGTTTGCATTATTTTATTGATGTATTGAACGTTAATGTTCAAAGAAAATGTTAAAAGGAGAGGTTTGACATTTCAGATTAACTACGACAATATTGACAGGGCTCACTTTTCACATACAATACCTATACCCAAATCTGTTATTTAAAGGGTGTTTTTTTGGAGGTTTTTTTTTATAAGTCGTCTGGAAGAAATTCCCTGAACTTTTTCAAGCCAAGAGGGAACTGCTCGTTACTCTATTTTGCTGATTTTCTCTTTTCCATGGAACTGAACAAAACTGAAACATTTAAGCATTATCATATTCATATCATAGGAATTCAGTTCAAAACAGCGATGACACTTTACTCCAATTGGAGTAGATCTATTAACTTTTTCACAAATTTCAGAAATCTACTCCATACTTCACTTATTTCTAATTTCCTATTATCTACTCCAATTTCAAATTTGTAATCCATTTATTGACAATAGGTGTCATTACGGGCCACTGTCTTACGGGCAAGCATGCAACAAGGCAAGTCGTATTCTCAAACGATTTTTCTAAAAGTTGTTTGGACGAGAGGAGGAGGGGACTGTTCATCACTTTCTCTGAACTTGTCCGGCTCTCTCCCGAAAACGGAAACTCCGTTTGGGAGCTTTCTATTACAATGATCTAAACGATCTAACAAACCTAGACATTCGTAAGCTTATATTTGTCATAAGAAGCTCAAACTGCTTCAACGAGCAGGACGAAACTTCTTCTAGATTCATGTGGTATCACAAGCCGGGACCTTATAATGGTCTAAGTTCTACTCCAGACATTTTTCCTGAAGTGGCATGGCTGGTTTAAAATGATGTGGAATTGACAGAGAAGTTGAACAGAAAAAGTTTTACGTACGGAAAAATTAATAAATTAATAAAAAAAATAAATTAGGTAATAAATTCGTTTTCGTTTTTTTTTTTACGAACTTACTTTATAGTTCAAAAGTAACATTTTGGGTTCAACGATTAAGTTTAAGTGCTACAAAAAAGTAAAACAATTTTTTTTTTCGGTTGCATTTTACTAATAGCTATAACTAGGGCCTTAACTGCATCTTTTTATTCAGGGCGTCATCGTGAAGGTGAACTTAGTGATTGGACTCTTGAATATGTAGTTGGAAGCAGTGTTATATAAGTCGTTGGAAATTTACCTTTACATGGGAATTTCAAAAATTATATCATGGGAAAAAGGAAAGAAATTCAGCTTAAGTGATAGGAAGCGTTATGGGTTCGAGTAACAAAGTTTCTCTCTTAAATTGGGGAGCAGCCTCTGATCAATTGCTTGTAGAAAACATTTCAAACTAAAGCTATAGACAAATTTTTACAAAATGGACTGGTTTTAGCATTTTTGTCTTAAGTAATAAGATTAGAAATCGTGTTTGCGTCAAAATTCTTTACTTTATGCAAAATGGCATAAGGCAGTTTTGACGAAGCGTATATTATCTATACTGTCAGTCAAATTTTGGATCATTCATTTGGAGAATTTGGAGCTCCCTCTAAATAATGCGCGTAATAATGGCCACGTTCCATTGACCGCTAGTCGTCTAGCACATAATATCCCTGATGGAGGACATTAGCTGACGCTAGAGATCTAGCGGCAGCGGCAAAGTGACATTAGAACCAATTTAAATCCGTATAATTTTATCTTCATGAGAGACAAAAATGTATTTTGTGCCATCATGCCGCATATTTATTATTGCACTATAATTTAAATAAATAAATAAAATGTATGTTAATTACCTACATAGAAGTTGGAATTCCCATTTTACACCCAAATTGGAAATATTTTACTTTTGCACTTTCACTTTTATTTTGACAGTTCGTTATTTTTTTCAATCTAGCAGTTAATTTTGCGCTAGATTGAAAAATTTCCCAGAAAAGGATATTTCACAAAATGTGCTAGAGCTCTAGCGCAAATGCTCAAATGTCAGTTTTTTTATATGCAGTTTGACATGCCGCTATAGACATCTAGCGGTCAATGGTACGCGGCCAATGACTTTACATAGCCCCACAAGAAGTAGATAATCGAATGGCGCCAACTTGCATGATCTCCGTATGGCCGATATACTTGATCTTTTTGTGATACATATAGTTACATACTTAAGGTGGCGCTACAGTCCGGAGTGGACCTGGGCCTCAACCAACAAGCGTCTCCAGACAGCACGATCTTTGGCCAGCTGTCTCCAGTTTCGCACGCTAAGTTGGTTGAGGTCCCCTTCCACTTGCGTGCGCCACCTGAGTCGCGGTCTTCCTCTACTGCGCCGTCCCTCGGGTGTGGATTCGAAGATCTTCCGGGCCGGAGCATTCACGTCCATCGCTCTACATGACCCAGCCACCGCAGTCGTTGGACCTTCACTCTTCTGGCTAGGTCGATGTCGCTGTAAAGCCCGTACAGTTCGTCGTTGTATCTCCTCCTCCATTCACCGTCTATGACGGGACCGAAAATTACTCGAAAAATTTTCAATCGGGTTCAAAATATAGCTTTCTTCAATAGCAGTTATTAAAAAGAAAATGTTTTTGTTTTGTTTTTGTTCGAACATAACTGTGTGGGAAAATTACCAACACAGTTTGGATCTCGAAACCCATTTTCATCGTCAAATTTTGTTCATTAACCAAGCTCACTTCTGTTTCGATAGCTTTCCTGATGAGTTAAATTGTTGCATTCAGAGCGTTTGATTGTGGCATGGGCTGTGTGGCATGGCGCGCCATCCTGCATGAACCAGAGGTCGTCCAAATTCATGTCTTCCATTTCAGTAAAAAAAAAGTCGGTTAACATGGCTCTGTAACGCCCACCGTTGACCGAAACATTGTTCCCAGCCTCATTTTCGAAGAAAAATGGTCCAATGATGGCGAGTTGATGTTCGTGAATTGAGTCTCACACTCTCGGCTACAGTAGCCACATTCTCGTCTGTACGATGATGAGTGTTGTCAACTAGCATACCAGTCTCACTAACTTTTTGCACAAACTTGCGTACAGCAGGCGAGGTGCGGTGTGTGCTTCATTTTGGCCAAAACTTCTTTTCAAAAAACGCACTGTTTGGGCTACACATCACTCACTTGGAAAATAAGTTTTCAATATTTCCCAACTTTGTTCAAGCCTAAAGTGACATAAATTTCGTTCCGCAGAGGTATGATATTGACTTTCTGTCAAGATTTCGAGCGGGAAACAGCTGTCAGTGTCAGTTTGGTGCCACATATCATATTTTCAGAGAAATCATGGAGTTAATGTAGGAAGACAAACTTGTATCCAGAAATGGACCCTTGGACACTTCTATGATCGTGTATCTTTGCCAATACAATGTTGGGAGTAGGCTTTACTTTATGTCCTCGGAATTGTATATTCCAAATGTTATATGACCCTATCCATCATCATAATTCTTCACACAGTATAAGTAGATACCTTCCTCATATTGTTCGCCTATTAAACAATAACATTGTTCGACTTGGATATTATTTAACTGCATTCAGGATTTGAAAATGTTTCACACCATCTGTCCTATATACCTAATGGCTCATGCTCGCCCTCCTTCCCTCTCTGAACATCTATGAATTCACTTAATTTATTATTCATTATTCTTGTAAACAGGAAAAAAATACTGAGAAAAGAAAGTTTACCAACGCAGTAATACTACTTAAGCCAGTCATTGTCTTTTGCACCTGATGCTCCAATGTTTGTCATCTCAATTATATTATGGAGCCCTCTGGAATGGACATTATTTATAACCCTCCCTCGCAGATCCCTTGTCCCATAAATTTGTTCACTTGTTTCGTTCTCAGCGTTTAAAGATGTGGGTTTATGTATCTTTTCATTGCCGCCAACACAGGCTGTCTCTAATATATGCAGATGTCCTGTGAAATATATCTAAATTAGTCGTATCGGTGACTCTGTGACAGCATCCCATTTCTCAATCAATAGTCGATGATTAAATATTTCGCATTTTCCATGGAAAATGGTTCCATTTCCAATTGAAGGGCAGGTTTTTTTTGTTTCTGTTTGTTTCCCCTATTCCATAGTAAAAGTATGAAAATGGTAATTAATTGCAAATGGGAATGGTAATTAACTTGGGAATCGAAGTGTCCCATGTGGCTATTAATGGATTAATACAAACATGTACCAAATGTGCTCTTTCTATCGGGTTGATGGGTGGTGCCTATAGGGGCACAGGCATGTCATACATACATGGCAATCAATTTGAAATTAGAAATGTCCTCCATTCGATACATGTGCGTGTGCATGTGCATCTGGCAGTTGGATATCCTGTAATCATGTGGGGCTATCGCTGCGTAATTAAAAAGCCGTTGCATTTGCAACTGATGAAATGCTGCACCTGGTTAAGGGCTTATAGGGAAATTTAGGATCTGCTTATTTAAATTAATGCATAATACTATATATGTACAATTAGTGCGACGGTTTCTTTAACAGAGAGCCATCAATGGGAGGAGTAGAGTGTCGTCTTTGAAAATTCACAGTATATAGGTGCATAGCTTCCTTTGTACTCTTTCAATGGTGCATATCCAACTAACGAAATCATTCAAGAGACGTAGGTACCCGTAAACAAGATTTTTGAATGCACTGAACAAAAAGTTATCCCTAATGAAGCAAGAAATCACATTTTCACTTTTTATTTTAATGATGACTTATGTCAGACAAGTCGGTCGGTATCTATGCGGTGGTGGAGAAGTTGGGTCATGAATGGAAGAATTGTAAGGCTGGTGCAGAGCTTAATACAAACTCATGCATCATTTGATAAAGCAGAGGATTCGGTATAGAACTCTTTTGACATGGCTGCGAATCGAGGATGATGCCGGTGGGCATTCATTCATGCATTACAAGAAAACATTTTGGCCTTCCTTTATCGATGTCAATAAATTTTAACCACAAGAAGATCTAAAGATTTGCAAGATTTTATTAAGATCCTGACAGCGCATCAGCTTCTCTATACATCCTTTTCCGATACGAAAGGTCTCTGTGAGATTGTTTCCGACCTTAATGCAGCAGATGGGGTTCTCTACATCGACATTCTGTACAAACTGATGAGTTTGACAGAGATGCCGAAAACTAGACTTGGCTCTATATAACTCGTCTCTATAAATGCTGTCATATGCGGTCTTCAAATCGATAAACATATGGTGGGTGTCGATGTTGACTTCCTTGTGCTTCTTTTCCAGTAATGTCAATGTGTATATTTAGTGGGTTAGGGATACTTGCCGAGCCTAAGACTTACCTGCTATGGGGGCAAACAGTTCCTTATGACGAATGGTTTCAGGCGATAAGAGAGTATGGATCTTGTATGTCACTTGTATGAAACTGATGCTTCCTCTTTTCTTGTGGACCGGACACACGATGCTGACGTTCCATTCATTAAGCCATAGGTTAGGTTAGTTTAGGTTGTGTAGGGTGTGAGTTCATCACAATAGACCATATCGTGCCCATCGCCATTCCTGGAAACCTTCACGGTCACAAACCTAAACTAATTCGCCCAAACACTTAATTTTTCTACAGAACATAAAAATAGTTTTAATTTTGTTTGAGAAGCCAACCTTCTGCAAGTTGTCGAAGAAGTGTTCCGAACCACAGCTTTGAGATTCACAGATAAGATGAGTAATATTCTCTGCGACATGTAAATCCTCACAATATCTGCACGCGTCCGTATTTTTTAAACCTAAGCTCGTAGCGTGCTTCCTCAAGCAATGCACAGAGAGTATCCCTGAAGTCATTCGTAACTTTGATCTGCTAAGTTTTAAGAATTCTGCAGATTTTTCCGATCTAACTTAGGCCTCAGAGCCTTTAATACCTTGTGGCCTTCTATATGTGACCATCCTACATAGGTCTGTCCTATCTTTGGTTTTTTGAAAAATAATTCTCTTGGCCATGGCTATTGGTGGTCTTATGCCCTCGATTGTTTTCATTTTGTGGAAGCTCTGTTCCATTTTTGTCCAGAACGTCGGTCCTTTCGTTACCCTCAATTACATCGTCCAGGTCTTGATAACCAATGCAATCTGACGTGGTTCTGTGAGCATACATATTGCTCTGAGCATTGGGCAGCAGTTCCCGAATAGTCTATTAAGGTATACATTTTTTCTTGGTATATGCTATCCTATCCACATAATATTATGCTCTCCACGAAATCGTCTCCTGCTGCCTTAAATTGCTCGACTGGTAGGTAGTTCGCCTTTTCCAGCAGCCTTTGGTAAATTTCAGTTTAGTTTATCTTGGCCTTCATTGTTCAGATGGAATGGCTCGATCTGCCTGATGGCAGTGGGGATTTCGGTCGTCTTTGCCTTTTAACAGTCTACAGAAGTATGGTTTTCCATATCCTCAACACTTTGACTCTATATACTACAAAGTTTCCTTGCTTATAGCTGCAGGTCTCTGTTCATGGTATTGTTGCCTTGACACGTCCGTCTTGGCTTTCGCTAAAATTTCCGAATATTGCTGCTAGAGTGGCATCTCTCTAATTCCCCTATCGCGGTCTTCTCGTACTATTTCTTGTTCTGCCAGTGTTCTTCATTTGTTCGTAGATCTTACGATCCGCTCTCGTCCTTCTCTATACAGCGCCTCTATGTAAGTAAGTTCTTTGTTGCTTGAGCTTGCCGGCACTTTTTGTCAAACTGAGGGCCTTAAAAATCATGCGTGCTAGGTTTAGTAATTCTACCCCCCAGCAGCAAAATCACATACTCTAAGTCCGTTGCGTGGCATCATAATATACTTCCCGATCGTACTACCAAACATAGCCTCCTTGCGTATTCTGACGCAGAAATCACAAAGGCCGATGTTAACGTAGGACACTGCTCATATGTTATGTCTAGGAACAATTATTGGTAGAATCATCTTTTATTCTGTGAGGTTTTGGTCACATATCGCAGGCTCATCTTGCCCAATTTAGCCTTGATGCGGATTGAAGACGTTCAGTAAATTGCCTCCAACTTAAGACTTCTTGCCTCAATCTGCAGCGTATATCAAATCCACACCTAAATAAACGCTGTCCCTGGCTCATCCCCCAACTTCCACAAAATGGAAGACTCCCTCAATTTGTCGCAAAAATTAACTTACACTCTAGCACACTGGTTGCGAGAAGCTAAGTCTAGGTTCCTTTATAGAACTTTGGGCCACAAAATCTTTTCACTACCCGAACTAATATGGTCGGAGATATAACTTTTGCGATGTGAGCACTTCATTTGGTTCCACCATTCCATACTCAATTTGTGCCCTAAAAGCCCTTAACAGTATATATTTCCATAAATGAATAAATTCGTGTCGCTCGTATCTTATCGAAGGCTAACCAATGACTATCTGACTCCACAAAATGTGCTCCCCCTCAATTTTAATTTCGCCCAAAGCTCGCTACGATAATATTCCACCTGGGTCTCGAAAATATCAGAGTATCCCTCATTAAAAGGCAATAAGTCCAATCTGCTTCGAACTACAGCGAGGCGCCACCGTTGAAAGATTGCCTTAGGAGGAGTGCGAGCCACCCAACTGCTACAACCGCAAAAACGTTTCAAAGAGGTTGCTTGGCCAAATTACAATCGCACCCAGTGGTCACCAAATCGAAGGTGATAGTTGAAGCTGGTAGCTATAATCGCATGACTGCCCATTCGACCAGACCCAATGACAAGGACCAGGGACTACCGCGAACCAGCAGCTCCGCACAAACTTAATGCATTCAGTCGTCATTAACGATCGACAATTTGGTCATCGGCAATGAAATGACCGCGACATTGCATGGCAACCCTCGAAAGCGAACCTTCTTCCTGACAGCAGCTCTGCCATTGAACTCAACCTCATTAAAAACACACGCTTTACATTACCCCCCAAATTGTCTGTCTGATTCGGATAGTGAAATCAGTGTAATCGTTGTGTGTGTGTTGTGTACTACAAAAAGTCTTGGTCTGCCTCTGCTGTCTGCACTCTACAGTCTGCACCCTTCTGCTTTTTAACCTGCCCGATTCGTTTTGACTAATTGCAACGCATTAAGACCCTCGGACGGAAAAAGTAAAACAATACTTTATCCTGTAATCGGTTTGTTTATGCTCGTTAGTTTGATGTATGCGTGTCCGCTACCAGACGCGCCAGTCTGACTTGCACGCATCAAGGGCGACGTAGATGGACAGACGTTACGTTGTATGTAGGTATAGTCTGTACAGGAGATTCATTTCAGCGGGTGGTCGCACCCGTTTTCGACATCCTCCGTGTTATTACGAGTACTCCTCCACCGCATTACAAAGGTGGTTCTGATGCTTATTTATTTTTTGTTTTGTCTTGTTACCGTGATAAACTGCTAACGAAAAAGAGTGAAATAAATAAAATCCCATCAAAGGTTCTGACATGTGTCCTCCACCTCTTTGGAAATCGCTCTGTGTATGTGTGTGTGTGTGTGTGTATTTAATGGAATTAAACTTTTCGGACGAGTAAACGAGTAATAAATGACTTTTGCGCTTGAGAAAGTGCTCCTTGGCATTGCCATAGCCATACAGCTCGTCAGCATCTGAACAGAACTGACAAACGAAACCGGAAAGAAGGGCTATTTTTGAATCAATCAAGAGACCGATCCAACCGAACACCGAACACTGTGCTGAATCAAAACAAGTCAAGCATTTCACATGACGTTTGGGCTGCTTCGGTTTCTTTATCGTCTAGAGAAGGCGGCACCAACGATGGGAGTGCATGGGCATGCACATGCTGTTGGTGTAGGATCTGACTATACATGGGAATGCGATGATGATGAGCCACTACACAAGCCTCTTTGTTTGATGTTCGCGGGACGTTGCCACTCTGTTAATCATTCGAGCGTGTCATAAAAATGAAATCCTCATTTCCATCATATCAATAATATACTATGCGCGTCATTAAACCGTCAGCGAAAAACAAGAAACAAATACAAACAAAATTAAATTATGGTTATGGACGAGTGCACGTCAGAGAGTTGGCAGCCTGACGTTTGCTTTTTCCTTATAATGTGAATTTTAATTTTGAGGTGAGGATGCACCCATCATAAGTATTAGATGGGATCGGATCGCACGACGTCTTTCTTGCTGTGAAATTGAGGAATGTACAAAACAACGCTGGACGAATGAGGAAGGGGTTTTCCCACAAAGGCACTTTTTTGTTCCAGATGGACGCCGACAAATTCTCTAGATGGAATCAACGTTGTCGTATACCTATACAGTTCCAATCAGGCTGAACTATTTTTCGCTAATAAAATCTGCTTTGACATTTGAACATGCAGGTCTCAGGGTGGCGGATGAATCCATCGAACGGAAGCGCTCATATCGGAAAGTGGGTAGCTATAGTGGAGTTCCGCTGGGCCTGGATAGATAAATGTTACAGCCATACAGGAGAGGAGTTAAAAATAAATAAATAATAAGCGCAACAGGTCCGTATAGGAGCATAAGCCTGTCATTCGCTTGTGTGAATACTTATTTTTAAAACTAATGAAAGGACCTATAATAACCTCATGCCGATGCCGAGTCCGAAGGTGAGCTGGGATGGAGAAAACACAAGATAAATCAAATGATGTGACATCTGCTACGGTTAGTACTACAAAGAGCAATGACAGTGGTTACATGGATGCCAAGAATTCGTAGGTGTCCCTATTATAAGACTCCTAGTCGCAATCCGCATAAGGGATATATTTAAGAACATGCTAATTTGTGTTCAAGCCCCCACATAGCAAAATGAAGGTCTTCTCGAAAAGACTATTTCAAGTGCCCAAAGTATGATAACAAGATTGTTATAGGCCACTTTAAAGCCAAACTCGGAAAGAAGCCAAACTCTTGAAACGGACTCAGGGTAATCAAGGCGAAACGTCATTAATGCTAGAAATCATAGAACCGTCAACAAAATTCGACTTGACTCCAGTCATGCCTCTAGTGACTTGGATGTTGGATATAGTCGAACGTTCCGAAGGGACAACTACTTTGAATTAACCGAAATACGGATGGCACGCCACAACCCTCAACAGATGCTGTAATACGATAAATACCACCAGAACTTTTGCAAACCGTGACACCCTTAACCTTTCAGCAAGCACATGACTGGCATCAATAACGTTCCTTCAGAAATGCAGCCACCAATATGCTGCACATAAATCCAAGAAACAGCGGTGTTTGGGGAGGTCTACCTATGGGCTAAAAAACGAAGGAATATCGATTTTCCAAGAGGCAATTTCCGAAATTTTCTACTAGAAGATAATATGATCTTCCCAAGTATACCTAGGTGTACAAGGCCCGAATAGAACACTGCATAGATGAGCTTCCGTACGTTAGTAGATTCACAGTCCGTCTAAAAAGAAGATCTCTGTAAACTGTGACCAAAAATCGGCTGTCGGGCAATTGGATCCGTTCGATGTTAATCAAGATTTTTGTCCAGGTCCACCCGACCAACACAAAGTAGGTACGAATTGCGATATCCAAGCTTATGGAGCGAATGGTCTACGCCGAGGTTTTCAAACCAGCAATAGACGACTTGGTGAAGGACAAACTTGTCTGCAAAGTTTAATTGAAAATATGCCCGATGAAAGGAAACATTCTGAACTGCGCCAACTGGATATACAGAGGAATAAGTCTCGCTTTAATGTCGCAGGAAAAAGTGGCTAAAATAGTAATTTTTAGTAATTTTCAAAAAATCATAGAAAATATTAGCGAAGAGATTTTTGCAAAATTTTTGTTTGAGTCACTATTAGAATTGTTTGAAGAAACTTTTTGCATCAAACCATTTTTTTTTTCTGAGACCGAGGAAAAAAGTCAAAAAAGTAGACTTTTACAAGAGTTCTAAATTTTCAATGGGTACTTAATGGATTAAGGAAAGTTTTGTATCATTCAAACGGAATTTAAATTACCTTTCCATTGATGCCAAAATTTACATGAAGTAAGTTCAAATTTATGAGTAGAACTAACTTTAGTTTTGTGTAAATAATTATGCCGACGACTGTATGTATAGGCATGATACGGGACTGCTATCATGCTATCAACAAACAAACAAGCATCTGTCCACCGCCTAGTCCACCCCAACAATTTCGAGATAGTTAAAGAGTTCACCTACCTCGGAGTAAACATGAACTCCACGAATAAGACCCTATAGTGGAGATCCGGCGAAGAATTAGCCTATATAGGAACCCTACTGGGTTCAAAACTCCTGACACGAAGGACAAAATGTGTGCTCTACAAAACCCTTATCCTGCCAGTTCTGCTTTATGGCGCCGATTGCTGGACGATAAGCACGAAGGGAGAGCTAATACTGGGCTCCGTTGAAAGAAAAATACTTTGTCGGATTTTTGGTCCTGTGTGCGAGGAGGGCGAATGGAGGAGAAGATACAACTGCGAACTCTATGAGCTGTACCAAGATGTGGATGTAGTCCAAAAAGTCAAAACACGTCGACTACATTGGCTCGGCCACATCTTCGAATCCCAGCCCCCAGGTTCGAGAAGACAAGGAAGACCGAACCTCCGTTTCAAAGACCAAGCCATCGTGGATGACAGAGCGCTTGGTCTGAACAACTGGAAGCAACGTGCCCGGGATCGTATAGGATGGAAGGCTGCAGTGTCTCAGGCAGAGACTTTTCACGGGTCGGGAGCCCGATAAGTAAGTAAGTATGATACGGGGCTATGTAAAATTTCGTCATCGCTGCCAAGGTCGTGCAGAATGATACGATAATCATGGCCACCATCAGAGTTAAAATTTTTCAAAAGTCCGATCGACTACATACACTTGCATATTATCATGATGTTGACATTTTCGGAATATTTTTGGAACTAAATTTCATATTGCGGGAAACCTGCCTGAATTCAGCAACGGCCTATTCGAAACAACGTTCGTCGTTGGACCGCATTCCGTCATCCTGACCACGGAACCACGCTTTAGGCCCGAAACACACATGCGATTTCAATCGCGCGACTGTTTAGTCGCAAAAAATGAAACACACACATTTCAATGGAATTTATGTGTGCGCATTCATATTGTAATGTGTGTGCTTCATTTTTTGCGACTAAACAGTCGCGCGATTGAAATCGCATGTGTGTTTCGGGCCTTATGCTTGGGCCGCTTTCTCTTCGTGTTTCTTTGAGAAGATTCCGAATCCGGAGCGTTACCTACTTCAGCCTTAGATAAAAAGAAAAATACTCAACACAACTGCAACTTATATACAAGACGCTTATTGTCCCAGATCTGATGTACGGTGCAGAAGAATGGACTTTTTCGAAAGTGTATGAAAACCTCTTAGGATGTTGTATCGGTGGAGCGAGGGGAAGAAGATTTACAGTGAAGTTGACCTGGTCAACCAAATTAAAAGAAAACAACCGACATTGCTAGATCTAGATCACGTAAAGCGAATGGGCAACGAAGTGTCAGTCGTTCGATGAGCCTTTAAGTCAGCAGATATTTTTTTAAAAAATTACCACGTCCTGTATAAATATTTAAATTTGCAAAAATGACCCACATTTTGAGTATTATATACTACACCATTTAACCTTCATGACACTTTAAGCAGTTATCAAATTTCCATTATACACTTTCAGTTTACACAGATTTTACAATTACTTAACATGGACATTGGACAGAACATCCCTCCTCGTCTAAATGGAATTATGCTTCGCTTAGTCGCCTCAACTTATGACAGTAATCTAATTTTCAGAACAAATTTCGGTGAAATTTACAATTATCACTGTGTGCTCATCTCGTATACAATGTTTTATTAGAAATTCAGTAAAAGTACTTCGTATCAACTGCAGAACATCTGTCAAGGCAAGACAACGACGAACAGCCAGCGTACGTGCAAATTTAATTTTCCACTGTCCACTGAGCTAATTTTTGGTTTCTGGAACACTGCACCGCATATCCTCTACCCCTCGTGCAAACAGTAAAAGGAAAAAAAAAAAAAAACTTTCAGTTCAGTTTACATAGCCGGGAAATTCATTGAATCGGCAATAATTGAAAAGGAACCTAATTATGTCAGTATTATACAGGACTACAAGAGAATAATGTGTACATTTGGGATTGTTTTGAAGTGTGTACTTACTTAGGTATATACATATACATTATACACACTTTGGAAGAAGTAACTTTAAGGATTTAAAAAAAAAACATGAATTTTTGTCCTCTCGACGTTGTTGGTAAGGATAAGTAAACCATCAGGAATTATAAACTTGGGACTGTGATTTTATTCAGTTGAGGTAACTGGTGCTTTATAGATACTTTTACAGCAATTGTCATTCACACTACAATAATACAGTGAGCGTCAAAAGTGTTAAAATACTTTACAATGTATTTTAAAAGAAATTGTTAACAAATTCCAAAGGCTACTGAAAATTGCATTGGTGTTGACTTACTTCTGACGCTCACTGTATGTAGATCTACGACTAAAATGCTACTGTACATCATCAGTAAATTGCAGTAAAATGTTGGAAGCAGTTAAAGATAACACGAAACAAGAAGTTTGTACAAAAGGAACATTTTTCAATAGTGTAAAAGCAAATGCAGGAGAAACATATCTGGAATACGGCAAAGTATCATCCCGAAAAAGACCAATATCCACCGAAATTACCCGATGTCAAAATCATAAATAACCGAAGCATATATTCATTAGAGCTATTTTTAAGCAATTTGAATAAACTGGTGACTTAGTTGTGACTTTCAAGTAACCATTTTGGATAATGTTAAGTTAAGGGCGACAAGAAGCCATTTTTAGAGCAACTTATGCACGACTTTATGGACCGACCTATTGGGGTTACTTAATTGTGACTCTAAAGTAACCATAGGGGTGATGTAGAATTAATTGATGTAACTTGAGAGCTATGAGAAGCCGACTTTGGAGCAACTTAAACACGACTTGGACTTGGACTTCGACTTGTACTAATGCAGTAATGTATCCCATTGATATATTGGCGGAAGAACTGCAGAAAAAACGTCCTTAAGACCAGTTAGAAGCGTCGGCTACCTTACAATGATGCAGACGCAACCGAAAGAAGCACGAGTAAGCTGGAGTGGCAGGAACGCTAGAGTATTTCGAGGTATGTCTGTGACATGGCTGTAACTATGGCCAAGCTGAATATTCAACCTTAAACCTGTCGGATTTGGCAAAATCCATAAGCACTGAAACTTCGACTTCCTTCCTCTTTGCCTATCGATAGAGTATGCATTTTATAGGTTCATCCCAACTGGAGTTCCTAGGGCATCGAATCAACTCACCTCACAGGGAATCCTTCTGTCAGAAGTCAAAGTCGCAGCAATTAGAGAATTTCCTTCGCCATCGACGTTCAAACAACTTCAACGATTTCTTGGGTTATCCAATTTTTACCACCGATTTTTGCCGTGTTTCGCATTCATTGCAGCACCACTTTAGGACATTCTAAAAGACGCAAACTGTAAGAAGCGTAAAATACATCAACAGTTGCAATGGTCCGCAGATGCGGAGAGCGCGTTTTCCAAAATTAAAACGTCATTAGAAAAATGTGTTGCTCTTTCACATCCCCATCCGTCTGGGAAGGCAATCCTCTGGGTAGATGGATTAATCCAGCGGTATGAGAGCAATTTATGGCTTTTTTTTAGGCTTTTTCTCCAAACGCCTAGAGCCCAATCAGAAAAAGTATTTCCCTTTTGATCGGGAGCTTCTTGCACTTTTTCTAGCCATTAAACATTTTAAATACTACTTCATCGAAGTAAAATCTTTCACGGCTTATACAGATAATAAGCCGTTGACGAAGGCAACTGCATCCAAGTCCGACAAGTCTCTATACGTCAAATAAACCAGCTATCGTTCATTTCACAATTTACGGACGACACGCTGTCACGCACATTCGTAGATGCTGAAGACAAGATAAGTCTCCACATCTTGTTTATGGAGCAGGGACTTGATGAAGAGTTAGAACGACTCTTAAGCTCAGATCTTTCCAGACAGAACTCAGTCTGGAAGCTAGAAAAGGTTTAATTCCACTGGAAGAGATTGAAGTATCGTGCGATAGTTCACTAGGAATAAACCGGCTTTATATTCCCGAGAGTTTGCGGAGGATCGTGTTTAACAAAATTCATACGCTCTCCCATCCAAGCGTTCGCACAACAAGGAAGTTGATCTCAGCAAAGTATTTTTGGCCTAATATGAGTCGCAATATCAATGCTTGGACCAAAAGCTGCATCCGTTGTCAGAAGGCAAAAGTTACAAGACATACTTTTTCGCCTCTCGATAGTTTTGAGATATCCGCAGCCGTTTCCAACACGTGCACTTGGATATAGTCGGGCCTCTGCCACCATCTCAAGGATGTTCATACCTTTTAACAAGTAAAGATCGATTTTCACACTGGCCCGAAGTTATTCCAGTAAGAAACATTCAAGCGACGACTATCAGCAAACATTTCATAACAAATTGGGTCTCTCGGTATGGCGTACCCGCAACTTTAACAACCGACCAAGGTTCTCAATTTGAATCGGGACTTTTTAAGGAGTTATCGAACATCATTGGTTCAGATCGAGTTCGTACTACGTCCTACCTACCACCCGCAAAGCATCGTCCACTTGCCAGTGATTTCTTCGATAACCGATCAGAAATCCGTAACACATCATTTTGCGACATCATTAATTTTGTCTAACTAACGTCTATAATTTGGCAAAAAAAACTCAATGAAGAGAAGCTGTCAGCTGTCAGATAAGCTATCAGTTTTCCGAAGTGTTACCATATAAAAAAAAACAATTGCTGTCAAAATCTTTGGACTGAAGTAACCACAGCAAAAGCTTGAAAAACGATCAGAGAAACCGTCGTCGTCCCGTCGCAGTCATGGTGAAAAAGCAACGAACAGGAACTAACCATCGGGAAGCGAAGGTCAACAAGGCGAAATATGACTGAAAGGTGTAGCATATGATGAATGACGGCAGTACTGCAAGGTTAAAGGAGTGCTCGAGTAATGCAAATTAGGGATGAATCGATACAAGTAAATACAAGTACATCCTCGATACTTTTGATTCGATACCAAGTATTTTTGTAATCGATACCTTTGGTTGCGATACCAAGTAAGTATCGTTTAAAAGTACTTGCATCGAATGAAAGTATCGCACCCAAGCTAGTTTCACACACATACTCAATGTTCATGCAATTTTGTATTCCTCTTCACACATAATATAAATCACACAATTTCCGCACACACATAAAAAACAATCCACTCGAAGAGTGGGAAGATTTAAAGCCATTTGTTCCTCCTTTATATAAACATGCAAAGAAGTTTTTGGTGGTTGTTGCTTCGTCAGTACCTTGTGAAAGATTGTTTTCCAAGGCGGGGGCAACAATCATCCAAAGCAAAAACCGGTTAAGTGGAAAACATCTAGAAAAACTGATGTTTTTAGGAAATATTCCACAAAATGTATTTTATTCTTGTTAAAAATAAAAACTTGAAAAATTAAATTAAATGTTTTCATCGGGAATTTTAATTCGATGCAAGTAGGTATCGATACTTTTCACCCGATACCCGAGTAGGTATCGATACTTTTTTTCGATACTAGTATCGAGTGCTTGTACTCGATACCTTGAAGGTATCGTTTCATCCCTAATGCAAATTAAGTTGACAAAAATCCAGCATCATCTGACGAATCACCGCACAGTTAGGCAGACCAAGGACAAACTTCATTGAAACGAACACGGCCACGAAGACAGAAAAGACGTTCGATCGAACATTGAAAACGCTTAAATTGCATGGACAGAGCTAAAGCTCAAAGGCAAACTCCACACACTCCATCCCCAACCTTACACTCGCCTTTTAAGTCCACACTTTGTATTCATCATAAAATCCGACAATCCGACAATGTATCGAAGGCGCCCCAAATGTTTATGTCAACCCTCCATTCCCAATTTTAATTGCCCCAATTGGAATCATTAAAAAAAAAGTCGAAACTTTGATTTGAAACGCTTGATCAAGTTGCACATCTCATTTCCGTCATCCGGAGGAATGGATATCAACAAAAAGTCCACTCTCCATGTGGATGGGTGTATTCCTCGTCTGGTATACTTAAATCTTGATTTTTTGCCGATTAAATATGTACATCCTTCGAGTCTTCGACTTCGACGAATGTGTTTCATTGTATACTCTCAAGGGAGAAGTTTCGTTTTTAATTTTTATGTGAGGGTGAGCGCCCGCCTTCAAAGACTCTCTTCCAAGTTAGGTATCGTATACTATATGTTGAAAATTTCAAAAGACATCAAAAATTCTTCAGAAATCATCACTCTGTGAAATGCAAATTGTGACGAATTCCCTTAACGTCTGTCACGACCGCCTTACCCCTTTCTATTTTAGCACCCATACGCCAGCCGTATAACTATTCTGCTGGCGTTGCATTAGTGCATCATGAACTCGTCACCCTTTATGTTTGTCTCGTACACGCGTTGACGCCCTGAAACACAAACGAAGTTAATCACTATGAATTCTGCATGAATTGTAGTCCCCGTCGGCATCAGCGTCGTCGTCGTCGTCGTCCTAGTCACAGTCGTCATCGTTCTCGTCTCTAGTGGAAGAAGGGTGTCGCGAGCGTTTTCCATATACATCGTGACCTACTTACCCAGCTCCATCAGAAGTTGTTGAAGTTTGTTTTGTGGCACAAAAAAAAAAAAAAAGAACTGCTTTCGCGCTGCACTTCATCACTTCATGGTGATGGAGCAGTAAAATGAAACCAGAAATTTATAGTAGGGAACCTAACCAAACCAACTATGCCATCTACACGGCACGTCATGTGTGTCGTCCGATGAATTTCAAAAAGTTGCCAGTTCTTGTATACTTTTTGTGCAACGAGATGCTTGCTTAGGCTCACCAATCTGCAATGTAAACGAAATCAAGAACACTGTGACTGTGACGCTGACGATATGACTACTGTTCCGTGGAATGGAGGCAAACACATGATATCCATATCAACGCTACGTAACGGGCGTGTAAGTCATTGCATACAAAAAAAAGTGATCCTTCTGAAATGTTCTCTCGGCCTTCATCAGATGAAATTAATCAGGTAGGAGTTGTTATGTAAAAAAAACTCCAGTCGGCAGGTGGCGTACATGTTTTTAATTCAGTGGTTGGTGTGCTGGACTCAGGTTCTAGTCCCGGGCCAAATTGTGCCTAACGAAGTGACATTTTTTTTAAGCTTCTAATCTCGATTTAATTGCATATACAAGGTGGCGCAAAAATAACCTTCCGATGTTTTTTGGCTGTAATTTAAAAAAAAAAAGAAAAACTTTGATTCTTCTTGTGGATTATTTTTATTTGGTCTTTTAATTTTTTTACATCAAGTCGAGAATATGATGTCCTGTAAATGGCCGCCGCCATACAGTTGATTGTCATTTGAGCCCTTTTTATGGCATTTTCCATCACTTTGGCCAAAACTTCCGGCGATAGGTCCTCACATTCTTGACGGATATTGTCTTTAAGAGCTGCAAGAGTCTGAGGCTTGTTGACATAAACCCGCGACTTCAAAAAGCCTCACAAAAAGAAGTCTGGAGCGGTCAAATCAGGCGATCTTGCTGGCCAGTGCAAATCGCCAAAACGGGAGATTAGGCGCCCGGGAAATGCATCCTTCAGCATATCGGTTGTGGCACGTGCAGTGTGTGCCGTTGCACCGTCCTGTTGGAACCACATGTTTTCCAATCCCAATTCATCAAGTTGCGGCAAAAAGAACTCGTTGATCATTGCTCTGTAGCTTGGCACGTCGTCTGGTCGATGTCGACGGCGCTTCCATGACATCTTCGGCTACAGCAGCAATATTCTCTGCAGAACGGCTACTCCGGGGTCTGCCACGCCTGGCAGCATCTCGTGTTGTGCCAGTCTCTTTGAGGCGAGCGGCTAAACGTCGCAGTGTTTCACCAGTAGGCGTTGGACGGTTAGGAAATCTGCGACGAAATTCACGTTGTGCCAAAGTCACCGACCGATTATTGCTCAAATAAATAGTCACCAATATTCCGCGTTCTGGAGCAGGAGGAGGATAGGAGGATTACTTTTGCGCCACCTTGTAGATGACAAAAACCAGAATCGCACTTTTTGGCGACCAAGAGTTTTATATCCATTATAGAGTTAGGTGCGTCTGTTGTTGGAGTTTTCGACTGTTTTTTTTTTTTTTGACACGATTAGATATTGGTCCGTTTTTTACGTGTTTTTGAAGAGGGTTTTCCAATGCTCTGGCAGAAGTTGCGCATAGATCTACGCTGCTGTGCTTTTCTTACGTCTGTTTTAAAAAGAGTCAAGCTTATTTTGTAGATCTCACAGTCCGTGGGTAGCCTATTTGATTTCGCTCTATTCCTTTCTTCTATTTTTGCTAAGTTGTTGAACTGAGCTCCTTATTCCACAAGGGTGGAGGCGTGCCTTAGGATTCAGTAAATTTAGTGTTAGTTATGAGTAGAGGTGAGAATATTTGGCTTCTCTAACTGAATGAAGTTGTGTTAATCCTAGTTCCCAGTTGAACTTACGACAGTTGCGGAAGACAGTCTGCAAAACGTGTGGTCGGATTTGCGATGATCTGACAACAAGTTCTGGAATGAAGCTCCATTACTATTTGTTTGAAGCCCATAGTTAACTATGAACTCCTTAGCCTGTAACAATGGGAGTCCGCTGTCACTCCGAAGTGAAAGCCCAAGTAGAAATTTGTGACTTTGATTCAAATTTATTTTAAATTATGGTCACCGTTTGGTATATTTGACTTGGTTTTGAGTAGATAAATGCGTTGCTATGAATATGGGAACAGTTTGACATTTTTGTAACTATTACGTGCCTTAAAGAGACAAATGTTCTTTAACGTAACATTTCAGTAAATGTTGTGTCTAAAAAATTACTGAATAGTGTCAAAACTAAAGTCTCAAAATCCGCAGAGTTACCATTTAATGTTACTACTACACAACTACACTAATAGACTACGCCCAGTCTGAATTGTAACCGTTGAATGTTACCATAAAGGGCATTATTCGCTTTTGGTTTTTATTTGCACACAATCTCCAAATACATTGCCTAAATAACTACTACACAATTTGACGCATTAATGTCTACACAAAATAGTTGAATGTTATTTCCACAATTACTATATTGTATACCAGGTATTGTATCAACACTAAGTACGAACTGAAGTGGATTTTTATGCACGTTTTATGTAATTTGTGTGTAAACGAACGGATAGTGTATCTTTATATGACATGGTGTTGCTCATAGGCGTAGAGTATAAAGGGGCCACAGAAAAAAAATATCATACATCGTTTCGAAATTATCTCATATACTGGTAATTCTTTTATTGACACTGTCTTCCCATATTGTTTTTCCATAAAATAGAAATCATAGTTTTAACAAACTAATCGTAAAATCTTGGGAACATATCTGAAAATAATGGTGCAATTTTAGTAGCAAAGCATGCAGCGCTTTTATTAATAATTTCTTTTCTACTTTTACTACGCCCAACGCACATCTTTAGAAGGAAGAATGCAGTGTGCTTTTATTAAATAAAATATTTTACAATTACAAGAAAAATATATGAGGTGTGAACAAATGTAATTTAAGTGTAAAATAGTGATAAGAGTTTGTATAAAATAGTAGTTTGCAACATCGTAGGAGATTCACGCCCCAATATCTCGAGAAATCTACCACATGGCACTAGTAGTAGTTCTACCTATACATGGCTAGGAAGTTATTTTTATAATGTTAAAATATATCAGTTTTTTTATTCTTAAAAATGACAACACTAAAGCGTTATACATTTTTAAAGTTAAGTTCATGCCTATCTACTCCTATTTCAATGAAACTTTTTTACCCATTGTCCTATTCCCCAATTTTCAGACCTATTGCAAGTAATAAACGCAAAAAACAACTTTATCAATTTGGGGAGCACATACACCCTTTGCCCCTACCAAGTGAAATGCACATGCATTAATACGAAAACTAATCGCCATTTTCGATCGTAAGTACTGGGCATCCATTTTTAATAAAATAATTTCACAATTGAAATTCGCAAACTCTTTATTCTTTATAAGTACGTATATGTATCACCTTGAAATATACCTTATAATTCTTTCAATTCATTTTTGAAGCTATTAAGATAATTTTCGATGTCCCTGGAAAAAGTAGAATTTTTTGAAAATAAAATTGAATATCTAAATATTCAATATTTCTTGAGCGCGTGAGTTTTTTCCACTGCAACTTATTCACATTCGTGGTAAAACTGACTTTCGTTTTAATATTTGGGCTACGGATACGAAGAAATGCAATTAATATTAATTTAATGTTTCCATTTTGTTCCTTTAGGTATGCCAATAATTCATTCCATATGTATATACATTTTATTTGTACCTATCTGATTGTATTTGTGTAGCGATGTTATTATATTCTATTTGTGTGAATAAACCTACAAACACATTAAGACAAATTTGACAGCTCACTTTATGTGTTGCATGCAATACTTTGTGACCATTTTGTGTATTTGCTGTACTGTTAATACATCGCAAGCTGTGACTGGCAAAAATCGGTAACGTTTCGGTTGCAAATCATAGCCGATTATACCATATTGTGTATATCACGGAATGGTCAAATAAGTACGTCAAACTAATTCCCCACTTGATCACGGTTCCCTCCTATATGAGAAACAGATTGCACTTTTATAAATCAAAACACACTTTGACCGTAATAGTAAACTTTCTGAATTGTGGTAACAGCGCTAGAACTTTAACCAACGATTTCTACTTGGGAGGGAGATGATCATCAACTGGCTGTAGAGGCTGAAGTAGAGGAATGTGGAGCGAGATGTGGAGGCCGCGCGCTGGAAGCTTATCGAACTGCGATGTCTTCTCTACCAGTTTTCAGTCGGTGACAGAGTATAGATCTCAGTTCTGGTGATGGTGAAATATGAACTTCAAAATATATTGGCGGGTCTCTTAGTTCTTCCTTGTCGTCGATCTGTGGGGGGGAGGCTGACAAGGCCATGAATACAGCCCGCATATTTATATAATGGGCGACCAAACTCAAACTCATATCTATGAGCCTCCTTTTATCATAACACGTTTTCCTCGTTCCTCATCGAAATTGTCCAAATGAGGCGGTCCGTCGCTACTCCGGAGAATGGTTTGGAGCTATGTACCTACTAGTTGTACCTCTAACCCTCTTCAACGTATATTGGACTCATCCATCATCGAGTGATTTAGGTAAGCCATTTTTGGCATCATGGACTCTGCCGCAACTATCTAAGAACTGACTTCCAGCCTGGTTCGATGTACCAGCCCGTTTCTTTGAAACCGGTAGCTTGTATGCGACTCCTCGGGAAAATTGTAGCTCTCATGTCTCATATTGGAGGCCGGCGGCCTTTGGCGGATTTGTCAGGTTGCGGCTTTGGTCTAGTTACCGAATTTAGGAATTTGCAGAACTATAGCGCAATTTGTGTCGCCCAGCGGAGTAGGTCCCTCTCTGACTGACTCCATTCTTTTTCGTAGTATTTTCTCAGAATCGAAGTGGTGACGGATTTTCGAGACTAATCCACTATTTCTTGAAGTCAGATAGCTATGGGAACGAAATATGTATCACATGTAGTCTTCTTTAAGAACGCTCCCAAGAATTATTCGTGGCAATGAACGGCATTGGCATTGAACGTGGATTTAGACTATAAAGCTTTCTTTGAGTCTCAAAAAAAAAAATTATCCAAAGAAAGTTTCATAGAAATCTGTTCAATAGACATAAAAGCTCCTATACAGTTTTATTACATGTACAGATTGACAGCTTTTTAGGAACATATTTTCCTTCAGTTTTTTTCCCGTTTTAAGAAGCGTTATTCGACGCGTTCTATTTAAACTTTTGATTACTCATTTCGATGCCCATTTTAATGAATTTTTTGACGGTGCGTTTTAATCAGTGTTAACGGCTACGTTTTTTGGCTGTTTTTAGACATGTTTCTCTCTTGACAGATGGCATTTCAGCGCCACAATCGGTGTCATCACGGGCATACAACAAGGCTTGACGTTCACTCAAACTTTTGCAGAAGTTGTTTAGACGAAGAGGAGAGGATACGGAAACTCTCTTTGGGAGCGAGCCTTCTATTACAATGATCTCTAAATGATCTAACAAACTTAGACATTCGAAGTCTCCTACGCTTCATTAGAAGTTCATACTGATGGTTCAAGGAGTAGGAGAGTAGGACGAAACGAAACTTCTTCTAGATTCATGTGGTATTACAAGGGACTTTATTATAATGGACTAAGTGTGTCGGCGTATATCAGTCTCCTTAACATCGCATACAAGATCCTGTCTGCCATACTGTGTGAATGGCTTAAACCCCTTGTAAATAACTGGATCGGCCCCTATCAGTGCGGTTTTAGGACAGGAAAGTCCACCGTCGATTAGATTTTCACACTTCGGCTGATCATGGAAAAAATCCAAGAAGTCCAAATCGATACCCACCATCTTTTCATCGATTTCAAAGCCGCGTAAGACAGCATCTATAGAGACGAGCTATACAGAGCCATGTCTAGCTTTGACATCCCTACAAAACTCGTTCGATTGTGTAGGTTGACGATGGAGAAAGCTCGCTGCTGCATCTTTGATGTCAAAAGAGGATTTAGACAAGGTGACGCACTGTCGTGCGACTTTTTCAACATCATACTTAAAAAAATTGTCCGAAACTCACAGGCCAACACACAAGGCACGATCTTTCAAAAGTCCGTCCAAATACTTGCATACGCCGAGGATATTGACACAATTGGTAGAACACATCGAGCTGTCACTGGAACGTTTGCTAGTATAGAAACGAAAGCTGATAACGAGGGCAAAACCAAGCCTGCTGTCAACAAGAAGGGACACCCAACATCGTAGAATCGGACAAAACATCACGATAAACAGCTATATCTTTGAGGTAGTGAGGGACTTTGGCTACCTCGGTTCTGCTATAAATTCTGACAACAACATCTCAGAAGAAATTAAACGAAGAATAACTCTTGCCAAGCGAACCGCTGTTTCTTTGGGTTAAGAAGGCTATTGAGTAGTAAAGCCCTATCCCGAACAACTAGGGAGATTCTGTATAAGACCTTGATCATTCCAGTCCTGCTTTATGGCGCTGAAGCTTGGACTCTATCTAAAGCGGATGAAGATATCCTCAGTAGCTTCGAGAGAAAGATTCTTCGTAAAATTTTCGGTCCCGTTTGTGTTGACGGACTTTGGAGATGGAGATTCAACGACGAACTATACGAACTGTACAGCGACATCGACCTGATCAAAAAAACTGCGAGTAAGTCGTTTAAAATGGCTAGGACATGGAAACAAATGCTCCGGCCTGTAGAGTCTTCGTGTCTAACCCAGAAGGGACAACGCAGTAGAGGAAGACCTCGCCTTAAGTGGCGCGCACAAGTCGAAGGTGACCTCAACCGACTAGGAGTGCGCAACTGGAGCCAGTTAGCTAAGGACCAGGCTAACTGGAGAGGCTTGTTAGCTAATGCCTCGGTTCACCCCGAACTGCAGAGTCGCCTAAGTAAGTAAGTAAGTGTGTCGACCTTTTGTCGATAGCCACTACTTAACTTACCCTAACCTAGACATGTTTCTGGGCTCATTGTTTGACACGTTCAATGTCTCATTTGTCGATTTTAGGGTCTTCTAAAATTGTCCCAAAGGTATTTTCAGAAAATTAAAATTTGGCTATAATCCGCACATTAGGTAACCATGCTTAGGTAAATGATGTACAGACTGACGCAACTCTATCCTTAAAACAACTTATAGCTTCAGTTTAGTAGATCGCTATAGTGTGAACAATAATCTATTTAAGCCGTGTTTAGCTTGTATTTTGTAGGAAAGAAGTGGATAGATCGTCGTTTCGTTAAGTTTCCCAACAAGATCAACGTTCGTTTTAAAATTAGGAGATAGTGAGAGGTTTGAAGGTTATATAGCTTTAGAAAAATGGGTTAGTACCATGGATCCCCACATTTCTACATTCTCGTTCCCAAAACCTATAACCAAGGTACATTGAAGCCAAACCGGATCCCATACTTTCCTAATCACACCTGACCTGGTTACCTCGATTTTAAAGTTCTATATTCACGGCACACAATCAGTGCTACTTTAGAAAGCATTTCTATAGAATCAGGTCTTTGATGGTTCAGAAATTTGACATAAGGCGAACCCTTACGTTATACAAAAATTTAACATTTTCGACACACTGAATGGGAAACATCCCCAAAAAGCAGTCACAAAAGTATGTGGAAAGCACCGGTTTTACCTACCCTCGAGAAAAATAACTAATTTAGACATTTAGGTAATAATTTTAATTTCGAAGTGCTCTGCATAAAGGAATCATTTTCAAAGTTTTTGTGTGGTTTCAAAGTTTTTGACACAAATACAAATTTACAACCGACTCCCCATATTTACACCCCAAAACCTAACCCCTACCTGAAATGTATATTTGACCCGGAAAAGTCATATAGAGTGCGCCTCATGTGGGTTATGCTGCTGAATGACCTTTTTAATAAATCAACGTATACTTGTGGCATGGCAGGGCTGAGCTGCTGCCAACGCTGTAATGTGTGTATGTGTGTTTATCCCCGCTCCAAATGAGGTATATCTATATTTTTCCAGTAATCATGAGATATGTGTTTTGCGAAATGATATCATTCCACAACCAAAATGAAAAATTGTTTCAAAAAAAAAAAAAAAAAACAGAAACACATGGCAGCACACGTTGATGTACTGCTGGATGGAACAGTGGAGCAGTGGAGTGTTGAGCTAGGATCTGCTCACTCAAACCAATGCCAAAGCAGCACATTTTCCATAAATCACATTTTAATTAACATAATTATGGATGAAGAGGTAGGTTTCAGGTGGTAGGTGTAGGGTGGGCCATCAGACAGCAACAGCAACAGCATACTGTGGACTTGCGGTCTAATGAGAATCTCTGTGAATTAGATCTGGATGTGTACACACTTGGCATCACTTTAAAGGATTTCAGTATAGTAATAGCTGTTAATGCATTTTGTTGCCAGATGGATGGGGATGAGTTGTATGTGTTGAGCAATTCATTTCAGTACACACGATGTTAGGTTGATTTTTTTTAATGTTCACTGTTTACATGTATCCATTTAGGCAGAGCATTGCAAGCTAATTTTTAACCCAAAGGATACATTAATTTTCATACGAAACTAAGTGAGAGAGATGAATAGGAATGAATGAGCAGGTCACAGCACTTAGCTATGCTTTCATTGCTTATAACATTTAAAACTCTGATGTAGGTACCAACGTCCTATACCCACTGAGTATAGAGTGCGTAAAACAGTTTAATGAAAAGTAATGAACTGTATCTTGGATGTAGCCATGTAGCATGTAGTAGGTGCTTATAAACATTATGTGGTACCATATAAAATGATCTATTGTGACCTACAATACAAAACTTTAGGTGAAGGTTAAAAATGTGTTTCAGAGTTTCAATGCGAAGGAAAAGCCGACAGGATGTACTATGGCAAAGTTAGGCATTCAAATAGCTTAAATTAGGAATGCATTGGATAAAATATATGTCTCGCTCCAACTATAGTACATCACGCGGTACCAGTATTTAAGAAGAAGGTTAGAAAGGATATTAGATGAGGGGTCTTTCTCTGCCTGTATGTTTCATCACGCTTACCACAGGTTTTAAGGTCTGACAGATAACCATTAGATTCTATAGCTTAGGTTAGGTTAGGTGGCAATTATCCGTTAATACGGGGTAATTCACTTAGACCAAGTAAGGTCCATTGTGATACCACAAGCAGAGTCGGTTATTTCCGTTATTCTTGGAACCATTTCGAATTTTGGAGAAATTTCCGTATTTTGCTGATATCCGTTTCGGCAAAATCAGCAAGCTTCCCGAAGAAGTACTCCCCTAGAGTTTGCTTTCTAATCGAGGATAGCGCCGGGCAGTTACATAGTAGGTGGAATGGAGTTTCCTCCTCCTCCTCATACACGCAACTGCGACAGAAGTCATTAGCGGTAACTCCAAGCCTTGCGGCATGTCTTCCTAGTACTCAGTGGCCTGTTAGTACTCCGACAAGAGTTCCGATATGTGTTCTACTGACGTTTAACAGGACCTTTGTCCTGCGCTGATTTATTCGTGGATAGGTCTGTTTTGCGTGGTTGCAGGTGTCAAGATCGCGCCATCTCTCATTAGCCTGTTGCAGTGCTAGTGTGGAGATGTTGTATCTTACCGTTTCAATTGGCACATGGGGCCAGTAGAGTAGAGAGTTCCATTTTCGTGCCGTTCCTTGCTAGTTCGTCTGCTTTACAGTTACCTGGTATATCTCTATGACCAGGGATCCAGCACAGCGTTAAACGTGCACATATCCGAGATCTCATTTAAAGATTTGCGGCAGTTCCTGACCAATTTGGATCTTAATATTGGTGATTCGAGTGCTTTAATAGCTGCTTGACTGTCGGTGTAGATGACGATGTCCGAGTTCGATATCGATCTCACCTTCAGCAGTTCAGCGGCTTCGCGAATAGCCATAACTTCTGCTTGGAAGACACTACAGTTATTTGGTAGTCTAAAAGACTGGTCTAGGGAGAATGGAACTGAAAAAATCCCGGCTCCTACTCCGTCCTCCGTCTTAGACCCATCTGTGTATACTTCTAGCGTATTTTCATCTATAACCGTATTCTCTTCCCATTGCCGTCGGTCGGGAATACTGGTCTTGTATTTAATATTGAAGTCCAGGACCGTGGTTATGTAGTCTGTAACTTCTGTTTTAACATTATTAGTTTTAAGAATATTGGCATGCCCTGTGTCACTGCTTCTCCATTTCAGTGATTCTCTTAGACGCAATGCCGATTTTGCCGCCATCTCTTTACCGTGTATGTCCAAGGGCAGAATGTGAAGCATCATGGTCTCCAGTGCTGCGGTTGGAGTTGTCCTTAGGACACTGGTCACACAGACACATGCCACTCTTTGGATTCTATTTAGTAGAGAGAGGTAGCTTCTTTTATCCAGTGCTGGCCACCAGACGATGATTCCGTACATGAGTATCGGGCTGACTACTGCTGTATACATCTGAGGCCCAGGATCCTTTTGCAGGAGTAAAGTGCAGTAGCGGCCTTCTTATTGCGTTCCCATCCAGGACCTAAGTATTTGGCGTTATCAGAGAAGCTGGGGCGGATTCCCTTTAGTTTGGGTGGATCGATTTGAGGAATTCGGTGCTTCTTCGTGAATAGCATTAGCTCTGTTTTAGCCGGGTTCATATCCAGGCCGCATTTGTTACCCCATTTGACCAGCGTTGCGAGGGCCGATTCCATCAAGTACCGTAGATGCTATAGGTCGGTGCAAAATTTGAAAGTCGAAGAATACTCCTGCCTACATATAAACTACGCTCCACAGGCGTCTTTTATACTATTAATGAAACTATCCCCAAGAAGGCAAATCAGATAGGCCTTTTGGAGAAACTAAGAAACGCAATAGCAGAGAAAACCATAAAGGACAATCCCCATACGGGTATAGGAGTGATTATGGATCAAACCATCTCAGCCTGGGTCTACCTAGAGGGCACCCGCCTGATGCTACATATTTCGTAGCACGTCTTGAGATTCTGATTGCGGATATAAATATATACGCTTAACATGACCAAATCATCAAAGCAGTGACTGCTCCATCCGTAGAAGTAGCTGCTCGACATTTAATTCCTCACATATTCTGGTGTTTCGCATTACAACGGAGTATTCTCATTTCGGCAGCTTGTATCTGCGATCTTATTCTTTCGGTTATTGCCCAAGCCTCAAAGACTAAATTAAAGATTGACAACTTAGCTTTGACACCAAGTTCAGTCCTCCTAATAACATAATAACCAAGCTATCTTAAAATTGACCCAGCTTAAACAATCCTACAGGAAAACTCAGCAATGCTCTTTCCATCACTCATGACCCCGACGAGATATTTAGGGCCAGTTTCAAGACTAGCTGATATAAAGGCTCGGATAGACTATCTGCAACTTATCTGTCGGTTAAACTTCAACTTTTGGTTTCAAAGGTTTCGAATAGTGATATCTGACAGATATAGCCTCGGATAGAGTATCAGCCGGTTCAAGTGGCTGTTAAATCCTTTATCCGGAAGATAAACAAAATATTTATTTGGAGAAGGCTGGAAAAAATATAGTTTCAGAGCATTTTTTCGTTGACGAGTGTAGATTGCCCCGTAGATGTCACCCAAGGCCAAATTACTAACTCGATCATAAAAATTTTAGAATTCGATTCCGGCTCACCAAAACGGCCGAAAACGCGACTTTAAAAAGGAAAATTTTTATCACTTTTCTCCTAAACCTTTCTACCACGACGGGGCGGTCACCTTGCCGTTGCGTCCTTTTCTGGACGTTGGTGGTGTGTAGGCTTAAGTTGTAACAATTCAAGAGGCTATGCTGTCGGCGGCTTTAGTCGCCAGTATAGGGACACCCATGACAGACAGGCTGTTTTGATGAACAACGAACTACCCAAAACTCTTAATTAGAGTGCTCGATAAGCCTGGAAAGCTTATCTACTTCCCGCCTCTTCTACTCCTATCCACAAATCACTCTTCTCTCTATTTCTTATCCTATACCCCTTTCCCCTGGGCTGGACGAATGTGTCATATACGACCCATGCCGATAGTCAGCCTGGATGGGGGCCCTGTTTAAAGAATAGGCTCAGCCACAAACGGAGTATCTGGATTCCGTTAATTTTTCAAAGGTCGTTTTTTTTTCTTTTGGCTTACCTAAAACAACAAAAAATATTAGAAAACATGAAACAAAAAAATACAAAACAAATGACATGTGAATCGAAACAAACTTAGTGGCTGATAAATTTTTCCGCAAGTTAGTTTATCAGAGACTTTGACAATGAAACAGACAAAAAGTTTCAGCAGCTTTTATCCGGTGGATAGCGTTAATATGTGTCGGCTAACTATCCGAAACTTTATCCGGAACCTTTGAAACTGGCCCTTAAACTTCTCCGCACCTGTTCAATGAACTCCACTGCAGGGAGCATTACATCACTTCAGATTTGTTCCCGATAGACCTTTCAAATACAAATAAAACTGTTCTTTAACGAGCATAAAACGAAAGATCAGTGAAAGCTCAAAATGCGCAGGAAGTATTGCCTAAAAATGGTTTCAAGTTTTTTTTTTTTTTGTATTGACTAAGATTTATGCCTACTTTTTATTTTTTTAAAGTTTCAAATTGATACGACGAACCGTTCGTGAGTTATAGAATAGGTCCCCTTAAAAGGGGTCATAGCGCCTTAAAAGGGGGCCAATAACTCGGGCACCAAGCAAAATTTGCAAAATCAGAGAAATCGATCACAAACCGAGTTTGAAGTACCCCTTTGAATAGGGTTGAATTTCGAAATATCCTTTCTTATTCCTTATATACATAATAAAGGGAACCTCTCTCAGCTTTCTAGATCAAAGGGCTTAGGCGTTAATGAGTCAGTGACAGCCTGAGTGAATCGTAATATCCATTTTTAATATAAGAGATTAGCTTACGTGGGAAAAAGTAAATGGCGCAAGAATTGTTCCTTGTGAGACATCTTTGACGAACAAAGAGGTACCTCATTGTTAAAGTAGTAACTCGATGCCTAAGTACGACCACAATTAATTTGTTAAGAGCTCTGAGACAAAGGATACCTTATTAACAAAAGTTGTAGTGCTTGTTTCAACGAGTTGACAATATGCAACACATTGCTGGTGTCTTTCCACGAAAGGAACATACCTACGTATTTAGCATTTTACATCGAATTTTACAGGAACAGAGTACAAACCAGATTGACGCGTCACCCAGTTAAGCTGTGTTAAACATGTATTACAAGCAAGCGGTTGCTCACATCATTAAAGAACTTGAGGAGACATTTTTCTGCAATAATAAACATAAGAACACTCGTATCTACCTCTAAGTTCTTAAGTCGTTTCTTTTTTTAAGGACAAAATGAAGAGACGAAGTAGCAAAGTGCAGGCAAAGTTTACAACCACTCTTGTTACATAAATGTATAACAGAAAACACAGCAGTAGGCATCCTTCGAACCTTGAGCAAAGTAACAAATGAATGAAGATGACACATCATTATGTAAGATGTCCTCTTGAACTTTTTTTTTTTTTTTTTTGTTTTTTGTCTCTTTCAGGAGTTTTTATATGTCTTTTCGTTTCCGGTAAAAACCGTATGTACATATACACACTCGTATTCGTACATTCCTTCCTTCGATAAGTTTTATTAATTACGTCGACAGGTACACGCATATACACACACGATTGTGTGTACTTGAAGTGAAAGCTTTCATGTACGAGACAAGGGTATAGAAAAGGTTCGAAACTCTTGGTTATGTTTTACCAACGTTCTTGTATGCTTCCAATAAAAGAAAATAATGTTGGTTACCTTTTTGCCTTAAGGCAAAAAATCCAACTCATCCTTTGCGGAACGATGTAGTAGCAGCGCATATATAGGTAGATACTATGCTCAAACTGCCAGTTAAGTTGGTAAACGTAGTAAGTAATAAAATTAAATTTTGCATGAGGTATTTTGGGTTTTTTTTTTTTTTTTTGTATACCCACGAAACTTTATCTTCTGCTGGTAGATACAGTTTCATTCTCCTCAACTCGTTTTCACGTGGTTTAATATAATATTTTTTTTTTTTGGTTCCTGCTGAGGAAAGCAAAAATCAGCGAAATAAAAGGAAAATGTTGTTAATTTTAAAAATAATATTTTAATTTGGATAAATGCCATAGGCAAGAAGGATAAGAAGATCGATGAGGGTAGGTAGGTGTACCCGTACCCACTATGTCCATGCATGAACAACAGAGAAGAAAAATAATTCATCTGAAAGTATACGCTTTAAAAATTTATTTCAACAACCTTACTCAAGTCCTTTTGGTCGATTCTGACAGAGTAGATAGAGAGGATTAGGTTTTGACAGAAGGGCAGACGATGATATCTACATATTATATTATAATAACAGATGAGTTGTCTATCTCTATATACTTAGAACAAAAGAAAGGAGTATACCTACTTTGTGAGAAATGTTGATCAGACATATTCTGGAAAGTCGTTCACTGAAAAAGTAACCCCCTTTGGTAATCGTTATATGGAAAATGTTATAAAATGTATCCCCCGCACAAATATGCGAAACACTTAAGAGGCTTGCTACCAACTTTTCGTTTAGTTTATAGATTTTAAGAAGTACTTGTTGACAAGTATGCGCGTGGGTTGTGAGTCTTATTGCGTCTATATCCTAGATTATTAAGTTCAACTTTAAAGTCGTATAGAATAGGTGGTGGGTGTTCATTTCCATTTGGAATTCCTGGGCCTTATTCAAAATCTGCAGTAGTTCGAATATTTGCGGTTATTGGTGGATTTTTCCGAACTTAAAACGCACACATAAGGACCAATCAGGTTATTGATGAACGTCATTAGGTATTCGTAGATTATTGCTGTCAGGATGTATAGGTGTTTTCCAAAAAGAATAAAGAACTTTTCATATTAAAAAAGGAAGATATACGTGATGTTCAATAGGCTTATAAAGGGTGTCCCATAATTCACGTAAAATTTGAATTTTGCGCCATTTAATAGTACAGTGATGCCAACGGAAAAAAAATATAACAATGTGACAGCTGACAGTTCGGGGTTAGTAAAAATGGAGCGCTATACGAAAGAACAACGCATTTTCATTGTTGAGCAATATTTTAAAAATAATTAAGTTTTATCAGCTATATACCTAGTCCGCAATTTTCGAACAAAATATGGCCGTCACGACATAGTGATTTAAAACCATCAACTGTGAAGAGAATAATTGAAAAATTCAGGGAGTAATCTTAACCACTCTGATGACACACAGAGTTCAACAAGTTATTCAACAGAAAACATCGAAGCAGTTAGCGAGAGTATTGCTGACAGTCCAGGAACATCAATTCGGAACCGTAGTCAAAAATTGGGCATTTCAGAAGCTCGAATTCTCACGAAAGACTTGAAATTTAATGCTTACAAAGTTCAATTGACTCAAGAACTGAAGACTACTGACCATGCAGCGCGAAGAGAGTTCTTTGAATGGATTTTGGAACAACAACAAGTGAATGTTGATTTTTCAAACAAAATCATCTTCAGTGATGAAGCTTATTTTCATCTTGATGGCTTCGTTAATCGTCCAAATTGTCGCATTTGGGGTTCAGAAAACCCACGAGTAATTGTTAGGAAACAAATGCATCCACAACGCGTGACTGTTTGGTGCGGATTTTGGGCTGGAGACATTATCGGACCATTCTTCTTCGAAAATCAATGGTTTTCGTTATCGTGACATGCACATGATAACCCAGTTTTTAGTACAAGATATGGATGTGACCAACATGGGTTTCAACAAGACGGTTCCACATATCATACAGCCAGAGAAACAATTTAATTACTGCATGAGTCATTTCCTAAACGTGTAATATGGGCCGATCAGAATTGGCCATCCAGATCTTGCGATTTAACATCATTGGACTTTTTTCATTGGGCTTTTTTGAAGTCAAAGATCTATGCAAACAAGGCCAAGACTACCAGCACCTAGAAAGAGGAAATTGGGATGTGTATTAATGAAATTCAGTCACATTTATGCGAAACAGTCATAGAAAATTTCAATAAAAGAGTACGTACTTGCCAGCAAATCCGTGGCTTCAATTTATCCGATGTGCTATTCCATACATAACCCCAATCTGTAAACTCTATGAATCAATAAAAAATGTAAGCTTTCTAATTAAAAAGTCTGTATTTTCTATCAAAATTACATTTTACGCGTGAATTTTGGGACACCCTTTATATGCTACTGTAGTCGACATTACTTTCATAGGACCAAATTTTACAGATGAGTTGGTGTATCGTCCCATCTCCTTTTGAAAAGCTCAGTAGCTAAGCCGCCATTTTTATTGGATTTAAGTTTAGATTTTTCCAACAATCAAATAGTTTAAAAATCCTTGTGTCTTGCATGGAACTGTCCTGAATTTTGTGGTAGCTCTAGTTAAACCCTCAAACATTTTTTTGTTTTTTATTTTAAAGTATAATTTACTAAAAATTTGTTTATTTCCTATTTTGTAAGCTCTCTTTATCTTTATATACATAATTCGTCTGTAAGTAATAAGTATTTGTAACCGAACTCCTCCTAAACGGCTGGACCGATTTTAACGAAGTGTTGTGTATGTGTTTGAATGGGTCTAAAGATGGTGTAGATTCACAATTGGAACCGGTAGGTAGCGCTGCGATCCGATTCCACAAATTTTCAAATAATAAACACTCAAAAAAAAAAGAAAAAAGAATTGAAAAGGCAAGAATAAGCTCATGAATAAAATTTCAAATAATATGCACTCAACAAAAAAAAAATCATGAATAAAATTTTAAATAATAAACACTCAAAAAAAATCATAAATAAAATTTCAAATAGATAATAAAACGGCCACAAAACAAATAACGGACAATGAAAATGAACGAGCAGGCAAAATAACGTTTGCCGGGCCCACTAGTATCTATACATATAATAAAACTGTATTCTGTATCCTTAGCAACAGTTTTTAGCCAAAATGTATTTTCTGAAGTGAAAATATATACATACACATATACTTTGGATGTTTATACTTTTGCGATCGTCAAACAAAAACAATACGTATGTATACTACACATTCGAAAAGGGTTGATTTGTTTTCGCAGTGAGTGCTATGGTCAGTTATATATGTAGGTATGTATATTATGATCGAGAGACGTATAATACAAAACAGGTTTAATTTCAGAATTTCATTCGATAAGTGTAGGGTTGGGGTAGGTAGTTGTTTGGATTCCATAGGAAGAGGGAAACAAAGGAAAGGAAATGCAGTATTATAAACAAGTAGCAAGATCAAGGAGAGGGAGGGCGATGCAGAGGTGCACATTATGTATCCAATACATTACATCCATTATCGCATATCCCCACGCAACGCAGTAGGAATTTCATTCTGATATGACGTATGTATTTTTTGAAGTGAAAATATATACATACACATATACCTTGCTACAAATGGATGTTTGTACTTTTACGATCGTGCGATGCGACAGGACAAACAAAACAACACTATTTGTTTTCGAAGTGGTCAGTTGTATATGTACACTGGTCGGCATAAGTATTTTGACAAAACTAAAGTTAATTTTGCTCATAATTTGAAACTTACTTCATGTAAATTTTGGCACCAATGGAAAGGTCATTTAAATTCCGTTTGAATGTTACAAAACTTTCCTTAACCCATTAAGTACCCATTTAAAAAATTTAGAATTTAGAATTTTTGTGAATGCCAATTTTTTTGACTTTTTTCCTCGGTATAAAAACAAAAAATGTTTTGATGCAAAAAGTTTCTTCAAACAATTCTAATAGTGACTGCAAAAAAAAAATTTTCAAAAATCTCTTCGCTAATATTTTTTATGATTTTTTGAAAATTGCTAAAAATGACTATTTTAGCAACTTTTTCCTCCTTTTCATACAAAATTTTTCTGAGATCATCCCATTCAAAAAATCATAAAAAATGTTAGCGAAGAGATTTTTGAAAATTTTTTTTTGCAGTCACTATTAGAATTGTTTGAAGAAACTTTTTGCATCAAAACAAAAATTCGTATTGCTGTATATTTCAGGTTTAGGCAGAAAGAAAATTCCAGAAAATAGATATATTCTTATTTTTCGCATTTTACAAAAGAACATTATTATCTAAGACGTAAGCAATACAATTCCTGTGCACGGGCAAAGCTGGGCGGGTACAGCTAGTATTCTATAAAAATGAAATGCTGTTGGTTAAGGTTCACTTAATTGACGAACGGCGCGGCGTTGACGGGTTTGCTTAAGATTTATTTTCCTCGCTGTTATACGTAGAAGGTTTTTAGCAGAAAAAAGTTTCGAAAATTAAAAATAAATTTTAAAAATCGGGTGGTTTTCGAGATTTGAATGTTTTTATTTATATGGGAATTGCCACGGACCTTGGTTTAATATTAACCAAACTTCACAGAAACACGTTTGGTTCAATGACAAATATTGCCAAAAAATATAAGCTCAATCGGTTCAGTCGCTCTCTAGGTTTGGGAGGGGTGGCGGTCTTTTCGACAAAATTCATTTCGCAAATTTTATTTCGCATTTATTGAAATAAATTTAGTTTATCTCGCAATATTTGTTTCGCAAATTCTCATTCCGTCTTTGAATTATGTTAAGTGAGGTTACGCTCTTTAGGAAAATGGATAGTCTGGAAAACGTCTGTTTCTTATTTAAATCAATAAGAAACAAAGATAGGCTTAGTGTTGTTATTTTTTCCTACGACTTTGAGTATATAAACAAAGAAAAGCGTTGTGATTGATTCACATTTTACTATTTCGCATTGTATTATTTGGCGAAATGTTTTTTACATGATATGAAATTTCGCGGCGAAATTTATTATCATGTAATAGATTGTAAAACAAAACATTTCACGAAATAATACAATGCGAAATAGTAAAATGCGAACATATCACAACGCAAGATAAAAATTTGCGAGATGACAAATGCGAAATGATGTTTTCGCGATATGATTACAAAGTGAAATGAAAGATTGCCTAACAAAATTTGCGATTTGATGAAATGCGAAATAATTAAAAAGCAAGACAACAAATTGCGAAATGATTATGGCGAAATGATAAATTGCCAAAAATATTCCGCGAGTTGACCCCTACCCGTTTGGGAACACAGACATGATAGTAGGAAGGCTGAATCTTTAAAAATGAAGTTTACCACTCACTGATCATCAACGCCCAGCCTAAACCCTTTGCTCTATAAAGCTGAAATTTTGGACAGAGGTTCCCTTTATGATGTATACAAGGAATAAGAAAGGATATTTTGAAATTCAACCCCTTAAGGGGTAAAAGGGGGGGGTCAAAGTTTGTATGGAACATTTTTAACTTTCATCCGATTGACTTAAAAGCCGGTTTGTGTACTCTCTATGAGAAATAAAGATTCTCCGATTTTGGAAATTCAACTCTTAAAGGGGAAAAGGGGGGGTCAAAGTTTGTATGGGAGCATTTTTATTTTTCATCCGATCGACTTCAAACTCGGTTTGTGTACTCTATTATAAGAAATAAAGATAATAATTTTTTCGATTTTGGAAATTTTGTTTGGGGCCCGATTTATTGGTGATGGCCCCTTTTAAGGGAATAAGGAATATGTGGTGTCCCGCAGATAGTGGTTCCGTCTGCTGTAGTATGATCTGTGTTGAGATGCCAGCGCTTCACCAACAAATATTGTTTATATAATTTTTGAACTGTTTTCTCCAATAGGGCGTTAGACATATTTTTCAGAGATACTAATTGCTTCTTAAGTACTGTCTTAGGTAGGTTTCCTGCACGATACATATATAAATATAAAAAAGGCAACTAACTGACTGTGAAGGAATCTCTGTGTCCAAATCCTGAGGACTGCGCGAGCGAAACCGCGGGCAAAAGCTAGTATTTATATGAATTATATGTGGGCGCAGTAGCGCAGTGGTTAGTGTGCTGGAGTTCTGTGCAAGGGATCCCAGATTCGATCCCCGGAAAAACACAAATTACATCTTAGTGTTTTTTCTACTGCGCCACCTCGCGAACGTCTGACAAACATCAGAGAGTATAACTGTTCTGAAAAAGCTTCTCAATTCAGCCGTTCGGAATCGGCATAAAATTGTAGGTCCCTTCCATTCATTCCAAAAATAGAAACTCACACAAAACGACTGGTTGCTAGAAGCTAGGCCTAGGGTGTCTACCGCCTGTTGCGCCACCTATGTATTTATTTATAAAGATATTTCGGAAATGTATTAACTTCATCAGTTGGTCGAAAATGGGATTTCATTTTATTTCGTCTTTTTTAAGTCCGGTAATATATATAACGAAAAAGAGGAACAGACTTCGCACACAAATCACACACGTACAAACATTTACAACCAAATATTGAGTAAGTTGTGGCATCAAAATAGAGCATCAGAGCTAATTGGATCTGACAACCACCTCCACTTCATTATCTAATAGTTGGCGCAACAGGTCCGTAAAGGCACCCCATGCCTAGCTTCCCAGAACCATTCGTTTTTGTGAATTACTATTTTTAGGACCTACAATTTTATGCCGAATGAATGAATTAAGATGTATTTCCGAAGACTATCACTGTCATTCCAGAAGCTATACCTTTTTGTAAACAGGATGCTGGATCATATCGAACCAACAAATTCACGTGAGAACTAGCAACAGAAAACACCAAAATGCACTCAAAATCAAACCGAAAAAAGGACATGAACAGTCACTATCCAATCGACCATCAAATTCGTTCAGTAAAAAAAAAAAATTGTTTAAGGCGTGAGGGGCCTCGAATTGTCAAAATACGCAAAAACATTTTACCATCAGGTAAAAATAATTTGATGGATCTGAATTTCAGATTTCGGATTCCGGAAACACTGCTGCCAATCACTCGTCATAAATTTCTCTCTGTACAATTATCATCTCAAATTAATCACGATGAGAACTTTTACCAATCAACTATCAAACCGTCATCTAGGCCACACGCATATATACATTCGCTGCCTATACCTGCCCTCGCTACCTGTACTTCATCATTAAGACAAACACGAATATCCACTTCCAATGCGAAATGAATTATTAATCTCGTATTGATATTCGAACAAACGGTTTGGGGAACATTTTCACCGAAATATACAGCAACTCCCCGCACGCAAGACTCTTATAACAGATCAATAAACCCTGACAGACAATTTCGGGGGAATAAAGGAAAACTTTCAATCGATGCCGAATCGAAAACTTTTCCATCAAATAAACAATTGCTCCTCGGTAAGTTACCGCCAGGCACACACATTCCGACGAACCTTACCTTACATGCATATATCCACAATCCTTCGGTCGACGACGACGGGCGTAAACGTAATACAGGCACTTCACTTTTACAATAAAGGATAATTGACATGTTGAGAGCACTTTTCTGTCTCTGCTGTTCGAATCCTCCATCTCCCGGCGAAATTAAATATTAAATTTAAGAAAGGTGAAGTACGTTTGAAATGTACACCGTTCTTGCAGTATACATCAGCAGGAGACTGACAGACAGGCAGGCTGCAAACCAAGACAGGTCAGACTTCAGAGTGGAGCGTGGAGCATGGAGGGGTGGATGGTATACGAATCAATTGGTTGTTAAGGAGGAAATTGAATTGTCAACTGACAACCGAGAGCAATACAAAACACAATACACCCAGTCCGTGTAGGCTTCCCAATGAAATATTGCGAATGTCTCTGAATACCAATCTCTGATTTGATACGCGCTTTTCATAATTTATAAAAAAAAAAAATATGCAGACACATACAATAATATTGATTCGTATTCGGATACGGATACCGATTTACGAAACGAAGATGGGGATGACGAAAATTGTAAGTAAATCGAGGAGCAGAAAAGATTTAAGTGGATTATTGACAAAACGAATGTTGTTTCCTTCACGGTAGGGAGGCTTCAAAGGCAGACATATTCCTATGCAGAGGGAACGCGCTTTAATTCTTATATTAAATACTGAAGGATCTTATCAGGAAGACGTAAATAATCTCTCATACTTTGAGGGTTGAAGAAGTTTTTAGACGTTAATTGACGTCTTGGCACCTAGCTTACTCCTGCTTTAAAGGTTAAAGGGTTGATTAAAATAAAAAAAAAAACAAAAACAATGCCCCGAAAATAAGATTCCGGGTTGGCAATCAAACCATTACGTCTAAGGAGTCTCTAATTTACCTAGGTGTAATGCTCGACAACAGACTAAACTTTAAAACGCACATCCAGTACGCCGTCAGGAAGGCCTCACAGATGCAAGCAGGTCTTTCCCGAATGCTGCCAAACATCGGTGGACCTGGATATGAGGATAGGAGGATTCTACTATCCAGAGTGGTCAGCTCAATACTTCTATACGCTGTACCGCTCTGGGCGGGGGCTCTAAAAACAAACGATACAAGGAGAAAACTCTCGTCAGCATACATGCTCTGCGCAATACGAACAATAAAGGGATTTCGAACAATCTCCGATGAAGCAGCCTGCGTTATATCGATAGAATTATCCCCATCGACATTCTTGCCAGCGAGATGCAAAGGATCGACCTTAGGCAAACACCCAACCGGCAAGTGGTCCCTAATAGAAGGGTCAAAGTAGAAGAGAGGGAAGCATCGATGGCACTATGCAAAGCCCAGATGTGATAATACGGCAAAAGGCAGATGGACCCACAAAATGATCCCTACCATCGAGGTCTGGACAAAAAGAGCAAACGGGGACTACAGCTACAACCTTACGCGCAGCTCTTATCGGGGCACGGCGGCTATCGGAATCGGAAATACTTTTACAGATTTGGTCACGATAGCTCGCCTTTCTGTCCCGAATGCCCAGACGAAGAAGAAGATACGGAGCACGCAATGTTCCATTGTAGGCGCCTTGCAGGGGGAAGAGCGAACTTACCAAACCCCTCAAAGTCTAATAAGCCATATGTTAAGGTCAGAAGATGACTGGCTGGAGGTATGTACCTTTATAATGAGTGTAAGAAGAAGTAAAGAAGAATTAAGGAGACTTGAAAGACTTAGAATAAGAGCCGAAATGGCGGACCCAGAGGATTTGGGATGAGTTGCTAACCAGCCCCGCGAAGTAATACAGCAGTCCCGCGAGGAGAGTGGTTGAAGGAAATAGGATGTGGATTAGTACGTCAGTCGCATTCCTGGCATCGATTATTCGGGTTTGCGAATCGCGCATGTTGGTAGCACGGGCTACCGCATCTTTAGAAGATTACCACATCCACTGGCGCAACCAAAAAAAAGACACCAAAAAAGTTGCATCCTATAAATGGTGAATGAGGGGAATAGATCTGAAAAGGAAGGAAGCAAAGAGACTTTATAATAGGGCGAAACTATGTAGCCAACGATGACACCAAGTTTGACATTTGTCGGTATCAAGTTTTTAGCAGGCTGATGGGCTCAGTGGTTAGTGTACTAGACTATACTGTGCGATTATTCTTAAGCCTGGACAAACAGAAATTACATCTTACGGTATTCTTTCCACTGCGCCACTTCTTGGGGACGTAGAACAAACATAAGAGTGTTTGTCATGGAAATGCTTCCAAATTCAGCCGTTCAGATTTGGCATAAAATTGTATAGGTCCATTAAATTCGTCTCAAAAAAGTAATAACACAAACGAATGGTTGTGAGAAGTTACGCCTAGGGTTCCTGCCTATACGAAACTGTTGCGACATCTTTTAATTTTTTGGTTCGCATTTAGTTCGCTTCGAGTTCCCCGGAGGAAGATTTCGTTCGCCGGCGAGTTCATAATGTGAAAATCTCGGGCATTACGTGTTTTTGTGGAATATGGTTGACGTTACTGGTTGAGGAAGACAAATTCTGGTCTACAATTATTCGCCAAAAATAAAAGAGAAACAAAAATCTAAATGTAGATGAAACTAATGCGAATGTATATATGAAGATTATGCTAACCTCCTACATAAAGAATATATGCTTCGAAGTAAAGCAAAGCTTGTGTGACTCCACTTAACATGTTGATAGGTTAAAGTATATCGGGGGCTTAAGGTGGTAGTACGCGGTAGTATTCAGGTTTGCATTGCATTAGGTTGTCGCTCATGTTGGCGTTACTTCTTCATGATGGTTGCCACAGTATTGCTGATTGCTTCCCATCCCCCTTCTGTTTCCCGCATCAGGGCGGTTATGTTTTCTGGTGTCAGTTCCACACCAATTTTCTCCCTCAGCATTTGGCGTCCTTCTTCATATCGCGGGCAGTGGAACATTACATGTTCCGCGTCTTCAACAGCTCTTGTACAGCATGGGCAAAAAGGATTGTCATCGTGCCAAAACCTGTACAGGTAAGACCTAAAGCATCCATGACCTGTTAGCATCTGCGTTAAATAGAAATTTAACTCTCCATGCTTTCTGTTGATCCAATCGTCAATTTTGGGTATGATTCTATGCGTCCATCTTCCCTTGTCGGAGTGATCCCATCTCTGCTGCCAATCTTCTAAACTTACCACCCTTTGTGGTAAAGTGTTTTCTCCTGTTGTCATTGATGTTCCTGCCGTTGTTCTGCTGACGAGGAAGTCAATTGGTACCATGCCAGCTACTACGCACACTGCATCGTAAGACGTCGTTCTAAAGACGCTAGTTACTCTAAGAGCGCTGAAGCGGTAGGTCGCCTCCGTTTTCTTTCGGTATGATTTGGTCTTCATTGCACCAGCCCATATCGGGATCGGGGATAGAGTATTATAGAAGCAGTCTTCTTCTGTATTTTGGCCCTCCAATATTGGGCATCATCCTTGATAGTGCAGGCATCATCCTTTGCTGCTTTTTCAGCTGTGTATTCAATGTGCTATTTGAACGTTAGTCTCTCGTCTATAATAATCCCGAGGTACTTCAACTCTGGTTTGTACAGTACAGTATGATCATGTACTGTACGTATCTACAAAACATCCATTCTTCGGGAATAAATAAACACGTATAAGTAAAATCTGTCTATTATTTATAATTTGACAGTTTGACTAACCTGGAGGTCAATATGATGTCAGCCTGTCAAAAATTGACATGATTTTCGACTTGTGTATTGTGTTCGATTAAGGGAAACTATATTCTTTTTTTTAATTCCTGAAGAATGGATTTTTGTAGATACGTGCTTAACGCAAAAAGAGAACGATATAGGCCCTTTAGAATATTATAGCAGGTGATTTAAAGACCTATTTGGCGACAGCTTTTGAGGTCGTTATTTGGTATATTGCGACTACCTTCGATCTATTGCATACTCTAAATAAAATGTTGCATGAGATTGCCTAATAGTTTGCACAGCCTAGCCTTGACATAATATTAGAACCTTGCCTGATTTGCAATTGCCTACAAAACTGTTCCAATCAAGAGTCGGGTATACCTACATTTGATTGGAATTTAATTGCTTGTTTCTAAAGCTTGAAGTCCGAAATGGTATTAAATTATTGTGGTTCTTAGGACAACCATCTACCAAATCTCCACACTACTGGGCAAATCTTCAAAAAAAAAAAAAAAAGAACAAATGTAAATTAAGTCCTTGATTGAATAGAAAATATTAAAAGCCAATAAGATGTACCCTAATTGCCCCCAGACTGATTCCAAATTTTTGCCGGCAAGGGTGCGTAATTGGTTTGGATATTTCTATTCGAAGCCTACTCGAATAATATACCCTATTTACATACACATATGTGCACCATACACCCCTTGCTATATTCAAGAGTCTTCAAAAGTCTCAATATTCAATTTGACAGGCTATACCAGGAGCACTTCACTTTCGTTCGAATGTGATTAAATAACGATTGAATATAAGCTTCATAATAAATTGGCCCATTGCAAGGTATATAGAGGAAAATAATTAGTTGCATAAGGTCGCCTGCTTATTTCTCAATTTCAGTCCTTATAGGAGCTGCAACAGCTTTTCTCGAATAAAGTAATTAAATTGTGTTCAGTTTGTTTGGTCGTAAAATATACAACAGCTGTTGGAGATATTATACTGACTGCAAAAGGGTTGAAATGGAACTCTACTATGCCGACACATCAATGTAACCCGAAAGGAGGTTGCAATTTAAGCATTTCCATAGGAAAATAATATTAAACTTCGATATTTATTATACACATGACATTGTTATACTTTTATGACTGTTGAATTACAAAATTGTGCAATATAAAGTAGAAAAGTGTGGATGCTAAATTGAATAGTAAAAGTACGCATATGGCGTCAGAAAAATGCTGTAGAGAACACACTGCCAAAATCATAAATTTCGGCATTAATATATTTCCTCCAAAGTATTCCTAAAATGCCCTATAACCATCATAGGAAGCCTGCACTTTTCCAAGAAGACATTATTTGGGTAAAGATCGTCCTTCCTTCAAATCCTCACAACATTTAAGATAGAACGTAATACATAAAATTACAGAGAGCTTTAGGAACCTTTTTAAGGGTTTCAAATTCAAGTGATGGGACGACGAAATCCTCCACAACCCAGATGTACAAAAACACATTGCTGTACATATCGAAGATCCTTTGACCAAAGAAACCTTCTTGGGCACCAGAGCCGATTTCATCAACTTTATGCGGTGTTCTGTTACTTTGGCTTATGCAGAGGTTGTTTTTGATTGAGGTTTTCAGAGATTATCATAGTTGCCACTGTCACTGACAATGGCCTAAACTTTGTTAAAGTTTTCAAAGAAAATTCAATCTCGCCTATAACTTTATTAGAAGATATAGACCAAGACGATGTTATTGAAAATTATGATGGTGTTAAAGATTATGGCGATTTGGACAATGACAATCGTCGATAATATTTATCTGTTCAATCAATCTTCCAAATTTTTACAACTTTAGCTTGCATGAGTACCGAGAAATACAGTATAGCATGGTTTTCTTATGGTTTTCTTTATATGAAAGGTGCCACGCCCCTTTGTCTAATACTGTCCACTTTTTGACATACTTCCAACAGATAACACCTATACGTGTTTGCACCAAATTTCAAGGCTGTATTGTCAACAAAGAGTGTTTTAAATAGCTTTGTTGTATGGGGTAGCAAGCCCCGTTTTCCAATACCGCCCACATTTCGCGATTCGCCTATGCCCTTCTTCAGGTCCTAGACTATCTTCTGCCAAATTACATTACGATTGATTCAGAGGTTTAGTCGTGAAAAGATAACAAACAGACAGACAGATAGAGTTACTTTAGCATTTATAATATTAGTCTGTATAGGGGAGAGTGGGGCACATTTGAACACTTTTTGCTTTGAGGTCTCATCAAATCCTATGTGTCTAAATTATAGGACTGTAAATTATTCTCAAATGCAAATAAACTTTGATTTGGACAAGTAACTACGTAAATTTAGTAAGGGCGTATAATTTATTTTTATATAAAAACGAAGTAGGTCCTTATGTTCAAAGGTACCCCCCATGTGGGGCAGTTTTGAACTAGGCTGAGGCATTTTTGAACGGCAGCATTTGTAATTGCTTTTAGCAGCTAATAATTTTACTACAAGGTTTGTATTTTTTTAATAAAATAAATTAACATAATTTTTTTAATAAAAAAACACAAAAACGACTGAAATTTTTAAATTACATACTGAAATATTTTACAAATGACTGAAGAAACTCCCGCTACTTCCAGGCGACGACTAAAGAACACGGTATTACCAACTTTAAATTTTGGTTTATACTTTGAAATATTTTTTAAATGTTGATTTATTAGCAATGTTCAAATGTGACTCACGTTCAAACGAGCCCCAGTCTCCCCTAGATTATTTTTTTGATATTTTGATGGTTGATTGACTTGAGTAGTTCCGACGGTTTATTGTTTGTTGGCGTGGATATGGTATAACATTTCGTTATCGTTTGATTCTTCTTTGTTCTTCGTTTTCATGTTTCCGACGCCTCTTTCCGAGAGATTGGTATTAGCCACAACCAACGGTTTTATCACATTTTTTCTTCAAGATTTGGACCAATCAAAGCTATCACGTGTTAGGTTGGCTAGGTTGGTTAGATAAGTGGGTTTGCGAGATAAAAAAAAAAGACTTTACATTCCACACTTAGATCAATGTAGATCCCTTGCGAAACCCTTGGGATGAAAACCTATAATAAGAAAACCAACGAGTTGGTAAGCCATCCGAGGCATTTACAAATGGAACTGTTACAGGTTCTTGTAAGTCCTCCACTGAATAGAGTTTTAGATGTATAGTAGAGTGCTGGGTATTGGTAAAGAAAGTGTGGTGTTTACTTTGGGAGGATCCCTTAACTGCCAGCTCATCAGTTTTCTCATTTCCAGATAAACCTTTCTGTCGGTGAACATATCATAGTCTTATGTTGTGCTTCGCGCCAGGAGCTCGTAGATCTTTGCAACACCGGATTAGAGGCTCAGAGTTGATCTCTACAACTGAGATCGTTTTATTGCCACTTGGCTGTCAATGAAAAAGTACTAAATCGCATGAGAATAGTGATTCTGTACTGATAGAGTCTGCCAAATGATCCAAGGGTTGGGATGGGATTTTCAAGTATTGGTCTGTTCTTTGTCAACTCAAAGGCTTTTATACCCGGGTCTTGCATATAACCATACCAAGCAAATTAGCCTCTTGTGAAGTACTACAACTTCTCTGGTGGATAAATGCAAAGTTTTCTTCTGGAGAGATCAATGCAAGTTGCAGTAGACATTAATTTGCTACAAACGAAGGAGTGCCCCAGTGTTCTATACTCTCTCCAACACTATTTCTTTTCCGTATAAATAGCCTGGTTGGTTCGACAATTTACCACAGATTAAAATAGACGACCAACCCATCCGTGAATGAATCCATGCACCTTCTTAGAGTCACAGTCAATTCGGGAATAACATATGGCAGGACCACTCTTCCAATATTACATTACATATAGTAAGATAAATGTCCTAAAAGTTTACATATTTAGAGCAAAGAGGTACTTCAGCCCGAAATAACTCTATCTTCTTTATAAAGCAGGGTTAGACGCAGGGGCGTAACGAGCTTTTCAAGAGTCGGCAAATCAACGATAAATTTTCAAAAATTAGGTCTTAGGTTTGGATTTTCATTAGGTATAGGTTTTAAACTTGTATACCTACAAATCAGTATTTTCAAAGGTTTCACATGAACTCCTTAAAATTTAGCTAGTTTAGATTCGATTTTAAAAAGGACGGTCGGCATCGGTGAATTTGCTGACTGAAATCCTTAAAATTTAGCGAGTTTCGATTCGAATTTTAAAAAACGGTCGGCATCGGTGAATATGCCGACTGAAATCCTAAAAAATTTGCGAGTAGATTAGGATTTTGTGGATTCTACGGTCGGCATCGGTGAATATGCCGACTGAAATCCTTAAAATTTAGCGAGTTTAGATTCGATTTTAAAAATAACGGGCGGCTTTTCTAATTTGAGGTTTGTGGAACTCGGCTTGTTGATGTGGATTGCGAACTTTAACAAATCGCGGCAAGGATGTTTACTTCGCGGCAAAAAGTTTGAAAAACGAAATTTCGTTATTTAAACTGTTTATGAACTTGTTTTCTTAATATAGCTGATGGCTGAAATTGGCGAACTGCCGTGACCTAGAAAAGTGTTCATGTGAACGGACGGACATGCGAATATTCGTTCGTTCGTAGATAGTTGGTCGCTCTCTTGTGAATGGTCCTTTAGGTATTGGCCCAGGGGTGTTCCTGTATGGAGCCTCCAGCGTTGTGCTGAAATACCCAATTGGGTAATTTGGCTCAAGTATTTCAACTTTGGCTCAATGCTCCGAGCCAAAGAGAAATAGCTCACATTTTTCTTAAAACTTAAACTTCGTTCTTAAAAAAAAAAAAAAAAACGAATGTTAAAAAAAATAAATTTACTCAACTGAACCCCGTCACAAAACAATCGCTGCTGATTCAGCTTTTCATATTCCTATCGGGAATAATGTATGGAAATGTTTCCCATTAGAGACGAACTATACAGAGTCATGTCGCTGACCCGAAGAGTCTTTGATTCCAACTCGAAGGGACAGTTGCACCCCGCACTGTAGCCCGGACTGTAGCTCCATCTAAGTATAAGTAACAAAAAGATCTCTGACAGACATCAGGTATATTTGTTTCGTTTGTCTATATCCTTCAGAGTTTTGTCATGAATTATGGCTGTACCTCCCCGTATTAGAGCCAGCATCTGTTTGAGGGTTGATTCTCAGGTAGACTAACCATTTTGAGCCCAATATTTGTTGCGAAATAATGAAGCGATTTCCACGTCTTCAAGGTATGGCCTGCAAGCTTCATTCTCCTCATTCTCTTCAATCCCATCTAGAAGTACGCTCCTATCTGTTTGTGTGTTCCCTGTTTCAAGCTTCGGACTGCTTATTTGAAAGAGTACTTTAGCGGTTTACATTGCTGACAAGGAAAATATTTCCATGGGCACAGAAGTAGACTTCTTAACCATGTTAACTTAGAAATAACAGAACTTTTAAATACTGACAATGTAATCAGGATATTAAGGCGGGTGTAAGAACTCTTGATCTATAAGAGTTAGCTAAGACCAAGAAAGTAGGTAATATTTTCAATCAAAATTTATAGAAATCCGACAAACGGCGGATTTATCTTCTCAATTTTTTAAAACGACTCAAAAAAATAAATTGCCTGGATATTAGTCGAACGACTTCTGGAGTTTTTTTTAGATCGGTTTAAGGTCCCTCACTCTTCCAGAAGCATCCCGTAATCGCGTAATAGTTCTGCAATGTTTTTCGATGATTTTGCCTTCCAGCGAACTAGGTACCAAACAAAAAAAAAATTGAAAGAAATCTCAACAATTAAAACACCCCCCCTTCTTTCTCTTAAATAAAGTGGCTCAAACTTATGTGAAATGGCTCGGAGAATGGCTCAACTCCAAAATTTCTGCGGAACAACGCTGGGAGCCTCCCATACAAATTATGATCTTAGATATTTTTTCTGTCAAAATTGGACAAAGGGGCATGGGACCTCCCATACAAAAAACATCTTCTATGGGGTGAAATTCGATGACGTTAGATAACCGTTGGGCCGATTTTCATGATTTCTATACAGTCGGCAAGTTCCTGGAAATAAATCAGCATTTCAATTAAAGTCAACCCCCCCCCCCCCCCCCTCGCTACGCCCCTGCTTAATCGTTAGACCAGGGGCCTGTACCACAAAACAACAAGTCTAGTTAAACAGGCAAATTTTAACAATTAACAATATTTTCTATACCACCAAAACATAAGTTAATAATCGTCTTAACACTTGTTAACACAATTTCTAACAAGTGGGAAATTTGATGAATTCTCGGTTTCTGTACCACAAAACAACAATTGTTAAAATTGTCTGTTAAATTGTTGTAAAATTCAAACTGATGAATTGAAAATTGTTAGATCGTAACAAGTTATATTTCTTGATTTGGAATTCGAGATTTTCAAGTGTTTTTTTATTTTCTATTAAATTCGAATCATAATTATAAACTCTTTAATGTTTGTTTTGCTTTTATAAGACAAAAATCCCAAATCCCAAGTTTCTAAACTGCAATTTCCAGCAGCAAAAACTCCAAGGTTGATCAAGTAATAAAACAGGCGACTACAGTAATTATTTTATTAAACAATAGGTACCTAAGTGGCCCGCTTCATGTGATTAAGGGATTTAAACCTCTTATCGTATGTCTCAGGTCCTGCTCAGGGATATCTATGTGCTTTTCGCAGAAGTATTTGACAATAGTTTTTTTTTTTATTTGTTGTCTTTAGGTTGTCGTTTGCTTTAATTTCCAGACTACTATTTATGAATATTTCACTATTCTAGAGAATTCCTCAATCTAATTGTGCATATAATCTGCATTCTGCTTTGAACTATATGTATATTAGCCTAAACTAAACTACTCTTCCAACGCACACACGCTTTGAATCACCATTTACTTTTGCAAAATTCTACAACAAGTGTTAAGGGAAATTTTCCTTGTTAACTTTCATAGTGAATAATTTGGTGGTACAGAAACTAACTTCGCCTGTTAAATTTATATGTTAAGAAATTACTTGTTAAAAAGTTAAATTTTTGTTTTGTGGTACAGCCCCAGGCCTCGAATATTGCTTCCATATGGAGCTCGGCCAAAGTATTCAGATTCTCTTAACCTACTTGATAGCATATAAATATAATAGACCATCAATTCAACTGTTAAAACGCTATAGGGTCGCCTTTCCCGAGAGAAGTATTTGAAACAAAAAAATGTATATCTTGGTAATAGGCTAAATACCTTAACCACAAGTTGCTGTGATCAAGCACCATCGACAGAAGTCCAGCACCCAATTATGTAGGTATTTGTTGTGTTGCTTTAAATTGAATACATCATTCCCTGCATTGGTCCAGGAAACCTTTTCACATCATAATCTCTGATTGCCATAGATTTCCTCCAAAGAATTCCAACTATACAAGCAGTGTCATTTCAATACCCCCAGAGTGGGTACTGGCTATAGGTAGGTATATAACTTTTTGATCCGACATGTGAGTGGAATACATGTATCGCACTTTGATTAGATGTTTTACTAACAACAAAAGCCCTCAAGAAAATGCCATCCCATTTCCTTAATT